>CM035155.1:85861174-86461174 GCA_020205615.1 Panax quinquefolius | reverse complement strand
TATTAAGCCTTTGTGGCAAGAAGGAATTGTTAATTCACATTATTATAAATATGAATTGTGAATTTAACTAACATCTTTAGTGGTTCAGGTGAAGACAAGTGTTGAAAGTTCTATTTGTCTTAAGTATAACAAAGAACTGTTAATGAGTATTACAGGAATAAAATATCAACGATGGACTTTTAATTTAGAGGAGATAGTAGACATTATGTTCTACTTGTCTCTTCTAATGGATTGTTGATTCCGCTGCAATTATGGTTGAAAACTTTTATTATCTACCATATGTTATAAATCTCTGATTTATTCTGATAAAGAATGTTGATAAATTAATTATCTTAGCCATGATATTCTTTACTGGGCTAATTGTGCTCACCCTTTTGCTTCATAATTCCTTTCAGGTAATAAGAGTGTAGCTGGGTTGAGCGGGGATAACAGGGAAATAGTGGGATGGTCCGAGACTGTCGAAGTTTCTCAATACATTATAAAACGACATGACATGCAACAGATAATTGTATTGAGGACCTAAGATGTCTGTGTCATATTTTATATGTCACTTAATAATTGATTTTGGCGAACAACAATAGGGTGATGAGAACCCGACTTTGACAGCGTCAAAAGTGCACCTCATTAGAATGAATATGATAGTAATCTTCTCATTCTTCTTTGGGGTCTTAAAATATTTGTTGTTATATTTTTATATGGCATTGTAACAATTTGAGTTTGGATACTGTCTACGAGATAATATTGTATTAAAACTCACAGCTTAACTGTGGTCGTATTCTATACGACAGTTCAACAGTTGTATAAATGAAGTTTGTATTTGATTTTTATAGTGTGATATCTGGCGACTCAGAATGGGTCGTGTGGACCTATTTTGGGGGCGTCACATACTTGGCGGTAAGGCGAGTCTATAGGCCACAGTTCCTACTCGATCGAGGATTTTGAATGGGCCAATGAATCGAGGATTGAGCTTTCTTCTCTTTCCAAATCTCTTAACTCCTTTCCATGGAGCAACACGTACCAACACATACTCTCCAACATTGAATTCCACGTCCCTTCGATGAAGATCAGCATAACTCTTTTGTCGATCTTGTGAGGTTTTTATACGTTTTCGGATAATTTAAATATTTTTCGTAGTCATGTGTACCAATTTTGGTCCTAACAACGTTGTTTCACCCACCTCGTCCCAACATACTAGAGAACGACACTTGCATCCATACAACTCCTCGAATGGAGCCATGCCTATACTTGCTTGATAACTGTTGTTATAATAAAATTTCACTAATGGCAAGAACTTTTCCGAACTTCCTTTGAAGTCAAGGACACAGAGTCTTAATAGATCTTCAAGAGTTTGAATAGTCCTCTCCGACTACCCGTCCGTCTGATGATGATATGCCGAACTAAATTATAAATACGTGCCAATAGCTTTCTGTAAACTGACCCAAAACCATGAAGTAAATCTTGAGTCTCGATCAGAAACTATGGATACTGGCATACTATATAGTCTTACAATCTCATTTATGTATATACGAGCAAGACGTTCAAGCGAATAAGTTTCTCGTATAGGTAAGAAATGAGCAGACTTGGTTAATCTATCGACAATGACCCAAATCGCATCTATACCTTGAGAAATCTTGGGAAGACCAGTAACGAAATCCATGGTAATGTGCTCCCACTTCCATTCTGGAATTTCGAGGGGTTGGAATGGACCTTTTGGCACTTGATGCTCCGCCTTGACACGTTGATAAGTTAAACACCTTGAGATAAACTTCGCGATATCTCTTTTCATATTGCTCCACTAATATGTATGCCGAAGATCACGATACATTTTGGTACTCCCAGGATGGATTGCAAACGGTGTGTTGTGTGCCTCCATCATGATCTTATACTTTAAATCAGAGTTGTTAGGAACACAAAGTCTGGATTTGACTCAAAGTATTCCTTCTTCATCGATTCCTGCTTCCGGAATAGCATCTTCTTGTACTTTCTTCCTCATACGCATCAGCTCCAAGTGTATAGCTTGAGCAGCTTTAACTTTATCGATTAAAGTCGGTTCTACTCGTATATTTTGTAAAGCCCTCGAATCCGGGTACTTGAAACCCGAATTCAGTGCTTCACGATACCATTTCTATGAGCGGAATAATACTAATAATAATAACAATAATATAAATATTAAACTTAATTTACATAATTATCAGAGTCTAGCTCCCAAGTATGTACCCTTTAATCATTCCTTACAATACATGATAATAAATATATAACGTTGTCTTAATAATATTAAACTATTACATAAGATAACATCAAATCATTCAAAGAACCTTTCCTTTCCCTTGTTTCTAGCAGAGCCTTTAGGTTGTTCACACTTAGTCGAAACATTTAAATTAAGCAAGGATGAGCATTTGAGTATCCAAAGAAGTAATAACAATTATATATATATATATATTTTCAAAGAATTTAAATATTTTCTTTATACTATCCTTCTACAACAAATCAATAGTTGTGAAGTAATCAAACCAATAATAATAACATAACAACCCTCTTTCAAATTTTTGAAACTACGTACTGACTATAAATAGGGTTAAGGGGACATACTATGAACATTGTTTTCATTTTTGAAAAGGTTAAATAGAACTTCATCTGTAAACCGTCATAACTTATGGGCACGGGGGTGATCAAATTTGTTGTACCTGTATTGATCAATACTACATGCAAGAACGATGTTATCGTTCACTCTGTCCATCTTGGGTACATAAAAGTTTTCCCGTGTAAGGGATGTTCATACTTGTCGGGGTTCCAAACCAAGGCAATTCGGTTGGATAATAATAAGGTTTTATCTTGTTCAACAATAATCTATAATTCAACATATATATATATATATATATATATATATATATATATATATATATATATATATACGGGTAATTAACAAAGGTGTATCAACATGTGATTAAATGCAATGATTATCCAAGTGGGGACACTTGTATAACCATTTATAGAAATTAACGATCAGAATATATATCTGAATTACCATATACTAACATGTTGGCAATCAATGAGCATATATAATATAGGATTCATAATTTGTACAGTAATAATATAATTCTAAAAAAAAATTACTCAGGTTCATTGCATAAAGAAAATGCAAAGGTAGGATACTTGCTTCGATCTGCTACCGCTATAATAATACCCAACTTAGTTTTATCTTTTATATCACGACCTATCATTAATCGATCATTCGCTTCGATTAGAACAATATACTATAACATATAGTACTGCATTTTGCAGTCAATACATAACCTAATCACATTATCACATATGTTCAACAAATATCATCATCACAAACAAACATTAATACAAATCAAAATATCTAAATCCAGATCAATTTTCGAAATATGTCGATTATCTTAATTTGCGATGCCTTTATCGAATAATTATCGAGTCTAAGACTCTATTCCAATGTTCAATATCCGTAAGTATCACTCATATTATTTTAAATGACTTAATAAACATTTATTAATTTATCATGAATTTTCAAACATCAAATCATTATTAAATTATTCAAATATCAAATAATTCTATTATCATTTAATTATTATTAAACTATTAATGAAACCATTGCCAAAATATTAAAGTTATTTATAATAACTCAAAATATTTTTAAAACATTTATATTACCCTTAAATAATTTTTTGAAACATTTAAGATCATTTTAAATAATTACCATTAATATTAAAATATTAATGTACTATTTCTTAAAATGTTAAAAGTCATTAAGTATAACTTAAAAAATATTTTTAATTCACTTAATATTATTAATCTTGATATTATTTAATTCACCTCTTAATATTATTAGTTCACTAATAATACTTTTATTCGCTACTAATATTATTAACATCCTAATAATATTTTAATACTTTACTAATATTATTAATACTCTTAATAATATTTTAATCATGCATTAATATTATTACTTTAATAATATCTTACTTATAATACTTTTATTCATTTACCAATAGTATTAATATTTTATTTATTTACTAATATTATTAATTAATTAATAATATTTTATTCCTTTACTAATTTTATTTAATCTCAATATTATTATTTACTTAATAATATTTTAATCATCCAATAATACTTTAATTTAATTTTATTAATCTTTTAATAATATTTTAATCTAAGATTAATACTTTAATCTAATATTATTAATCATTTAATAATATTTTAATGAAACTTTTAATCTTAATATTTTTATTTACTTAACAATATCATATTCTAATACTATTAATATCATAATAACATTTTAATAATTTATTTGATCAATAAACAATTTATTCTAATTGTTCACCCTTTACAAAACCACTTATTTAATATCCATGAAAAGTCATAAATAATATTTCTTATTATAAATTACCAAAATGCCCTAAAATAGTCATAATATTATATATTAGGAGTATTCAAGCATTAAGACATTATTTAATTATTTATTTTCTTTTATTCATAACTTCATCATTTTTAGGAAAAATACCAAACTGATTCCAAAAATTCTTCTTCTTTGGGTTTAGACAGTATATGACCCAACAATGATCCCTAAATCTTTCTGGAATTTTAGAAAGTGATTTACTAATTTTAAAGTGCCCAAAACACTCGGATCTTGCTTAATTTTTCATAAATCGCGTTTTGCTTAGAAAATTCTGAAATTTTTAGGGTATACTCCCATAACATATATGAACATACTGTAAAAATTTCGGATTTTTCCCATGTATACACTATGAGAAATGTGGGTGTTAATATTTAGGAGTCATTTAGGGAAATAGCCATTACGCACAACCTATAAATTGAAACGTGTCCGTTCTTTTTGCTACACGTAGATAACTTCTTAAGGTACCTCTGTGATTTTTTCCAGATTTTTAAAAGACATGAAACTTTCCAAAACAACCTTAAGAAAAACGGGGACAGTAGCTTTTTAGGGTTTTAAAACTTTAATTCTCTATGTGAACTGTTTTGGGGAAAACAGTCCCCATGGCTTCAATACTTGCTAGATTTGTGTTGTACCACTTGGGTTTACTAGATAACTCATGTATCTAGAACCCCCCCCTTCGACGGATCACAAATCCAATTTGTAAAACTTGAGTTACACAAGATTTAGTGGAAGAAAAACATGGGTTTAACCCCTAGGAGAACATATGCTCATTTTCTTCCTCTAAACCTTTGATCTAACACTCAAGATACTTAGTCCCATATATGATGATATGTAGAACTAGGATATTTTGAGTATTAGTTCATAACCCCAACAAATGAAGCTATAACACAAAATAGAAGAAGAAGATGAAGATTAGGTTAAACCTTGATCTAGTAGCAACCTTCCTTAATTTACCAAAGTAGTATATAAACTTAGGGTGCATTAAAAAAATTAGCACA
Source organism: Panax quinquefolius (assembly GCA_020205615.1). Taxonomy (NCBI): domain Eukaryota; kingdom Viridiplantae; phylum Streptophyta; class Magnoliopsida; order Apiales; family Araliaceae; genus Panax; species Panax quinquefolius. The sequence goes on along the minus strand of CM035155.1, from coordinate 86,455,756 downwards.
CCTCTCTCTCTCCCTCAAAACCGAACCCCTCTCTCTTTTCCCTCTATGTAACTTACTAGCTTGAGAGAAAAATAGAAGAAGGAGAATAATAGAAATGAAATGTCTAGCAAAATGAAATGGGGTGATTAACTAATATCCCCATACTTTTGTTGTTCCTTGGATAAAAGGCTTCACCTTATCTCTTCCAATTAAGCCTAATCATATGATTAAGGGTGCTAAGTAGATTTTCTACCAATGGGAGATTGACACACTTGTACTTGATGTAAGAGTTAATAATTAAGGAACTTGATTAGCTTAACTTTGTTGCCTTAAAAGGCCTAATATGGCCGGTCACTTTGCTCCATTATCTTCTCCATTTTGCTTTTATTTTAATGCACAAATTTGATTAATCAAAAGTCTAAAATACCCTTAATCAAGTGAGCTAAGTATTGGTTTGCATTTTATTTCTTTTGGGCTTCTCCTTTAATTGTTTTGGGCCATTTAATGAACATAGTCTAACAATTTTAATATATGTTACCCAAATTATTTATTTAGGGTTTCCATTCCCAAACTTATGAAATTTAATTACTTATACATGTGACTTTAGCTCATAACCTAATTAGGTTTACTAGAAATAGGTTTAAAATTATTAGTCACTTGAAATAATAAGATTATCCACTTAAGTTAGTATTCATATTAAATACTAACATTTCCTTATTACCATAACCCTTAGGTTATTTAATTGTCTCACCTAATGTATAATTAGGTTACGAAGCTTTCATTTAGGGTTTAAAATTAAATAAAATTAGTTCCTAAAATTTGTAATTAGGGTTTCATACAGTAATACAAGGGTTTGTCACATAACACCATAATTGACCAACCCTTATCGGTCCACATATACAAGATATATTTATATAGATCGAAAAATCAAAATATAATTAATATTATATTATTATTCTCATGTCTTGATCAAAATCAAAAAAATTAGGGTTTAGATTCCATATCTTATTTATCTGTCATACTTAACATTATTAATTAAGTTAAAATAATTAACTTAATAATATGAACAAAATTCATATAATAAAATAATTATTATAATAATTTAAAATTATTTCATATATTATATAAATAATATATGATTATATTTTCATGGAAAATAATTAATAAAACATTTCTACTATAAAATTAATTATGATAAGAATATAATTTAAAATGATCAATAATTCTAAAATAAAATTATTTGTAAATATTCATATTTTTATTTATCACATAAATACATATACCCATTATCTTGGCACATATTCCCCATATTTAAAATAAAAAATTTATACGCAAAAATTCTAATTTATTTGTATATAAAATATCGGGTTGTTACATTCACCCTCCCTTATAAAGATTTCGTCCCTGGAATCACCATTTTAAAACCTACACATACAAGTGTACGTAGCATATACAATCATTGCAAGTAGATCTTGATCATAAATGATCATACTGATCTTTAACCTATTCACGTAATGTTTGTCTATCTGATTAAACAGAAATTTGATTTCTAAAAGAACTCAAATTCCTCCTTCAAAATTTCTTTATAAAATAATTTACTATATATATGAAAATCATGCATAAGAAAATAAAAGTTATACGAATAATACCTGGAATTGCACCACCAGCTGATATGGTATCCTGGACCGTCATGTTGAAAACCCTCGTAGTTGATTTTGTTGGCTTGCTCGATGACGTAGGTCCCGTGATTGCTAGAGTCCCGCTGCTCTTGCCAGTATTCACACTTCTGCCTCCATCCTCCTCTTCGGACAATCCTTCACCTTGTGCTCAGTCGATCCGTATAGAAAACATCCACTGTTCATCCTAGGATTGGGGAAGTTGGGAGAGATATGGCCCTCCTGCCCGCACTTGTAGCACATGAACTTCCCCTTCAAACATTCTCCAGAGTATTTCTTTCCACAGTTTCCACACTGCACAACTTGCTTCTTAACTCCTTCCTGCTTCACCTGAATACTTTCAAAATTGCTTCCCTTCCTTTTGTTACTACCACTTTTACTTCCACTATTAATAGCCCAGCTCCTTCGACCTTACTCTTGTTCTTTCTCTGCTTGTTGTAGAGGCTCATGGCCTCACTCCCCTCCTCAGCAATAATAGCCTTCTTCATGAGTGCTGCAAATATAAGGATTTCCAACACCGCCACCTTGTTATAGAGCCAGGATTTTAATCCCAGCTCAAACCTTCTAGCTTTCCTAGCCTCCGTATCAACTTGATGCGGAGCAAACCTAGCCAACTCATTAAATTTTGCGGCGTATTAGGACACCGTCATATTCTCCTGCTTCAACTCTAAAAATTTTACCTCCTTCCTAGCCTGCATACTAGATGAAAAATAGTTTTCGAAGAACAGTGTCTTAAACCTATCCCAAGTAACAAAGACCCTCTCTCCGCCTCACTTTGATTCGCTTCCCACCAAAAATTTGCCTCACCCTTCATCATGTAGGTGGCAAAAGCAGTCTTTTGCCCCTCAGCTACCCTAGCTATCACGAATGCTTTTTCAATCTCTTTAACCCAAATTTGCGCTTCAACAGAGTCAGTTGTCCCTTTGAATTCGGGCGGTCCCACAACCTTGAAATCTTTAAAGTTTGCCAAGCGGTTGTCCTACTGGTTCCCTGCGACTGGCATTCCTTGCTGCATAGCTTGTGCTACCATGTTTGCAAAGTGCTGCATCGGATCTGCTTGTTGTTGTCCCTCAACGTTATTGACAGACTCTTCTGCCCTTTGGTTTCGAGTTTGACGTCTTGGCGGCATTATCTGGTTAAGTAAAACCATATATTATTCTTTATGTTCTAAATCTTATCATATAAGTTTAGTATATTAAATCATTTCATTACTCAAACTTAGATTCATATTCATTTAGCGAATACTTTACATAGCATAGTGAAAGTAGTATGCACACAAGCCAATCATGTTTGATGATAAAGCATATACTTTGTAACAATCTTATTCATTTATTAATAAAAAGTATTAATTTATTAAAGGCTTTTAATTATCTACATAATGCTGTTTTATAATATGTGATAAACCCATAGTTTTAAGTAATGCTTTTAGAATAATGATGATGATCATTCTAATGAGATCTAAATTCTTAGAAAGCTTAAAACTAAAATAGTTCCCAATCGTTGGATTACTAAATTGGGGATTAGTGAATCCTGATAGATTGGGTACATATCGTCTTGCTCATTGGATGAGGATGATTGATCTCATGATCATTTGTGTGGAGAGACTAAAGCAAGTATATAGGTGTTTATTAGAGAATAAGTTCACTGAACGTGACTCGCTAAAGAATACCTAATGGAGTTTTACTTGCCTGTCAATAGGAATTCTTGTAGTGATAGTAGTACAAGTGATCCTTGGACTTGAGATCATCATAGTATCTTGTGTATGATGAGTTATACTTTGACTTATTCCTTAAGACCCTTAGGGTATATCAAAGGGTATGCTTGGGTATAATAAGTTGTATATGGAGATAATGTATGATCAATAAAGAATCTACCACTTCTAGTAAAAGAAGAGAAATGTCTTATGTGATTCGATAAATGACAACTCAGTAGTCCTCGGCTAAGCGTAATGAAATTAGAAAGGTGTTTCTAATTTGCATTATTTGGGGTTGTGCATTTAAGGATCAAAATACATATAATTAAATAAAATAAGACTTGACAAAGAATTCCATGTCTTATATTTAATTGGGACATTGTATGGTGGAAGGATTGAATTGTATTTCAACTATTTACTCAAAGGTTCTTTTATGATTAATGTTGAAATCTATATTATCCTAAAAGTCGTTGATCTCTAGGAGACTTATCCCTATTGTAGAATAAATATTATTTATTTAAATAAATTAATATTTTAATTTATTTATTTAAATAAGATTAGAATTGTTCTAATTGATTTATTCACAACCGGCTTAATAATGGAGAAACCTAAAGGGTCACACCATAAAATGAAGAATAATTATTTAAGAAGTAAATGACATAATTGTAATAATAAGTTAAGTATATTTAATTTAATCTATGGTGATAGAATAAATTAAATAGCTTAATATTTATTATTTAATATTTTAGAAATATTAAATATAAATTAATAAGAGGAGTCTTATTATTATTATTACTATTATTATTATTTAATTCCTAAAGGAGTTTGGGAATTAATTAATAATAGTACTATCATATATCCTAATAAGATTAGAGGCTAATTAATTAAAAGTTTAATTAATTATTCCTAATAAGATTAGGAGCCTAATTAATTAAAGGATTTTAATTAATTAAAATAAAATCCAATTTCTTAATTGTTAAGGAGGGTTGCCTACATCTATAAATAAGAGGAGTCTTATTATGGGTAAGGGGTTGACGTTTTCATAGAATACGTAATTCCAATAGTTGGGAGAGTACATTATTTTCTATGAGATACAAAAACTAGGGTTTTGCTAAACACCCATCTTCTTGAATCTTTCTTCTTCCTTGGTGGATCACCTCTAGAGGCCAAACACTTGGGTGGCTAACGTTGATCAAAGGAAGGAACCAAACCCGGTGGATTCAAGTTGAACGCGAAAAGGATTTGAGGTGAACTTGTACCTGAGGAAGCTCGAATCTTCAAGGGTATGATTTTTGTTCTTTCTTTTTCGTTTAATTAATAATTGTGCATAAAGGGTGATCCGGGTATATGGTTTGTAAAATTTTTAAAACTCTAATTTTCCATGTTTCCGCTTATTTATGCAATTTGATTGCGTTCATGAATATTACAAACCTAACAGTGGCATCAGAGCCAAACCTTTATGCGAATTATTAATTGTTTTGATTTGATATGTATGTTAATATGTGTTTAGAACAATTTAATTGGGCATAATTTTATTGTATAAAATAAAAAAATAAAAAAAAAGGCGAAACTGTTCGCGATTTTTTTTTTTTAAATTCCGTGTATCACTTTTGTTTTGCGAATTTTTTTCTTATACCGAAAATCAAAGTCGCAAAGCGTTGCCGAATCACGTTTTGTTTTATTTTTTTTAAAAGCTGATCGTGGGTTTGCTATCTGCAAAAGTTATCATACAGATTATATATATGGATGGGATTACATATATGCTGTTAAAAGGTTAGCAGGGAATCACTTAAAGTAAACATGTTACTTTACAAAAGGGTAATATATATTATATATATTTATATTAACCGCTTTTTTTTATATATATATTTTAATAATTAAAATAAAATTTATTTTAATCTGAAAATAAAAGTTTATTTTAATCTTAAAATAAAAGTTTATTTTAATCTTAAAATAAAAAGTTTGTTTTAATTTTAAAATTAGATTTCATGCTAACTAATTAGAGTTGGAATTGAATTTCATGATAACTAATTGGAGTTGAAATTGGATTCTATATTTTCCTTAAATAAAGGAGTTTATTTAAATATGAAATAAGATTTCATGTTATTCAAAATAAAAGAGTTTATTTATGAATAAGAAAGTGAATCCATGTTTTCTTAAATAAAGGAGTTTATTTAGATATGGAATAAGATTTCATATTATTCAAAATAAAGGAGTTTATTTATGAATAGAAAATGAAATCCATATTTCCTAAAATAAAGGAGTTTATTTTGACAAGGAATTATATTCCATAATTAATTAAAATAAAGGGGTTTATTTTGATTAAAGGATTTGATTAAAATAAAATCGTTTATTTTATTCAAAATTGGATAAATTAAAATAAAAGGTTTTATTTTGATTTAAATTTGGATTAAAATAAAGGAGTTTATTTTGATTCAAAATTAGATTTTATGCTAACTAAATTTGCCCATTAAATGATATTAATATATATATATATAAATGTTTATTATTATTCATGAGATGAATGTAATTTATTGATGCATATGGTGATGTGTATGATAATAAATGGGATTGATTATGGACTATCGACCAATGTGATTGGATTTTATTTTAGTTGGATGCATGAATGTATGGATTTTATTAAATGGGGTCTCATACCTGCGCCTTCTCTAATTTTTCTTAATGTAAATTCTATCTCCTCCTATGTACTTCCCTCGATCGCTAATCAAGGTTTCTATTTATTTTAAATAGTTTTATAATATGAATAGTTAGAATTAATTTTGAAGAATTGGAGATCAATGAGCAAGGAGCGAGTGAAGACCCATTTGTAATGGAGTCCGGGTTTAAATGTAATAATTATATTTAAATATTAATTCTTGCACCCCTAGGGTTTGACCTTTTGGTTCACTTGGTGGCTCTAGTGAACCAAACTAGAATAAAAGTCCATAATCAATCCGGGTAGAATATAGTATTCTATATGTGCATGCTTATACTATATATATTATGGAAACATGCTTTTCATGTTAATTAATATGACGCGTATTATATATATATATATACATATATATATATATATATACGCTCTAAACAAGATGAGACAAAATTAATAACAAACCCCTCAAATATTTTATATTATGTTGTAACGTTCAAAGATATTTGGAATATCGAACGTCGCCTTCTAGCATGGTAAAACAATAGAGTATTAAATATTTAATATGAGTTTGTTGTGCACACACAAGGCAAATATTAAATATTTAAGATGTTATTTTATCACATTTAATGCTTATAAATAGATCGAATAATGTCAGTTTTGTTGTGCACACACAAGGACAATGTTTTTTTCTTCAAATATATGGAAGTGCTAGGTATGACTTAACTTAGATCATTTTAGTTCGGATGTGCACACACTTGACCATTATGATCTAAGAGGCAAAATACAAGGAGTTATATAGTTGATGTAATTGACAAGAGTTGTCTACCTATTTATTTATATATAGTTTGTTGTGCACACACAAGGCAATATACATTTGAAATGGGATCCTTATCTCACTAGCATATCTTTAATTAGATATTGCCGAACTATATATATTGAGGGTAATATAGTTTGAAAAAAATAGTGAGAGATACCAATTTAAAACAAGACCTAAATTATTTTGATAATTAATAAAAGAATGTATGCTAAAATGTTGTTAAATACAAATTCATTTACAGAATTTTACAATGTCTAAATTACTATCATCTGCGAAGCATATTAGATGTTATTTAACCCAACAAATTAAATGGATTGGTTAAGGAATTTGAGAATAGTTCTCATGGTCAAAAAGCTATATTATGTTCTTAATACGCCTATCCTCGCAATGGTTGCGCATAATGCCTCGAGGAAGAGATTGCTACTTTTAGAAAGTGGCAAGATGATGAACAGATTGGCTCAATGCATCATGCTCGATCCACGAGTAACGAGCTTCAAACACAAGATGAAACTATGGATGCTCTTACTATATTTCGCACATCAAGTAGTTGATGGTGAGGAAAGTAAGACTGATAGATATCAGATATCTAAGGAGCTCTTCCGATCTAGAATGACCGATGTCACTACAGTACAGATAAAAGTCCTTAACATTATCAATTTGATTGATCAATTAGGACAACAGTTTTTGTCATTCATGGAGAGTTTAGCCAAGATTTGATCTTGCACTCACTCCCGAACTTCTTTCACAATTGTTGTGAATTTTTCATATGAACAAGCTAGATATCAGCCTCACTGATTTGCTTAACATGTTGAAAAATATTGAGAGTCACTTTCCAACCAAGAAAGACCATGTTTTAGTGGTAGGGGCCAAAGGATCTTCTGAAAAGAAGAACGATTCAAAGAAGGTAAATAGAAAGGCAAAAATAAAGGATAATAAGAACAAAACTGATACAGATAGAAAAAGAGTTTGCTTCCACTGCAATAAGCCTGGACACTGGAAAGAAACTGCAAGAGGCATCTTGCAGAGGCTAACCAAAAGAAGCTTTCGGTTACAAATACAAATTTATTCATGATTTAAAATAAATTTTTCTTTAAGTTAAGGTTCTACTTGGGTATTGGATACCGACTTTAGTTATCATAAATATAGATTTATGAAGGGACCAAGCAAAAGTAGAAAGCTAAACAAATATAAGTAATCCTATATGTGAGAAATGAAGCAAAGGTTGCCACATTAGCCATAGAAACTTATAGTTTAGCAATGTCTACAAGCAAATCTATTAAGTCAATAAGTTGTTATTGTATTCCAGTTCTTGTTAGAAATATTATTTCTATTTTATTGTTGGACAATGAAATCTTTGGTATTATATTTAAGAACAATTGTTGTTCTATTTATAATAATAATATTTTGTATAGAACTGAAATATTACTTAATGGATTTTGTGTACTTGACTTACATGTAAATATATTTTACAAATTGAACAAACTAGTATAAGAAAAGGGGATGATCATTCAAAGAGTTGAATGTGTGTACTTGTTGAAATACAAGTATGAATTATTTGAAACGTTCAAAGAATTCATAAGTGAAACAAATTGGCAAAGCATTAAGTTTCTTTGATTAGATCAAGGAATAAATACTTGTACAATAAGTTTCTAGATCATCTCAAATGGTTTTCTCATAATGGACGCCTCCTAATACGCAATAATTGATTGATGTATCTAAAAGGAAAAATCGTACCTTGTTGGACATAGTGCGGTCCATAATAATTTTACCGACATTCCAGTATTCTTCTGGGGTCATACCCTAGAAATGGTTGCATATCTACGAAAAAGATAACCTTAAAAATCCGGCCCCAAGACTCCACAAAAGTTATGGACAGGGAGGATTCCTAATCTTAAGTATGTTAAGATAAGGGGTTGTCCAACTTATGTGAAAAAGTTTCAAAGGATAAGCTTGGGACAAAATTTGACAAGTACAAATTTGTGGGACATCCTAAAGTAAGTTTAGGGTATATGTTCTATAATCCTACTTAGCAAAAGGTGTTTGTTGCGAAACACGCTGCCTTCTAAGATAAAGATGTTTATCATTGAAGGGGCTAGTGGGAGAATAATAGAATCTTAAAGAGTTTAAGAACCAATAAACACTATAAGTCAAATAAGAGGAACTTGTAGATAGACCTATTATACCACAACCGAATCGTAAATCTGAAATAGTACTGAAGATACCTGGGAGGTATGAATTCATCATGGATGATGATGATGAGGTACGCATCATAGAAAATGATGATCCAGTTACATACGATGAGGGAAGAGTTGTAGACACTCAGAGAAATGGATTGAAACAAGTTTCTCAAATATGGAACATTCGTTTTGATGAGACAATCAAAAGAGTTTGATTTTATCAAAAACAAGAATGAGCCTAGTGTGTACAAAAGGCTCAGTGGGAGCGCCGTGACATTCTTGGTATTATATGTTGATATACTATGGATAAGGAATGACATACTAATGCTACAATCAGTAAAGATAAAATTGTCTAAACATTCCTCCATGAATGATTTGGGAAGAGTATCTTAATTGGGGATAAAATCTATATAGATAGATTCAAGAGGATGCTCGACTTAACCCAAGAAACGTATATTCATTTGATGCTAAAGTTGTTTAGCATGGCAAACTCCAAGAGATGTCTCATGTTGATGAGCCCTGGAGTGTATCTCTCTTAATAGTCCCCATAACCTCCTAAAAGAGAGATCACATGAGTAACTATCATGTATGCAATGAAATGTACATGACCTGATGTTGATCAGTCATATTCTGGAGAAGTTCACTGTGAGTCAGTGAAAAACATCTTAAAGTACTTAACCGACACTAAGGATGTGATCATATTCATGGTGGGTCTGAATTAAAACTAGAGGGCTTAACAAACTCAAGTTTTTCAGACAGACCAAGACAACAGAAAATCCACTTTAAGGTAAAGTGTTACCTTGAACGATGGTGCAGTGAATTGGAAAGGTTTCAAACAGCAAAGAGTTGTTGGTTTAGTGATAAAGACAAAGTATATAGCTATAAATGAAGCTGCAAGTTGATTGTTTGGATTAAAAGTTCATTACAGAACTAGGAATAGTTCCTAAGTCTCATCTTGGATCTAAACATGTGTTGTAGCACTTTCATTTGATTATGGAATCATTGAAAGATGGGAAATCACTATAAAGATAGTGGACTCTCAGGAACAACATTACATATCCATTTACTGAAGCTTATCCAACAGCAGGATAATCGTCACTTAGAGAAGAAGGGTATGAGATACCATGGCGATTGGCTTTAGTGCAAGTGGGAAATTGAAAGTAGTATGCACACAAGTCAATCATGTTCGATGATAAAGCATATACTTTGTAACAATCTTATTCATTTATTAATAAAAAGTATTAATTTATTAAAGGCTTTTAATTATCTACATGATGCTGTTTTATAATATGTGATAAACCCATAGTTTTAAGCAATGCTTTTAGAATAATGATGATGATCATTCTAATGAGATCTAAATTCTTAGAAAGCTTAAAACTAAAATAGTTCCCAATCGTTGGATTACTAAATTGGGTATTAGTGAATCCGGATAGATTGGTACATACGTTGCTTGTTCATTGGATGAGGATGATTGATCTCATGGTCATTTGTGTGGAGAGACTAAAGCAAGTATGTAGGTGCTTATTAGAGAATAAGTTCACTGAACGTGACTCGCTAAGGAATACCTAATGGAGTTTTACTTGTCTGCCAATAGGAATTCTTATAGTGATAGTAGTACAAGTGATCTTTGGAATTGAGATCATCATAGTATCTTGTGTATGATGAGTTATACTTTGACTTATTCCTTGAGACCCTTAGGGTATATCAAAGGGTATGCTTGAGTATAATAAGTTGTACATGAAGATAATGTATGATCAATAAAGAATCTATGACTTCTAATAAAAGAAGAGAAATGTCATATGTAATTTGATAAATGACAACTCAGTAGTCCTTGGCCAAGGCAGAATGAAATTAGAAAGGTGTTTCTAATTTGCATTATTTGGGATTGTGCATTTAAGGATCAAAATACATATAATTAAATAAAATAAGACTTCACAGTAATTCCATGTCTTATATTTAATTGGGATATTGTATGGTGGAAGGATTGAATTGTACAGTAACTATTTACTCAAAGGTTCTTTTATGATTAATGTTGAAATCTATATTATCTGAAAAGTCGTTGATCTCTAGGGAGACTTATCCCTATTGTAGAATAAATATTATTTATTTAAATAAATTAATATTTTAATTTATTTATTTAAATAAGATTAGAATTGTTCTAATGTATTTATTCACAACCTGGTTTAATATGGAGAACATAAAGGGTCACACCATAAAAGGAAGAATAATTATTTAAGAAGTAAATGGCATAATTATAATAATAAGTTAAGAATATTTAATTTAATCTATGGTGATAGAATAAATTAAATAGCTTAATATTTATTATTTAATATTTTAGAAATATTAAATATAAATTAATAGAGGAGTCTTATTATTATTATTACTATTATTATTATTTAATTCCTAAAGGAGTTTGGGAATTAATTAATAAAAGTACTATCATATATCCTAATAAGATTAGGAGGCTAATTAATTAAAAGTTTAATTAATTATTCCTAATAAGATTAGGAGCCTAATTAATTAAAGGATTTTAATTAATTAAAATAAAACCCAATTCCTTAATTGTTAAGGAGGGTTGCCTACATCTATAAATAAGAGGAGTCTTATTATGGGTGAGGGGATTGACGTTTTCATAGAATACTTAATTCCAATAGTTGGGAGAGTACACCCTTTTCTATGAGATAGAAAAACTAGGTTTTTTCCAAACACCCATCTTCTTGAATCTTTCTTCTTCCTTGGTGGATCACCTCTAGAGGCCAAACACTTGGGTGGATAACGTTGATCAAAGGAAGGAACCAAACCCGGTGGATTCAAGTTGAACGCGAAAAGGATTGGAGGTGAACTTGTACTTGAGGAAGCTCGAATCTTCAAGGGTATGATTCTTGCTCTTTCTTTTTCGTTTAATTAATAATTGTGCATAAAGGGTGATCCGGGTATATGGTTTGTAAAATTTTTAAAACTCTGATTTTCCACGTTTCCACTTATTTATGCAATTTGATTGCGTTCATGAATATTACAAACCTAACACATAGCACATACTGCTTTAAACATCATTCATTCTTTTGTGACTACAAAAGTCAAGATTTACAGCCTTGACTAATACCAAAAGTTGGGAACATTACATTACACAAACATACTTAACATTAAACAGACCTACACAATAGAACGTATACTATCTATTCACTACGCCTTTTACTTGGACAACCTTTCGCCTGATGACCTTCTATCCCACAGATAAAATATGCTCCTAATTTATAGTCGGGACAATATAGAGTGGTATGTCCCTCATAACCACAAAGGTAACATATTCTTTTCCCTTTCTTCTTATTGAATTTTCCTAAGTCATGGTCTTCTATCTTTCTTTTCCCCTTTTTGCTCGGAGCTGCACACGATGTGTTGCTTGTGGCTCCCATCTGATCAATTTGGATTTTAAGCTTATCTTGTTCTTCCATTGTTTCTATTAACGCCTTGCAGCTGACTTTTATTTAACAACTTTTCTATTTCCCACGCCTTTTCCAGAGAGAAGAAACATTGTTCCTCGATCATGCACCTCTGCTGATGCTTGTTCACCTTCACTTTAGTGTCTCAATCACTATCTCGTCACCTCCACCATCTCCTGATCTGGTACTACATTTTCTACAATAACCACTTCGTTCGAGTTATTTTCATTATGAGCCTCTATTTTAGCTATTGGCTTCGATATTAGCTCGGGGGTATGGATTTGATCCTTCTTCATGCTATAAGCATATAACAAGCCTTTTCTACCAGACATCTACATACATAAATTATCCTGATTAGCATATAGTATATACACACAGCAAATAATAGTTTTATATAAGTTATCTTTTATTTTTGTTTGACGATGAATTTAGTCAATTCATCTCTTTATAAACTCTATATGAGTTATTTATGTTTTCAACGTTTCCCTCTGTTCTAAGGTTATAGCCTAAGGTTTATCCCACCTAAGGTTTCTAACCCTAAGCTCTGATGCCAACCTGTAACTTTTATGGTGCTTCCAACCATAGCACCTTACAAGGGTACCTATCACCACCCCACCGATCGAATCCATGTCCCCTCACGAGAGTCTGGTTGATGCATTCCACATAAGGAAGTCACCAGCGAGAGGCTTGGGGCTCTTCGCAAATTCATGCTTATAGCTCTGATACCAACCTGTAAAGCCCCCGAATCCGAGTACTTGAAACCCGAATTCAGTGCTTCACGATACCATTTTTATGAGCGGAATAATACTAATAATAATAACAATAATTTAAATATTAAACTTAATTTACATAATTATCAGAGTCTAGCTCCCAAGTACGTAACATTTAATCATTCCTTATAATATATGATAATAAATATATAATGTTTTCTTAATAATATTAAACTATTACATAAGATAACATCGAAATCATTCAGCAACATTTCCCTTTCCCTTGTTTCTAGCAGAGCCTTCAGGTTGTTCACACTTAGCTGAAAATATTTAAATTAAGCAAGGATGAGCATTTGAGTGCCCAGCAATTAATAACAATTATATATATATATATATAAGCTGAAAGAATTTAAATGTTTTCTTTATACTACCCTTCTACAACAAATCAATAGTTGTGAAGTAATCTGAACCGATAATAATAACATAATAACCCTCTTTCAAAATTTTGAAACTACGTACTGACTATAAATAGGGTTAAGGGGACATACTATAAACATTGTTTTCATTTTCAAAAAGGTTAAACAGTCATAACTTCATCTATAAACCGTCATAACTTACGGGCATGGGGGTGATCAGCCCGTTGTACCCTGTATTGATCAATACTACATGCAAGAACGATGTTATCGTTCACTCTGTCCACCTTGGGTGCATAAAAGTTTTCACGTGTAAGGGATGTTCATACTTGTCGGGGTTCCAAACCAAGGCAATTCAGTTGGATAATAATAAGGTTTTATCTTGTTCAACAATAATCTATAATTCAACATATATATACGTAATTAATTAAAAAGGTGTATCAACATGTGATTAAATGTAATGATTATCCAAGTGGAGACACTTCAGATAACCATTTATAGAAATTAACGAATGTAATATATATCCGAATTACCATATACTAACATGTTGACAATCAATGAGCGTATATAATATAGGATTCATAATCAGACAAGAATAATATAATTACAAACATTCTTACTCAGTCCATTGCAGATAAAGAAAATATAAAGTTAGGATATTTGCGATGATACGTATATGCATACAATACGAACTTAGTTTTATCTTTTATATCACGACCTATCATTAATCGATCATTCGCTCGATTAGAACAATATACTATAACATATAGTACTACATTTCGCAGTCAGCACATAACCTAATCACATTATCACACATGTTCAATAGTCATTGCATCACAAACAAATATTAATACAGTCAAAATATCTAAGTCCATATCAATTTCTAAAATATGCTTGTAAAAATTACACTTTATCGGGTAATTATCGAGTCTAAGACTCTATTCCAATGTTCAATATCCGTAAGTATCAGTCATATTATTTTAAATGACTTAATAAACATTTATTAATTTATCATGAATTTTCAAACACCGAAATCATTATTAAATGATTCAAATATCAAATAATTCTATTATCATTTAATTATTATTAAACTATTAATGAAATCATTGCCAAAATATTAAAGTTATTTATAATAACTCAAAATATTTTTAAAACATTTATATTACCCTTAAATAATTTTTGAAACATTTAAGATCATTTTTAAATAATTACCATTAATATTATAATATTAATGTACTATTTCTTAAAATGTTAAAAGTCATTAAGTATAACTTAAAATATTTTAATTCACTTAATATTATTAATATTGATATTATTTAATTCACCTCTTAGTATTATTAGTTCACTAATAATACTTTTATTCGCTTACTAATATTATTAACATCCTAATAATATTTTAATACTTTACTAATATTATTTATACTCTTAATAATATTTTAATCATGCATTAATATTATTACTTTAATAATATCTTACTTATAATACTTTTATTCATTTACCAATAGTATTAATATTTTATTCATTTACTAATATTATTAATCATTTAATAATATTTTATTCCTTTACTAATTTTATTTAATCTCAAATATTATTATTTACTTAATAATATTTTAATCATCCAATAATACTTTAATTTAATTTTATTAATCTTTTAATAATATTTTAATCTAAGATTAATACTTTAATCAAATATTATTATTCATTTAATAATATTTTAATGAAGCTTTAATCTTAATATTTTTATTTATTTAACAATATCATATTCTAATATTATTAATATCATAATAATATTTTAATAATTTATTTGATCAATAAACAATTTATTCTAATTGTTCACCCTTTACAAAACCACTTATTTAATATCCATAAAAGGTCATAAATAATATTTCTTATTATAAATTACCAAAATGCCCTAAAATAGTCATAATATTATATATTAGGAGTATTAAAGCATTAGAATCACATTTTTCTTATTTAAGATATCATTTAATTATTTATTTCCTTTTATTCATAACATCATCATTTTTAGGAAAAATAACAAACTGATTCCAAAAATTCTTTTTCTCTGGGTTCAGACAGTATATGACCCAACAATGATCCCTAAATCTTTTTTGAATTTTAGAAAGTGATTTACTAATTTTAAAGTGCCCAAAACACTAGGATCTTGCTTCATTTTTCATAAATCAAGTTTTGCTTAGAAAATTCTAAAATTTTTCAGGGTATACTCCCATAACATATATGAACATACTGTACAAATTTAGGATTTTTCCCATGTATACACTGTGAGAAATGCGGGTGTTAATATTTAGGAGTCATTTACGGAAATAGCCATTACGCACAACCTATAAATTGAAACGTGTCCGTTCTTTTTCCTACACGTAGATAACTTCTTAAGGTACCTCTGTGATTTTTACCAGATTTTTAAAAGACTTGAAACTTTCCAAAACAGCCTTAAGAAAAACGGGGATAGTAGCTTTTTAGGGTTTTAAAACTTTAATTCTCTATGTGGACTATTTTGGGGAAAACAGTCCCCATGGCTTCAATACTTGCTAGATTTGTGTTCTACCACTTGGGTTTACTAGATAACTCATGTATCTAGCACCCCCCTTCGACGGATCACAAATCCAAGTTGTAAAACTTGAGTTACACAAGATTTAGTGGAAGAAAAACATGGGTTTAACCCCTAGGA
This sequence comes from Panax quinquefolius, assembly GCA_020205615.1. Classification (NCBI taxonomy): domain Eukaryota; kingdom Viridiplantae; phylum Streptophyta; class Magnoliopsida; order Apiales; family Araliaceae; genus Panax; species Panax quinquefolius. The sequence continues at coordinate 86,439,509 of CM035155.1, read as the reverse complement.
GAACATATGATCATTTTCTTCCTCTAAACCATTGATCTAACACTCAAGATACTTATTCCCATATATGATGATATGTAGAACTAGGGTATTTTAAGTATTAGTTCATAACCCCAATAAATCAAGCTATAACACAAAATAGAAGAAGAAGATGAAGATTAGGTTATACCTTGATCTAGTAGCAACCTTCCTTGATTTACCAAAGTAGTATATAAACTTAGGGTGCATTAAACAAATTAGCATACCTCTCTCTCTCTCTCAAAACCGAACCCCTCTCTCTTTTCCCTCTCTATAACTTGCTAGCTTGAGAGAAAAATAGAAGAAGGAGAATAATAGAAATGAAATTTCTAGCAAAATGAAATGGGGTGATTAACTAATATCCCCCATACTTTTGTTGTCCCTTGGATAAAAGACTTCACCTTATCTCTTTCAATTAAGCCTAATCATGTGATTAAGGGTCCTAAGTAGATTTTCTACCAATGAGAGATTGACACACTTGTACTTGATGTAAGAGTTACTAATTAAGGAACTTGATTAGCTTAACTTTGTTGCCTTAAAAGGTCTAATATGGCCGGTCACTTTGCTCCATTATCTTCTCCATTTTGCTTTTATTTTAATGCAAAAATTTGATTAATCAAAAGTCTAAAATACCCTTAATCAAGTGGGCTAAGTATTGGTTTGCATTTTATTTCTTTTGGGCTTCTCCTTTAATTGTTTTGGGACATTTAATGAACATAGTCTAACAATTTTAATATATGTTACCCAAATTGTTTATTTAGGGTTTCCATTCCCAAACTTATGAAATTTAATTACTTATACATGTGACTTTAGCTCATAACCTAATTAGGTTTACTAGAAATATGTTTAAAATTATTAGTCACTTGAAATAACAAGATTATCCACTTTAGTTAGTATACATATTAAATACTAACATTTCCTTATTACCATAACCCTTAGGTTATTTAATTGTCTCACCTAATGTATAATTAGGTTACGAAGCTTTTATTTAGGGTTTAAAATAAAATAAAATTAGTTCCTAAAATTTGTAATTAGGGTTTCATACAGTAATACAAGGGTTTGTCACATAACACCATAATTGACCAACCTTTATCGGTCCACATATACAATACACATTTATAGCACTGAAAAATCGAAATATAATTAATATTATATTATTATTCTCATGTCTTGATCAAAATCAAAAAAATTAGGGTTTAGATTCCATATCTTATTTATCTGTCATACTTAACATTATTAATTAAGTTAAAAACAATTAACTTAATAATCTGAACAAAATTCATATAATAAAATAATTATTATAATAATTCTAAAAATCATTTCATATATTATATAAATAATATATGATTATATTTTCATGGAAAATAATTAATAAAATATTTCTACTATAAAATTAATTATGATAAGAATATAATTTATAATGATCAATAATTCTAAAATAAAATTATTTTTAAATATTCATATTTTTATTTATCACATAAATACATATACCCATTATCTTGGCACATATTCCCCATATTTAAAATAAAAAATTTATACGCAAAATTTTTAATTTATTTGTATAGAAAATATCGGGTTGTTACATATTTGCCATCATTACGTGGGTCCCTGTAGTCTTTAACTCTATTTCCATCCTTTGTAAGTTATAAAAAATAGGCATTTGCGTTGACAATATCGCACTCGTACCCGCATATGATCTTCTACTCAACGCGTCAGCTACCACGTTCGCTTTTCCATGATGGTATTGAATGGTATGATCGTAATCTTTCAACAGCTCCAACCAACGTCGTTTTCGCATGTTGAGTTTCTTTTGGGTGAAAAAATATTTGAGACTTTTATGATCCTTATAGATCTTTACTTTCTCCCCATACAGGTAATGCCTCCAGATTTTAAGTGCAAAAATGACTGCTGCCAACTCTAGATCATGAGTAGGATAATTCCTCTCATATTCTTTGAGTTGTCGTGAAGCATGGGCTATGACTTTTCTATGTTGCATGAGAACACATCCTAACCCTCTGCCTGAAGCATCACTGTAGATGAAAAATCCCTCCAAACCAGATGGTATTGTCAGGACATGTGCTAAAATGAGTCTCATCTTGAGTTCTTGAAAACTCTTCTCACATTCCTCCCTCTAACTAAATTTTGTATCTTTTCGAGTCATCTGAGTTAACAGTGTGGCAATTCGAGAAAACCCTTCCACGAATCTTTGATAATAACCAGCTAAGCCCAGAAAGCTACGTACTTCGGTCCCTGACTTTGGTTTCTCCCAACTTTGAATTGCTTCAATCTTTGTCGAGTCAACAGATATTTCGTGATTCGATACACTACAAAAAAATGGTGTTTCAGCAACAACCGATTTTCGTTGCAAAAGGTGCCAAATTTCGTTGCAAAATGGTTTTGGCAACGACTTTACTATCGTTGCGTCTTTCGTTGCGCAATGAGCGTTGCTAATTATTCCGCAACGAACGTATTTTTTTCATTGCCAAAAGTAATACATTTTGCAACGAAATTTGGCTTTCGTACAGAGACATCGATCCTTTAGCAACAAAATATATTGTTGCAGAATAATTAAACTTTCATTACTAAAAAGCCCATTTCGTTGCAAAATCCTTCTAATTGGCAACTGAAATAAACCCTTTTTTTTTTTGCAACGACCATGCATTTTCGTTGCAATTAACACCATTTTGCAATGACATTTTTTGTTGCAATAAATTATGAAAATTGTTGCCTAAGCTTGCTTTCGTTGCTGAATGTAAAATTTTTAGCAACAATTTTTGTTGCTGATTATATTATTTGGCAACGACATTATCTTTGAATCAAGAATCTAAATGTTTGTTCTTTGGTTATTTTTCAATAGCAACAAAGTCGCCGATTAAGAATGACATTATATGTTATCGTTTCTTTATATGTGCAACGAAAGTTAATATAATTTGCAACAATAAAAAATGTTGCCTTTTATTTTAGTATTAGCAACAATATCCTCTCCGTTGTTATTAGGTTAATTTTTCGTTGCCAAATATTATATTTTTAATGTCATTAACAACAAAAATTTGTTGCTAAATGTATAAAAAATTATTGTTATATTAAAACTTGTTCAATGTTTTGATAACGAATTATATTGTTGCCAAATCAAAATTTGACATTCTTTTTGTGTACCTGACTGGCTCAATGTCCCCATAACAAATAATGACAAAAATTAAAAAAAAAAACTAAAATATTATTAACTTAATAAAATCATCCACTACATATATATATTACTTTTGGCAACGAAAAAAATACGTTCCTTCTGACTTCCACCCTCTACAAGGGTCACTAAGGATCGATGTCTTCTGACTTCCATCTCAAGCATGTACTAAGTGCAAAATGTACTACGTCAGATTTCTTGTACTAAGTGTGGAAAATCTGACTACAAGAATATCAGCAACAAACATTTTCATATGACTAAGGGTGGAAAATCAGTAACAAACATTTTGTATTTCATGTACTACGTCAGATTTCATGTATGACTAAGGGTGGAAAATCTGACTACAAGAAATCTGACTTCCATCTGAAGCATGTACTAAGCGTCACTAAATGAGATGAAATCTGACTTCCATGTATGAGCAGGTCTTTTGGCATGCAGTAGACTGACTTCCACCCTCTACAATGTATCTTGAACCCTGTTAGAATATCTTCTGTGACCGAACCATAAATTCATCCTATCTGTTACATAAAACAAGTAATCAACTAGTAGCACTAAGTGGAAAATTTGATAGAAAGCTCTAAAATTGAGATTCAATATTTTGGAGTGAAAAAAGAATCAGCAGAAATTAGTCTGTTTTTGGTCCCTAGTACAAATGTGTGCATTTTTGTTGTTGAACTTCTATCAAAATGTAAGAGTTGCATAATAGTATAATGTTACTCACCTCTTTGCCCCATTTAGTCTTCTCTTCATATCCACAACTAATAACATGAATGGCTTCTTTAATCGGTGAAGCACTGTTAGTCCCTTCTGGAAGGCCACCATTTTCCATTAGAGTAGAAGTTATAAAAAATGGCTACTGCCCAAAACGTTTCTCAAAATTCTTCAGAGACATGAGGGAGGACTTTTCCAACTCATCATAGCTTTCCAGCCCTTCTTCTATCCCTTTAAAATCAAAGACAGGTCCAGAAGATTTTCTAGAGTAAGTCTTTCCCATCATTTTCTTCTTGTTGCTATAAATTCCACCAAGGCCAAGCAAAGCTTTGAGTCCCTTTTTCTTGGACTTTGGCTTCCTTGAACCACCACAACAGAAGCAGCACCATGAAGGCCAGCAGTCACATGTCATTTTCTATCGCTTCTCAGACACCGGTGGATCATAGCCGTACAATGCTTGTCTGTTGAAGACACATCCAGTTCCGACATAAACTGGCCCTTGGATCCCATCAAGGCCTCTCATGTTGATCTGTAACCAAAACAACATTAGTGTGTTTGGAAATCAGGCTAAAAATTTACAATTCTATAAGAAACAATAAAGAATGATATAGAATTGGCTTGAAAGGACTTACATCAAAGAACACAACATTGCGATTAACATGAACTTTCCTTTATAATGGAGATAGAAATTATAAACTAACACAAAATTCTATTCATTGCAGGATTGATTAATTCAGCATAAACATCAAGAAGAAATGGTTCTCTTGGCTACCAAAATATCTAAAACTTAAAGTAGAGAAAAACTAATTTCTCTACCGCCTTAAAACAACTAAATTAATCTAGTTCAATATACAGGCCTGAGGCTTATATTGCCAGAGAGACATAATAAAACAATGGGGATGGAACACAGATGCCTAAGCTGAAGATGTGAACTGATGACCAGTAGAACAGATAATATTGAAGAGAACAAGTCCACTGGATTGGCATTAAATTTACTACTTACAGGAACATGTAACTCTACACCAGATTATCCTCTACAAATTGATGGTACTTACCTTAGATTTTATTATTATTATTATTTGGACAAACATGCTGCTTGATACTAATAGATTCCTACTGAGCAACATCATTTGCATAAAATGCAAAGAACTGTCTTGTTTTGTTTATACTTCAATTTAGTTTCCCTACAAAAGAGCTAGCTACACTACACTCACTAATCACACCTAGACACGCCTACTTTGAACTTTTAGTTCTAAAAACTTAAAGAGAATATCAGGCCCACAATCAAGATTTTGACCTAATCATACATGTATTATACTATGACAATAAAACACAATCTATCTAACAATGAGACAAATCCCACCGTCCATGTAGTGCCGGAAGCACGGGACATCGCTAGTGTTCTAATAATAGACCAAAACCACAACAATATCTACATTTTGATCAAGTCAACCAATCTGTTTCTCATGAAATTACTCTGAATTTGAGGTCACTTCAGCTCATGAAAATGTTGAGAATACTATTGTGGCAAATTAGCCCTCAAATTAAATCACATCATGCAGCCATCCAATCAAACACACAAATCAAGTAAACCATATCCCTTTCACCATTAAACAAAAGATATTTAAAAAAAACTGTAGCATTACAAAAAGGTCCAATAAGATACATCTTAAAACTTCTAAAACCTTAAAGCTTAGAAATTTAATAATTAAACTTCAAACCTAAGCAGTAAGAACAAAGGCGCCACCTGATTCTTTGATCTTCTTCTCCGCGGTCTTCGACACGAGCTTGGCCTTCACAACGATCAGCTGAGAACTCGGCAAAACACCCTTACCAAGAACCTTGAAGTATCCTTGCTGAGTGACGTCGATCACAGGGGCATTCTGGGAATCAGCCTTGTCTTTTGCCTCCTGAGGAAGGAGCGACCAGAGCTTGTCGATGTTAACGATAGGGCAGTAGAACTTGTTGCGGAGCTTGTGGAAGTACCTCATTCCCACTTTCCCGAAATACCCCGGATGGTACTTGTCGAATAAGATCCGGTGGTGGTGCATTCATCCGGCGTTTCCTCGACCACCGGGATGCTTACGGTGCTTACCGATACGACCGTGGTCAGCGCTCACGTGACCTCTCTTCATCCTGTTCTTTTTGAACCTTGTCGTCATGTTGGACCGATTGACTCTCTCAGACGCACACGGTTACTGTGTGTATTATCTCAGCGACTGAGATGTGAAATGAAAAGGTTTGGTTTTAGGGTTCTTATCGTAAGTATGGTGTGTGCATGTTTACGGTATTGTCCTCAATGATTTATCGGGCTGAGAGGGGTATAAGTGGACTGAAGGCTCAATCCGAGAGACCTTAAAGCTTATAATAGGAAGTAAAATGGGCCTTGAGGTCTGGTATTATTGTGGGCATTTGAAAGTTATGTAAAGTAATTTCTAATTTCTGAAGGAGACCTATTTTATATTGAATTATAATTTCAAAATAGCATTTTAGGTTAAATTACAATTACAAAATTTATTAGTTATTAATATTGATATTAATTATAAGTTCCCCACTTTTTACACATATCTCTATGTAACCAAACCAATACATATCATTTCCTTTATCATTTCCTTTATCGGGTTGGCTACGTAAATCGTTTGAATGTGATGCGATTGGTAGCTTTCTAGTAGAGAGCATATCCTCTGCTCTAAATTTTCTTCTCTCTGTTTTGTTTTTAAACTTAAAAATTTTGAATGATGGTTAAGCCCACTTAAATTTTGACACATTATGCTTTTTATTTAATTTTAAAATTAATCGAATATAAACTCAAATCGTTTGAATGCAGAATTAGGATTATTCAATTTTTAATAATAAATGTGTAATTATTTGGTTGATGCACTATTCTTATGCGTCTGATTAATAAATTAAAATATAATAAGAACATGGAAGATTGTTGTGCGATGATCAAATTTTAGCGAAAAAGCAGTATGAATATACATTGTTTGGGGTAGTGTTGAGATAAAGTAGTGATTTTATTAAATAATAATTAAATTACAAAGGATAATATCAAAACAGTTTAGATTTTTAGTGATTTAGGGATTATAAATCTAAAAATTAAGAGAATAACATTATGCTATTAACTATTTATATTTGTAGTGATTTAGAATATTATAAATTCAAAAATTAATTAATAGCATAAAGTAGTGATTTATTAAATAATAATTAAATTATAAAGGATAATATCAAAACAGTTGATATTATCAAAATAGTTTAGATTTGTATTAATTAAGGGGATTATAAATATAAAATTTAGGAAAATGAATTAGGGTTTGTTTTCATCCTCATTTGTTAGGTTAGTTGGACAGTTTTGTTAAGGGTTTTAAGGAACATTAATTAGACATGATACGTGTTGAATTGTTGAATGAATTCTTTAGATAAAGTCAATATATAGATAGAACCTCAATATAATAATTCGATAGATCAATTTTTAGTGTGTTAAAAAGATTTTATTTTGAAACGAATATTTTTTAAAAAATAAAAATTTCAACGACTGCCGTTGGGAGTAAAGGCTCTCACATCTAATTTGAAAAAAACTACTGAACGCCATTTGAAATGGCTTTGAATTTTTGGATATTTTTTTTAGCTAAAAATCAGAAAGGCAACCAACGACACTTTTAAAAATATTTTTTTTAAAAATGAATTTTTAAAAAAATTATCTTAATTTTTTTTAAATGATTTTATTTTTTAAAAGAAATTTGAAAAAAATAAAAATGTGATCCAATGTCAAACTAACCGGCATTGTAACTTTTTTTTAAAAAAATTATAAAGTAAGTTTATAAAAAAGAAGAGTAAGATGTAACATCACTTTAACTAACATTGTAATCTTTTTTTTTTTTTTTTTAATTTCTTTGATCTCTTGTACTTGTTTACAAACATCAATATTTTTTTATGTTTATTCTCTGTTATCGGCGTTGGAAATGAAGGAGTATATAAGACTTCAACTATAAAAAAATAAAAATAAAAATTCTAACGCCAATTAAAGTGACGTTGCATCTTACTCTTCTTTTTTACAAATTTATTTTTTTAAAAAATAAATAAAATAGGGATAAAATTGATATTACATTAATATGGGTCAAACTAACTTATTAGGAATGACTTATAAGTCATTTTAAATAACTTTATTATGATTTAGTTCATAAAACATAATAAAATTTTCTTCATCTTTTATGTTTTCTCTTAGAAACCGATAGTATTATAATTTAATTTTATAATATATTTGGAAAAAAGGTAAAAGGAGAACTAGGAATAGCTAGGGGTATATCATTACTATTCTTTTTTTTTATGTTTTATTTTTGGACTTAAAAATATGCTCGTGATTTAAGTTACTCCATCCGTCTAAGAATAAAAGTTCTTATTATTTTATGTAATCTCAAGTTAAATATTTAATTATATTAAATAATTTATTTTTTTTACAATAATTTGTGCGTAATATCCTTAGTATTAAATGTCATATTTTTATTATTTATAAATATTTATATAATATCACTAGTCATGTATAGAAAAATATGCAATAGTTTAGTTAACTAATAAATTAGAATGACTCACTGGTAGCTTAATGGCCCAATAACCTATAGGTCTTAGGTTCAAAACCTAGTTATGATATTTTTACTTCTTATGTTATATTTTTTGTGTATTAGATAAATTCTATCTCCACATTAAACTAAATATATATAAACTAACTATGAATATTTATATAACGTAATTATGAATATTTTAATATATATATATATATATATATATATAAATTATCTCTAAATATTCATATAAATATTTATAAATAAATTTTCATATAAATTTATCTTTAAAATTTATAAACAAATATTTGTTTATTAATTTATAAATATTTCATCTAAAATTTATAAAATTTAGATATGAATATTTTTATAAATATTGATATAAATATTTAGAGATAAATTTATAAATATTTATATGAATATTTGTTATTATTATTATAATTAATATTATTATAATAATAATATTATAATAATAATAATAATAATAATAATTATTATTATTATTATAATTATTACTATTACTATTATTATTATTTATTATTATTATTATTATTATTATTATTATTATTATTATTATTATTATTATTATTATTATTATTATTATTATTATTATTATTATTATTATTATTATTATTATTATTATTATTATTATTATTATTATTATTATTATTATTATTATTATTATTATTATTATTATTATTATTATTATTATTATTATTATTATTATTATTATTATTATTATTATTATTATTATTATTATTATTATTATTATTATTATTATTATTATTATTATTATTATTATTATTATTATTATTATTATTATTATTATTATTATTATTATTATTATTATTATTATTGTTATTATTATTATTATTATTATTATTATTATTATTATTATTATTATTATTATTATTATTATTATTATTATTATTATTATTATTCTTGTTGTTATTATTATTATTATTATTATTATTATTATTATTATTATTATTATTATTATTATTATTATTATTATTAGTACTACTACTACTACTACTACTACTATTATAATTATTAATTATTATTGTTGTTATTATTATTATTATTATTAGTATTATTATTATTATTATTATTATTATTATTATTAGTACTACTACTACTACTATTATTATTATTATTATTATATTATTTATTATTATTATTATTATTATTATTATTATTATTATTATTATTATTATTATTATTATTATTATTATTATTATTATTATTATTATTATTATTATTATTATTATTATTATTATTATTATTATTATTATTATTATTATTATTATCTTAATTTCGAATAACATTTTAATAGTCGTTGCAAAAGTTGTATAAAATATGCAAATCTAAAATAAAAATTATTACCAATGAATGTGGTCCTTATTAGACAATCTAAATATAGCAACAAAAAACCTTCGTTGCCCGCATTGAGGAGAAATCAAGTGGTTAGAAATTTTGCAACGAATTTCTAACGAATTTTGTTTCCAAATTTTGCAACTACTTATGAATTTCGTTGTAAAAAGTGAAAGCCTGACACAATCTGCAACGAAGGACAAGTTTCGTTGCTAAACACACACTTTTAGCAACGACTTATAAAGTCGTTGCCTGAAAAATCATTGCTAAAGCCCCATTTTTAGCAACAAAAAAACCTTCGTTGCCCACGATGAAGGGAAAGCAAGTGGCCAAAAATTTTGCAACGAATTTCTAACGAAATTTTTTTTGCCAATGAATTAGCAACGAAATTTTGCAACGACTTATGAATTTCGTTGCAAAAAGTGAAAGCCTGACACAATCTTCAACGAAGGACAAATTTCATTGCTAAACATATACTTTTAGCAACGACTTATAAAGTCGTTGCCCGAAAAATTGTTGCTAAAGGCCCATTTTTTTTGTAGTGATATTGTAAAATCCCAAATTTTACGAATAAAGATTTAATTTTCTCGAAATATTTTTTTTGAATATTATGGTGTGGATTTGAGATAATGTTATAATTGTGGGTAGTATTTATAAATTTTGCAAAGTATGCAAGTTGTTGTATTATATTCGATGGGTCGGGGAATATTCATTTTAGAAGGAATATTAAATGACAATGGCGCAATCATTGGTGGACCTACAATAGAATTATTGTCGATTGAGAAAACGACAAAAATATTTTATGAAAATAACGACCGGAAGTTTTATCGTTATCTTGTTGAACTACTCTTCAGTAGTAAAAAGTACATGAATACACGTGGTTGCATAAGAGTAGCACACTCGGTATTGATTATTGATGCTTACGTGAGAAATCACCGCTTATACTCAATTATTGCTAAAGTAATTTCGCATCATATCTCTCATATTATTGATTCAATTATTGTCACAAAGATTATCATTTGCATTATATGTTATATTATTAAATCAATAATTGAGGCGACAAAGTTATTTATATTATTAAATTGCAATATTTACAATGTCTAGAAGTTACATCGAAGAGATGTTTGATCACCTAATTGCTAGCATGATAGGAGAAATCCTTATTGGAAAACCCCCTCTTTCCTGGGAATGACCTGGTTGTTAAATATTGTGAGTTATAATATTAATGATGAATAAGTTCGTGTTGATTAAAGATGAATTTGATATTTTTATTGTGTTGGGATTATTTGTGTTAGTAGAAATCGACATCTATTCCGGATGATAATTGATGTGCGGAGGTTATATTGTTCAATCGGTATTCGGGACACTTTTTGTGTCGAGTACTATTCACGAGTTACTATTCATGAGTTACTATTCAAGAGTTACTATTCATGAGTTACTATTCACGAAGTTACTATTCACGAGTTACTATTCACCCGAACAATATATTTCTTTTCTCATTCAAATTATTTTTGGGTACAATATTATTCCATGAGGAAATGTGCTAATTTTTCGCATAGTTGGTTGAAATTATAATAGTAAATCAATATGGATCATTTGGTTTAAAGTTTTAATAGTGAAAATATATGGATCGGTCGGTTTAAAGTTTTAATAAGTGAATCGGTATGGACCGCTGCTTTAAGTTTTAATATGGACCATCCGCTTAAAAGTAAATCAATCTAGGCCTGCTCATGAATTAGTTACTAGTCAATCCATTCTCCTATAAATAGAAGCTCATTCCTTCATTATTTCTTATGAATTCACTGAAACTCTAGAGAGAGAAATTATAGAGAGAAAGAAGAAGAGAAGTTTGCTACCTCTCTACTCCAGTATCCAGTTTCTTTCTAAGGTAAGGGGTATTATTTCTTTTGTATTCATGAAGAGAACTCCTATTATTCCATTATATATTATTCTGTTGGAATAACCTGTATACGCGGTCTACCCTATACTTGGTGAAATTCTTCATTATTCCATTCTTTATTATTCATTTGGAATATCACATGCATGCGTTTTACTGTGGGATCCGGTTCCGTCTTTATTATTTTGTTGGAATATCATGTATCATGCGTTTACGGGACCTAGTTCCGCTCTTTATTATTACATTGGAATATCCCGTCTGCATTTTATTTTCTTGGGACTGGTTCCGTTATTTATTATTACATTGGAATAACTCATTTGCTCATGCGATCTATCACATACCCGGTGATTTCTTTTGTTATTCCATTCTTTATTATACTCAGTTGGTTAAAGTTTTGACTTCTATACTCCATGAAATTAGTGGAATGTCCTAGATATTTACGCTTCATCCAGTATCTTTTTGTGAAAATATTCTTCTGAGCATTCTTGAATTTTACTCTACAAAGAAGTATCATGTTGACAATTTGGACGTTATTAGTTCCTGGATAAATTAATTCTTGAACTTGTTTTATTGAATTCTTATATAATTGTCATCATCCTCATGTTTATATTTTTTTGAAAGTCATCTGTGGCCTGTAGTGCATAGATGGACTTGGTATGATTATGACCAAGGATTATTCGGTATAATCATGACCATAATGTTACAAATGATGTGATAAAAGTCCTCATTGGCCCGTAGTGCATTGATGGACAGTTGTTGGCATGATCATGACCATTGATGAATACACGAATATCCTTGGCCCGTAGTGCATGGATAATTTGTGGTCGTGATATTAATGAATATCCTTGGCCGTAGTGCAGGGATGATGTGAATTATTTATTAAGCTGAGTCTCAGCGATAGAAGTTATGAAAAACTTTTTAAATCATAAAAGATAGTAGATTTTTTTTCTCTACTTGACTCTTTTAATGGATTGCTTATTCCGCTACAGTTAAACTTGTTGTCTATTGTATTTTATCAGTTTAACATTGTTGAAGGCTAATGATAATTTATCCTGCATTATCTTAGTCATAATATTTCTTACTTGACTAGTTGAGCTCACCCTTTCTTTCACTGTTCTCTTCAGGAAATGAGAACGTAGCAGGGACTAGTCGGGGAACGGAGTGATGGTCCAGATGATAGCATTAGTAGTCCTCACTATTCTATGAAATAGTGTGATAATAATTGTAATGAGGACTTATTCTGAGAGTGGATATTGTCTAGAAGACAATATTTGTATTAAAACTCACAACTCTCTTGTTATATATTAAAGATTGTATTTATATTATGTACCATGTATTTGGAGACTCAGAATAGGTGATGTATACCTATTTTGGGGCGTTATGATTGGTATCAAAGCTTAGGATATGATCCTGGTCCGAGATGTGAGATAAGAACTAGGAGGGGAGAGACGGGGAATTCCTTCGCTAGTATGACCTACCTAAGTTTATTTGTTATTTAATTGGTTGGTCAGAGTATAGGGATAATATGTGATATGTTAATTAACCCTTGTTTTGTGGTAGTATTTGAAAATGGCATCTCGAGAATGTTGAGAACATAAGCGAGCACGAGGAGACCGCTTGAGTCTCCACGGACCAATAATCGAGGATAATGTGCATCGGAAGCGCGACAATCCTCGTGGAAACACCAACACCGACCAAAATGATGAACGATGGAATGTTACGAGGCTTCATGCAATTCATGCAACATCAAAGTAGAGCGCGACTCCTCGCCCGTAATGCGGTGGAAACATTGGCAACTCTCGGACGGTCACCGCCAAACAGTTCAAGGAGCTGGGACCACCAGAGTTTTTTGGAGAGCCAAAACCACTTAAGGTGGAGATGTGGATAAAGTAGATCTGCAAGATATTTGATGTCTTGGGATGCTCCGAGGAGCAAAAGGTTCCCTTTGCCACCTTCATGTTGCATGCAGAGGCAGATTACTGGTGGGAATCTGTAAAACGTACTCAACCTGCCGCACTAAAGATGACTTGGGAGAAGTTCCAAGAATTGTTCAACGACAAGTACTTTCTCGAAAGTATTCGTCACATGAAAGAGGTAGAATTCATCAAGTTAGAGCAAAATAACATGACCGTGTCGTAGTACGAAGCCAAGTTCGCCGAGTTGTCCCAATTTGCATCCCATTTGGTTGATAATGAGGAGAGAATGACGCGAATGTTTCTAAGAGGTTTGAAACCCGAGATACGTCAATACCTCATTTCTCATAAACTATGTTTGTATTCAGATGTTGTTAATAGGGCTCAGTTATTGGAGCGCGATAATGAGTCAATGCAACCAAAAGAGAGCAGCCGACAAAATGATAATACCAATGATAACAGTCATCGAAGCGGTGACAATAAGCTTGGAGGGAATCAGCATGCCAAAAATGGTAACCACTTTGGTGGTAATCATGGCCAAAATAATAAGAATGGACATTTCAAGAAGAGGAAATTCAACAATGATGGAAAGACGTCAGCACCAGCACCCATTGTAAAGGAAGGAGAACGACCACCTATCATATGTTTCAAATGCAGAGGGGAGGGACATATCAGTCCAAACTGCGCGATGCCATCTAAAGCATGTTATAATTATGGAAGAGAAGGTCACCTACCCCAATTTTGTCGTGCACCAAAGTCAAGTCCAGCTGGGACGGTGGCACCAAAGCTCGATACGGACAAAACAAAGTCGGTGGTTTCAGGAAGAGCATTTTTTGTGACCTCTCAAAAAGCGAGTAACCCGAACGAAGTTAGCACGGGTTAGTTAATTATAAATTCTTGCGAAGTCTATACCTTATTAGATACCGGTTCTACCCATTCTTTTATCTCTCTTACTTGCGCTCAACGTTTAAATTTAACTCAGGAGAAGTTAGACTTTGACGTATTGGTTGAAACTTCGTTAGCAGAAACCTTCGTTACCTCCACTATTTATTAATCTTGTTTGATTCAAATCGACACTTTCACGTTACCTGTCGATCTTATCTCTTTGAAAATACTTACCTTTGATGTGATTTTAGAAATCGATTGGTTAACTACTCATCATGCTTTTTGTAAGGTTGTTAGCTTTCATATTCCTAACCAACCTGTTATGCGTATTCAAGCAACCAAACCACTAAAGTTAATCATTATCATATCAAGCCATAAGTAAAGAGCCCCGATCCTTTCGTTGTTGACTTCCTTGTGTGGAATGCACCGAAGCCAAACTTTCTGTAGGCGACGTCGTGAATGACGATGGCAAGTTGATAGGTATCAATGTGACGTACTATCCAAGTTATGGATGAGAGTCACAATTTTGAATATTATTTATATCGTTAATAATTTTCCTGACGTATGCTTGAAGACTTCTTAGCTTACCTCTAGAGCGTGAAATTGAATTTTGTATTGACCCCAGTACAAAACCCATTTCTAAAACCCTTAAATACTTCTTCAACCAAAACGAACGTATAATGCGTTAAAGACGTTGGCTCAAGCTGTTGAAGATTATGATCGTACCATTCAATACTATCGTGGAAAAGTGAATGTGGTAGCTGTTAGGTTTGTAATATTCATCAACGCAATCAAATTGCATAAAAAAGTGCGGAAGCGTGTAAAATCAGAGTTTAAAAAATTTACAAACCATATACCCGGATCATCCTTTATGCACAATTATTAATTAAACTAAAAGATAAAGAATAAAATCATACCCTTGAAGATCGAGCTTCCTCAGGTACAAGTTCACCTCCAAATCCTTTCGCGTTCAATCTTGAATCCACCGGGGTTTTGTTCCTTCCTTTGATCAACGTTAGCCACCCATATGTTTGGCCTCTAGAGGTGATCCACCAAGGAATAATAATGATTCAAGAAAAGGGTGGTTGGCTAAACCCTAGTTTTTTTATCTCTATAGAAAGGGTGTACTCTCCCAACAATTGGAATTATGTCGTATGTTGAAAAAATCAACAACCCATACCCACCCATAATAAGACTCCTCTTATTTATAGATGTGGGCAACCCATCTTAACAATTAAGGAATTGGGTTTTATTTAATTAATTAAATTCTTTTAATTAATTAAGCTCCCTAATCTTATTAGGGATAATTAATTAAACTCCTTTAACTAATTTTCCTTCCTAATCCTATTAGGAATAAATGAGAGTACTTATATTAAATTAATTCCTAAACTCTTTTAGAAATTAAAATAATAATAATTGTAATAATATTAATAAGACTCCTCTTATTAATTTATATTTAATATTTCTAAAATATTAAATAATAAATATTAAGTTATTTAATTTATTCTATCACCATAGATTAAATTAAATATACATAACATATTATTACGATTATGCCATTAACTTCTTAAATAATTATTCTTCCTTTTATGGTGTGACCCTTTAGGTTCTCCATATTAAACCCATTGTGTGAATAAATCAATTAGAACAATTCTAATCTTATTTAAATAAATAAATTAAATAATTAATTTATTTAAATAAATAATATTTATTCTACAATAGGGATAAGCCTCCCTAATGATCAACGACTTTCCGGATAATATAGATTTCAACATTAATCATTAAAGAACCTTTGAGTAAATAGTTACTGCACAATTCAATCCTTCCACCATACAATGTCTCAATTAAATATAAGACATGGAATTCTTTGTCAAGTCTTATTTTATTTAATTATATGTATTTCGATCCTTAAATGCACTAACTCCAAATAATGCAAATTAGAAACTCCTTTCTAATTTCATTACGCCTTAACCCGAGGACTCTTTGGGTTGTCATTTATCGAATCACATAGGACATTTCTCTTCTTTTATTAGAAGTGGTAGATTCTTTATTGATCATACATTATCTCCATGTACAACTTATTATACCCAAGCATACCTTTGATATACCCTAAGGGTCTTAAGGAATAAGTCAAAGTATAACTCATCATACACAAGATACTATGATGATCTCAAGTCCAAGGATTACTTGTCTACTATCACTACTGAGAATTCCTATTGACGAATAAATAAAACTCCATTAGGTATTCCTTAGCGAGCCACGTTCTCAAAGGAACTTATTCTCTAATAAGCACCTACATACTTGCTTTAGTGTCTCCACACAAATGATCATGAGATCAATCATCCTCATCCAATGAGCAAGCAACGTATGTACCAATCTATCCGGATTCACTAATCCCCAATTTAGTAATCCAACGATTGGGAACTATTTTAGTTTTAAGCTTTCAAAGAATTTAGATCTCATTAGAATGATCATCATCATTATTCTAAAAGCATTGCTTAAAACTATGGGTTTATCACATATTATAAAAACAAAGATCATGTAGATAATTAAAAGCCTTTAATAAATTAATACCTTTTATTAATAAATGAATAAGATTGTTACAAATTATATGCTTTATCATCAAACATGATTGGCTCATGTGTATATACTACTTTCAATCTCCCACTTGCACTAAAGCCAATCGTCATGGTAACTCATACTCTTCTTCTAGAAGTGACGATTATCCTGTTTGTTGGATAAGCTTTAATTAATGGATATGTAATGTTGTTCATGAGAGTCCACTATCTCTATAGTGATTTCCCATCTTTCAATGATTCTAATAATCAAATGAAAGTGCCACAACACATGTTTAGATCCAAGATGAGACTTAGGAACTATTCCTAGTTATGTAATGAACTTTTAATCCAAACAATCAACTTGCGGCTTCATTTATAGCTATATACTTTGTCTTTATCACTAAACCAAAGAACTCTTTCTTTGTTTGGAACCTTTCCAATTCAACGCACCACTATTCAAGATAACGTTTTACCTTAAAGTGGATTTTTCGTCATCTTGGTGCATCGAAAAACTTGAGTCATTAAGCCCTCTAGTTTTAATTTAGACCCACCATGAATATGATCACATCCTTAGTCTAAGTTAAGCACTTGAAGATGTTTTTCAGCGACTCATAGTGAACTTCTCCATAATATGGTGATCAACATCGGGTCTCGTACATTTCATTGCATACATGATAGTCACTCATGCGACCTCTCTTTTCGAGAGTCTGTGGGGACTATTAAGAGATACACTCCATAGCTCATCGACATGAGACATCTCTTGGAGTTTGCCATGCTAAAAACAACTTTAGCATCAAATGAATATACGTTCCTTGGGTTAAGTCGAGCATCCTCTTGAATCTATCTATATAGATTTTATCCCCAATTTAAGATACTCTTCCCAAACCATTCATGGAGGAATGTTTAGACAACTTTATCATTCTTGATTGTAGCATTGGTATGTCATTCCTTATCCGTAGTATATCAACATATAATATTAGGAATGTCACGGCGCTCCCAATCCCTTTTGTACACACTAGAAGTCTTACCTCATCGAGTGTAACTCGGATCATCATCTTCATGATGTGTACCTCATCATCATCATCCATGATGAATCCATACCTCTAGGTATCTTGGTACTATTCCGATTTTACGATTCTTTGTGGTACAATAGGTCTATCTACAGGTTCCTCTTATTTGACTTATAGTGTTTTGTGGTTCTTGAACTCTTCAAGATCTATTATCCTCCCACTAGCCCCTTCAATGATAAACACCTTTATCTTAGAAGGCAGCGTGTTTCGTAACAAACACCTTTTGCTAAGTAGGATTATAGAGCATATACCCTAAACTTACTTTAGGATGTCCCATAAATCTACACTTGTCAAATCTTGTCCCAAGCTTATCTTTTGAAACCTTTTTCACATAAGTTGGACAACCCTTATCTTAACATACTTAAGATTAGGAATCCTCCACATCCCATAACTTTTATGGAGTCTTGGGGTAGGATTTTAAGGTTACCATTTTGTAGATATGTCTGACCATTTCTAGGACATGACCCTGAGAGGGATCTTTGAAATGTCGGTAAAATCATTATGGACCGCACATGTCCAACAAGGTACGATTTTTCCTTTCAAATACATCAATCAATTATTGCGTATCAGGATGTGTCCATTATGAGAAAACCATTTGAGATGATCTAGGAACTTATTGCACAAGTATTTATTCCTTGATCTAATCAAAGAATCTTAATACTTTGCCAATTTGTTTCACTTCTGAATTCTTTGAACCTTTCAAATAATTCACACTTGTATTTCAGCAAATACACACATTCAACTCTTTGAATGATCATCTCCTTTTTCTTTTACTAGTTTGTTCAATATGCAAAATAATTTTATATAAGTTAATTATACAAAATTTATTAAGTAATATTCCAGTTCTATACAAAACATTATTATTATAAATAGAACAACAATTGTTCTTAATTATAATACCAAAGATTTCATTGTCCAATAATAAAATGGAAATAATATTTTTAACAAGAACTGGAATACAATAACAACTTATTGACTTAATAGATTTGCACGTAGGGATTGCTAAACAATAAGTTTCTATGGCTAATATAGCAACCTTTGCTACATTTCCCGCACATAGGATTACTTATATTTGTTTAGCTTTCTACTTCTGTTTGGTCTCTTCATAAATCTATATTTATGATAACCAAAGTCGGTATCCAATACCCAAGTAGAACCTTGACTTAAAGAAAAATTTATTTAAATCATGAACAAAATTGTATTTGTAACCGAAACCTTCACTAAGCTTCTTTTGGTAGCCTCTGCCAAGATGCTTCTTGCGGTTTCTTTCCGATGTCGAGCTTATTGCGGTGGAAACAAACTCCTTTGCTATCCGTGACGCTTTTGTTCTTATTATCCTTTGTTTTTGCCTTTCTATTTACCTTCTTTGAATCGTTCTTCTTTTGTAAGATCCTTTGGCCCTACCAAGAAGACTTGATCTTTCTTGGTTGGAAAGTGACTCTCAACAATTTTTCAATATGTTAAGCAAATCAATGAGACGATATCTAGCTTGTTCATATGAAAATTCACAACAATTGTAAAAGGAGTCCGGGGAGTGAGTGCGAAGATCAAATCTTGGCTCATCTCTCCATCCATGAAAAAACTTCGTTGTCCTAATTGATCAATCAAATTGATAATGTTAATGACTTTTTTATGCATACTATAGTGCCATTGGCCATTCTAGATCGGAAGAGCTCCTTAGATATCTCGATATCTATCGGTCCTACTTTCCTCACCATCAACTACTTGGCGACGCGGGGTATAGTAGAAGTATCCATAGTTTCAGTGTGTTGAAGCTTGTTACTCATGGATATGAGCATGATGCATTGAGCCAACTGTGCATCATCTTGCCACTTTCTAAAAGTAGCAATGTCTTCCTCAGAGGCATTGTCTGCAACCATTGCAGGGATAGGCGTATTAAGGACATAAGATAGCTTTTCAGCTATGAGAACTATTCTCAAATTCCTTAACCAATCCGTTTAATTCGGTCTGGTTAATTTAGCATCTAATATGCTTCGCAGTGATAGTAATTTTAGACATTGTAAAATTCTGTAAATGAATTGATAATTAACAACATTTTAACATACATTCTTTTATTAATTACCAAAATAATTTAGGTCTTGTTTTAAATTGGTATCTCCCACTATTTTCTTCAAACTATATTACCCTCACTTATATAGTTCGGCAAAATCTAATTAAAGATTTGCTAGTGAGAATAAGGATCCCATTTCAAATGTATATAGCCTTGTGGTGACACAACAAACTATATATAAATAAATAGGTAGACAACTTTTGTCAATTACATCAACTATGTAACTCCTTGTATTTTGCCTCTTAGATTTTTTTGATCAGTGGTGGCACATCCGAATCAAAATTATCCAAGTTAAGTCCCACCTAGCACTCCATATATTCAAAAAAAAAATATCATCCTTGTGGTGACACAACAAAACAATATTGTTCAATTTTCTTTATAAGCATCAAATGTGATAAATTAACATCTTAAATACTTAATACTTGCCTTGTGGTGACACAACAAACTCATATTAAATATTTAATACTCTATTAATTTTATCATGCTAGAAGGCTACGTTTGATATTCCAAAAATATCTTTGAACGCTTAGGACTTAATATAAAAATTGAGGGGTTTGTTATTAATTTGTCTCATCTTGTTTAAGCGTTTACATATATATATAAAATACGCGTCGTATTAATGAACATCGAAGCATGTTTGCATAATATATAATATATATATAGTATAAGCATGCACATATAGAATACTATATTCTACCCGGATTGATTATGGACTTTTATTCTAGTTTGGTTCACTAGAGCCACCAAGTGAACCAAAAGGTCAAACTCTAGGGGTGCGAGAAATAATATTTAAATATAACTATTACATTTAAACCCTGCTCCATTACAAAGCGGATTCTTCAAGCTTCTTGTCCCTCGATCTCTAATTCTTCAAAATTAATTCTAAATATTCCTATTACAAAACTATTTTAAAATAAATAGAAACCTTGATCGTGATCGAGGGAAGTACATATGAGGGAGATAGAATTTACATTCGGAAAAATTAGAGAAGGCAGTCTGTGAGACCCCCATTTAATAAAACCCATACATTCATGCATCCAACTAAAATAAAATCCAATCGCATTGGTCAATAGTCCATAATCAATCCCATTTATTATCATACACATCACCATATGCATCAATAAATAACATTCATCTCATGAATAATAAATATTTAATATATATATATATGATATCATTTAATGGGCAACTTTAGTTAGTATAAAATCTATTTTTTGAATCAAAATAAACTCCTTTATTTTAATCCAAATTTAAATCAAAATAAAACTATTTTATTTTAATTTATCCTATTTTGAATAAAATAAACTATTTTATTTTAATCAAAATCTTTAATCAAAATAAACTCCTTTATTTTAATTAATTATGGAATCCAATTCCATATATATATATAAAAAATCTTTAATTAAAATAAACTCTTTTATTTTAATTAATTATGGAATCCATTCCATGTAAAAAAAATCTTTATTAAAGGAAACACGGATATTCTTTCTTATTCACAAATAAACTCCTTTATTTTGAATAATATGAAATCTTATTTCATATCTAAATAAACTCCTTTATTTAAGGAAATTAGGATTCTCTTTTCTATTACAAATAAACTCTTTTATTTTGAATAATATGAAATCTAATTTCATATCTAAATAAACTCTTTTATTTTAGGAAATTAGGATTCTCTTTCCTATTCACAAATAAACTATTTTATTTTGAATAATATGAAATCCTATTTCATATCTAAATAAACTCCTTTATTTAAGGAAACAATAGAATCCAATTTCAACTCCAATTAGTTATCATGGAATCAAATTCCAACTCTAATTAGTTAGCATGAAATTTAATTTTAAAATTAAAATAAACTTTATATTTTAATATTAAAATAAACCTTTTATTTTAAAATTAAAATAAACTTTTATTTTAATTATAAAATAATTAATATATATATATATATATATTATATTAACCGTATATATATATAAAAAACATATATATAAGAACATATATATATATATATATATATATATATATATATATATACTAAACTTTTCCTTTTGTACGGTTATTTTTTTTTTTTTTATTATTCCGGAAGCAGGCTACCAGTAATCATGCTACTTTTCTTTTTCACGTGGCCATGCATGAACTTTTAAAAAAAAAAAATAACCGTAGCCTTTTTTTTTTTTGATTTCCGTAGCTTTTAGCATGTTCGGTTTTTTTTTATTTAAATTTTATACAATAAAATTATGCCCAAATAAATTATTCTAAACACATATCAATATACATATTAAATTAAAACAATTAATAATTTGCATAAAGGTTTGGCTCTGGATGCCCTGTTAGGTTTGTAATATTCATCAACGCAATCAAATTGCATAAAAAGTGCTTGAGCGTGTAAAATCAGAGTTTAAAAATTTACAAACCATATACCCGGATCATCCTTTATGCACAATTATTAATTAAACTAAAAGATAAAGAATAAAATCATACCCTTGAAGATCGAGCTTCCTCGTACAAGTTCACCTCCAAATCCTTTTCGCTTCAATCTTGAATCCACCGGGTTTTTGTTCCTTCCTTTGATCAACGTTAGCCACCCATATGTTTGGCCTCTGAGGTGATCCACCAAGGAATAATAATGATTCAAGAAAAGGGTGGTTAAGCTAAACCCTAGTTTTTTATCTCTATAGAAAGGTGTACTCTCCCAACAATTGGAATTATGTCGTATGTTGAAAAAATCAACAACCCATACCCACCCATAATAAGACTCCTCTTATTTATAGATGTGGGCAACCCATCTTAACAATTAAGGAATTGGGTTTTATTTAATTAATTAAATTCTTTTAATTAATTAAGCTCCTAATCTTATTAGGGATAATTAATTAAACTCCTTTAACTAATTTTCCTTCCTAATCCTATTAGGAATAAATGAGAGTACTTATATTAAATTAATTCCTAAACTCTTTTAGAAATTAAAATAATAATAATTGTAATAATATTAATAAGACTCCTCTTATTAATTTATATTTAATATTTCTAAAATATTAAATAATAAATATTAAGTTATTTAATTTATTCTATCACCATAGATTAAATTAAATATACATAACATATTATTACGATTATGCCATTAACTTCTTAAATAATTATTCTTCCTTTTATGGTGTGACCCTTTAGGTTCTCCATATTAAACCTTGTGAATAAATCAATTAGAACAATTCTAATCTTATTTAAATAAATAAATTAAATAATTAATTTATTTAAATAAATAATATTTATTCTACAATAGGGATAAGCCTCCCTAGCGATCAACGACTTTCCGGATAATATAGATTTCAACATTAATCATTAAAGAACCTTTGAGTAAATAGTTACCGTGTACAATTCAATCCTTCCACCATACAATGTCCCAATTAAATATAAGACATGGAATTCTTTGTCAAGTCTTATTTTATTTAATTATATGTATTTCGATCCTTAAATGCACAACTCCAAATAATGCAAATTAGAAACTCCTTTCTAATTTCATTACGCCTTAACCAAGGACTCTTTGGTTGTCATTTATCGAATCACATAGGACATTTCTCTTCTTTTATTAGAAGTGGTAGATTCTTTATTGATCATACATTATCTCCATATACAACTTATTATACCCAAGCATACCCTTTGATATACCCTAAGGGTCTTAAGGAATAAGTCAAAGTATAACTCATCATACACAAGATACTATGATGATCTCAAGTCCAAGGATTACTTATACTACTATCACTACAGAATTCCTATTGACAGCAAATAAAACTCCATTAGGTATTCCTTAGCGAGCCACGTTCGATGAACTTATTCTCTAATAAGCACCTACATACTTGCTTTAGTGTCTCTCCACACAAATGATCATGAGATCAATCATCCTCATCCAATGAGCAAGCAACGTATGTACCAATCTATCCTGGATTCACTAATCCCCAATTTAGTAATCCAACGATTGGGAACTATTTTAGTTTTAAGCTTTCAAAGAATTTAGATCTCATTAGAATGATCATCATCATTATTCTAAAAGCATTGCTTAAAACTATGGGTTTATCACATATTATAAAACAGCATCATGTAGATAATTAAAAGCCTTTAATAAATTAATACCTTTTATTAATAAATGAATAAGATTGTTACAAAGTATATGCTTTATCATCAAACATGATTGGCTTGTGTGCATACTACTTTCAGTAGCTGACGCGTTGAGTAGAAGATCGTATGCGTTTACGAGTGCGAATATACGAACCTATGTGAAGATAACGAATAAACGAGTAGAATCGACTTTAATCGATAAATTTAAAGCCGCTCAAGCTACAGACCCGGAGCTGATGAACAAGAAAAAGAAGGTTCAAGAGGGCGTTATTCTAGAAGCAAGAATCGATGAAGAGAGGAAATTTCTATCCTTGATTTAATTGACCCATTTGAAATCCTCGATCGAGTAGGAACTATGGCTTATAGACTCGTTTTACCGCCAAATATGTTGCGTGTTCATAATGTTTGTCATGTATCGATGTTACATAAATATGTGGACGACCCGAACCACATTATTGATTTAGAACCGGACGAGATAGCGGATAATTTAACGTATGAAGATGTACCTGTTAAAATCCTGGAATATATTCTACGCTTAAAGGTTATACCTCAAGAGTTAGAATCTGACGAAGTGTACTCATCTGTTCGGCATACCAGGTACGTACGTAAATTTCGAGGGTGAAATTTCATAAGGAGGGGAGATTGTAAAATCTCAAATTTTACGAATAAAGATTTAATTTTCTCGAAATATTTTTTTTGAATATTATGGTGTGGATTTGAGATAATGTTATAATTGTGGGTAGTATTTATAAATTTTGCAAAGTATGCAAGTTGTTGTATTATATTCGATTGGTTGGGGAATATTCGTTTTAGCAGGGAATATTAAATAACGCCGCAATCATTAGTGGACCCCATTAATAGAATTATTGTCGGATTGAGAAAAACACAAAAATATTTTTATGAAAATAACGGCGGAAGTTTTACCGTTAATCTTGTTGAACTACTCGGTAGTAAAGTACAAAAGTACGATGTCTGGCATTGGTTGCGTAGTAGCACCCGGTATTGATTATTGATGTTTACGTGAGAAATCACTCAATTATACTTAATTATTACTCACATAATTCTTTGCATCATATCTCTTATATTATTGATTCGATTATTGTCACAATATCATCTGCATTATATGTTATATTATTAAATCAATAATTAAGATGACAAAGTTATTCATATTATTAAATTGTAATATTTACGATGTCTAGAATTTCTGTCAAGGAGAGGTTAGGTCACCTAATTGCGCGCCAATAGGGAGAAATCCTTATTAGAAAGCCCCCTCTTTCCTGGGAACGACCTGGTTGTTAAATATTGTGAGTTATAATATTAATGATGAATAAGTTCGTGTTGATTAAAGATGAATTTGATATTTTCATTGTGTTGGGATTATTTATGTTAGTAGAAATCGACATCTATTCCGATGATAATTGATGTCTGGAGGTTATATTATTCAATCGGGTATTCGGGACACTTTTTGTGTCGGAGTACTATTCACGAGTTACTATTCACGAGTTACTATTTATGAGTTACTATTCACGAGTCACTATTCACTCGAACAATATATTTCTTTTCAACACAATCCTTCACACTGCAAACCAAAGTGTTTATCAATCACAAAGACTGAAAATACCCTCCACACATACACTAGGTGACCAGCCTATTATACCACTACGTTGGGCCACAACTTAGTGTTTTGTAACGACTATATGCGTTACGCTCAGAACCATTGTCCCCGAAAACATGTCCCCTTATAGGGTTGTTCACCTCAGCTTTTCAACATCTAAATCCACACCAGAGCAATCTGGTTTGTCACAAATACTCAAGAATACTTGAATTCCATAAATATTTTCCAACAGCCGTCTAGCCAAATCAAATAGCTTAGACTTTTATCAACAACTCGAACATCTATCGAAATAATTTAGCCAACTTAATTGACCTTCTTCATAATTTACAAGAAAACCAAAAATTCTTTTATGACATCATGACACCATACCAGATTAGTAGTAAGTTGAGGATTCCACCATTATATGACTTTGTCATATTACATCATACCATAGTGGGCTGACGATCTTTCGATCACAACCAACACTAGGTTCGATTGCATTGATGACTCCATCGTTTATCATTTTTACACCGTATCAAATGATGCACATGGTTAGAAATACATTTTGAAAATTTTCAAATCATTTTTGTCTTAGCCGAAATAATTAGCATAGACATATGGATAACGGTATTAGTTTTAAGACATCATTGGTTCAATCACGTGATCTAATGTTTTTCAAGAAAATAGAAGTGTAAACATCAGCACGAAGTCAATAAATTTTGAAAATCTAGCAGATCTAGAAGATTTAGAAAATCCATGTTTCTCCATCAACTTCAATATTTACTCCATTGCTTCATTCTACAAATCTTTAACACCATCAAATGCTCACTATACCAAAATTTCTAAATTCATAACATATATATACTCGATATAGTTCATCAAACTTACCACACTTTAGAAATCCAGGAACTTGCCATAATCATATGAGTTTAGGAACTTATCCTAGTCAGACTATAGGCGTCCATTTGCTAAAGAGTTCAAAATATACCATATGATTATGAGTCACGAATTTACCATAAGTATGAGTTTTAAGAACTCGCACCTAACCTTATATTCTCTACTTATACTTTACCTATCTGTTATACACATGAGAAAAGAATCACCTTTTCAACAGGTATATAGCAAATAGCGCGACACAGACATTTCAATGATTATCAGTTCCAGAAACTAAGTGGTTCTTACACAAAGTACAATTCCCTGCCCATAACAAGGAATCATACAACTCAGCTGCTGACATGGGTTCTCAATTAAAATTTCACCTAACTCTATCTCATTCTTAACTTTCTCTTTACTCGATACGAATTCTTCGTATCTCATCATATACAACTCCTCATGAGTTCATATTGTACCATTTTATAGTACATTCTTTTATAGCATCAAGCTATACACACTTAGTCGTTACAAACTATTTATCACTTCATAGCTCATTTTGATCACGTCGTGATCATTGGTTTACCGTAGGGTTCTTTCCCATTATCAACTAGACTCCATTCGAGTTCATTCTTATTATCTTTATCATCTTCATCTTATAGACATCATCTTAACATTTTTATTACCAGAGTTAGGAAACTCCTGAATCCTAATTCTCTAGATACTTCAAGATTCTTCTTTGAATCCTCACTTATATATTTTAATTTTTATCTTTCTCTCTCTCATGTTATAGCCTAAGGTACACTTACCTAAAGTTTATAACCTACAACTTTGATACCAACCTGTGACGCCCCCCAAATCCGGGTTCCTTCGAACCTCAGATCCGGTTCGCCACGATACTACTATCGTCAAACTATTTATATCTTTTATTCATAACTTAATGAATATAACTTTACTTATTATAATTTAGAATATAAATTCTTTCCATTTTCCAGGATCTATGTAATGACCCCAAACTTTTATAAGTTTCAAATTTTGGTCATTTACCATTCCTGTCTTACATCATATTCGATGTTATATAAATATGCGAAATAATTTAAACTTTTTCAATCTCCTTTAAAAATAAATCTTTTATTGATGTCTTAACTGGAATCAATTACATATCCTTGAATCAAATTATGTTATGATTCAGTCTATTCAATTACTGTATAAATATTTTTATATCTCAATTCGAATTCCTCTATGTACCGCTTAGTACAACTTTACAACTTAATATGTATTACACATTGTAAATTATTATCATGTACATCTACTAGAACCTAAACATGGTTCAAGAGCATCTAGTTAAATAATAAATTAATCTCCTTCGATACTATTGAACTTTAACAATCAAGTAGCACGTAACCTTTACCGTGAATTCTTAACATGCAAAACTGATTATTTGCAAGGGTGAGCTCGACAGCCCAGCAATTCAAATAGTTTTCATGCAGCACATAGCATATAATAGCATATTCAATTCATGCATTCATAATCAATTAATAATTACTACGCATGTTACTTCTCATAGAACATGCAAAGAAATTAAATTTATTTCACAAGCATATCATAAAAGATCAACTTTCACAGTTCATACATATCTTATATGCATTTCATATATATACATCAACATTCTCATGGCATAATATAGCTCAACTAATAGTTATCGAATTCATATAACAAATAAGAACTGAAAAACGTGCCTGATTCATAGTTTATCAACTACGTCTTAACTACTTAAAGCTTATCTGCATTGCGTGTGTTCCTACACAGTTATATAATCATGGATTCATATCCATTAGCCATACATTCATACATTCTTAATGTAATAATAATGTTACATTGTTCTCTATCTTGGTTTTTAAAACCTTCCCTTTGTTTTCTTAGTAAACTCTTAGACTAGCTATGTATATATAGTACACCTTAGCTACACATGCTTCATATCAACATTCATAAATCTTTTAACTCGCTATGTGTTTGACACATATTTAAAGTTTATAGATACGTGATCTACATTGTTCTTATATTTTGCAAACTTTAATAAAATTTTGCAACTTTGTGTTTTATATAACCATTACATACTCTTATGCTTAAAACATCATCTATGTCAAGTATTATTGCTTTAGACATTCATTACACATATGCTTTAAGGTTCAGATCAAAGTTAAAATAGTCAGGCATCATTGCCTTATGGCGCTGCAATTCTTATTCTGAATTAGGCATGGGATGGGCGCAATGCCTTAGTCCCCAACCGCACTAAAGTTGGATATTTATTTTCTGGTGTCATCCAGGTTCTTAGCATTCTTTACTGTTAACACATAACTAACCCACATGTTAAGAGGTCTTAGCCCAAGTTTGGTGCCTCTTGTATTTAACTTAAGTTATTTTACAATTTATAGCATTATTGCCATTTATTTCATGGCTAAGTAAGTTCATACAACAATGGTCTAACTATATGACCATCAACGAGGTTAAACAACTTTCAATACACACGTCATACTTGTTTGTACATGTTTTACGTACGTTTTCAAGCGCAAAATATAACCTCTCCATGTTTTAAAACTTAGTTTACAAAAGATGATGGAGTTTGCCTTTGAAATTGTTTTAACCAAAACAAGTTATCTATCACACATACGATTCAAAGTTGAATCCTACATCATGCGTAATTAGACCTCATATATATGCTATCAAGGTCAGAATTTAAAGGTACATAATTTCATCAAAGTTTGTTTTCAAAATCTTCAAGTTTCTTTTCAAAACACGTACCAAGTCATGTTAAAGCCTTCCATTATGAGCAAGAAAATCTTATATGTCATGTCTATTATCATGCATATTACTGTTTTATCATTTATAATAACATATTCCATCGTTGGGAGCACTATACTTGCGTATGTGCTCATTCGACGCCCTCTGATCGCCTTTTAATACGTAATAGTCACAAAGATGACTATTTTGACCCCTTCTTAACGACCTCAAATCGAAACACTTAAAGAACAAAAGTTGTAGGTCTATTCGTCCTCATTCCGGATCATCTTGAATCACCTCAATCGGAGTTTGTATGAAAACGTTATACCTAATTTACTACAGTAGGTCAAAGTAATCTACCTGACACTGAAGCCGTGTACAATATGCCCCAAAATGGCCTTGGGGACGCTAGTGACTATGCCTCAGGAGGTCGCTCTTCGCGATTTTGAACCAAACTGTAAGTCCTCAAATTTTATGAAATAAAAGTATTCAATTTTCTTATAATTATTATTCTATTTTGTAAATGCTTAAATTGATAAAAGGTTAAAGTTAAGGGTGATATGTGAATTTTTTTTCAAAGTAAGCAAGTTGGTATAAAATATTCGTTGTGTCGGGGAATATTCGTTTGGTCGGGGAATATTCTTTTTGTCAGGGAATATTCGTTCGACGACACTATCATTGGTGACCCCACAACGAAATAACTGTCGAAGTTAGAAAACGACAGAAATAAATTTTTATAAAAATAACGGCAAAAGTTTTACCATTAACTGTTGAAATTTCCGGTGATAAAAGTACAGTAATACGCGTGGTTGCATAGTAACACACGATATTAATTATTGATGCTTACGTAAGAAGCCACTCACTTTATTCAATTATTGCTAAAGTAATTGTTGCATAGTATCTCACGTTATTTGATTCAATTATTGTCACCGTATCATTTGCACTATATTTTATATTATTAAATCAATAATTGAGAAAACACATTTATTCATATGATTATTTACATTATTGACAATGTCTAGAAAGTTCTGTTGAGGAAAGAGGTTTGGTCACCTAATTGCGCGCCAATAAGGAGAAATCTTTATCGGAAAGCCCCCTCTTACCTGGGAATGATCGGGTTGTCAATATTGTAAGTTATAATATTAATGATGAATAATTGTTGAAATATTAAAAATGTGTTTATTAAAGATAAGTGAATTACAAAAGTTAGAGGGGAATAATGCAACCTTGAAAAACTTTAGGGGTAGTAAAGTGTATAAAATAAATCAATATAGACCATTGGTGGTGGTTTCAATAGTAAATAAATATGAACCATTGGTGGTGGTTTTAATAGTAAATCAATCTGGACCATTGGTGGTGGTATCAATAGTAAATCAATCTAGACCGTCGATGGTGGTTTTAATAGTAAATCAATCTGGACCGTCGATGGTTGTTTTAATAGTAAATCAATCTGGACCGTCAATGGTGGTTTTAAAAGCAAATAAATCTGGACCGTCGGTGGTGGTTTTAAAAATAAATCAATTTGGACCGTCGGTTGTGGTTTTAGTAGTAATCAATATGGACCGTCCGTTCTAATAGTAAAGCAATCTGGACCATTCGTGAATTAGTTACTATTTAGTCATTTGTCCTATAAATAAAAGCTTAATTCTTCTTTCATTCTCACCAATTCACTAAGACTCACAAGAGAAACTATAGAAAGCAAGAAGAAGAGTATTTTGCTACTTCACTATTGCAGTATCCAGTCTTCTACTAAGGTAAGGGATGTTATTTACGTATGGTAAGGGATATTATTTGTTGCATTCGTAAGGGATATTATTTGTTGTATTCGTAAGGGATATTATTTGTTGTATTCGTAATGGATATTATTTGTTATATTCGTAAGGGATATTATTTATTGTATTCGTAAGGGATATTATTTCTTTCATATTCATAAGGAATACTATTTTTCGTATTCATCCTTTAATATGTTGGAATAACTCATCGACGCCGGATTACGTCTCGCATGACATGTGTGAAAATCGATTCTTGATTTAAGATATTATTTCTTTTTATATTCTTAAATCTAAACTTACTATGATAAGTATTGCTTCTATAATCCCTGAAATTAGTGGAATATCCTTGAGTTTTGTGCTTCATCCAGTATCGTTTCATTGGAATATTGATCTAAACTTTCTTATTAAATATCAATATTGTCACCCGGGGTACTATTCACGGGTTACTATTCACCCAGTTACTATTCACTCAAATATTATCCACTCAGGTATTCGGGGTACTTTTTATATTGGGGGTATTATTTACGAGTTACTATTCACTCGAATATTATTCATTCAGGTATTCAGGGCACTTTTCATGTCGGGATTGCGAAGCCCCCAAATTCGGATCTCCACTTGGTCACTCGAATTTGGTTCATCACGTTCTCATGGTAAAACCATAATAACTATAATAACACATTCATAATGGAAGATCTAAATTTAGAATAATATACAATGATTTATTATAATTATTCCCCCAAGTCTCGCAACCTGCAATACTTAATAGATTACATAATAATATCGAATAGTGACCTATTACATAATTCTACTTAAGCTTAACATAATCTGAAAACAGTCTTAATACATCATATTAGTTTTAAACATAAAAGGGATAAGCTAGTCGGTAGCCTTGCCCTTGCCCTTGTTTGTTCCAGAGACACCTCCATGTTCCTCCTTAACTGAAAGGTTTTTAAATAAGCAAGGATGAACACAAATTACCCAGCAAATAATATACAACAAGGGTGAAGAATATAATATCACAAGTTTAAATTATCGAAGTATCATCTTTAAGATAGTTCAAAGTTTCAGAATAATATCATGAATAATGAATATCAACAATTCTCAGAATAAGAATGATAATTCAATATAAATCAATAGATATGTATGAATTCAAAGACTATCAATGTATTCACTGGATAAACAATTTATATTGATAGTCACTAAGGACTATTGAACATTCACTAGAGTTACCAATATTAAACTAATAACCCAACAGAATCAAGTACTATAGATGATCAGTTTATAATACTCTAAGTTATGCATAACACCACAATAATATTCATTCATGTGTTGGGGTTTCCAACAACATACACTCCCCTTACCATAAGGGTTGTTCAACTCAGTTTTCAAGATTTTTGCACCAATCAATTGGTTTGGATAGTTTTATAAACATGCATATAGTCTAGCCAAATCAAATGGCATCGACTCTTTCACAATATTCAAGAACAATACCAAGTTCCATATGAATAATAGCTTTCACAAGAGTTTAAACATACTTGTTTAATTGAACGAGAAAGTAATATAACTTGCATTCAAAGAGATAAGGTTCGGATACTTGCTCAATATAAATTTGAGTAAGGTTAGAGAACTTCCACAATCAAAGAGTGAAGTTCAAGGAAACTTGCACAATGTAAAGGATAGTTCAGATACTTGCCTTAAGCGTAGTTTATCCACTTTAAGAAATCAACACTTTCGAATCCTATTTATAGCATATTTTATGTTCAAGATGTTCATTAGCTAACACAGTCTTTAATCAAGCTTGACATGATTCAAGTATGCACATATGGTATAAAATCAGATTATAGATTGAGAATGATCAAACACCTAGTCATTTTCATAAGTAAATTATGAATACTAAAGGTTAAGTCCTTTTTACCCATGGACCTTCCTATTGCAAGGCAGCACAAATATAATATCTAAGCATCACTTATATGAATGCATCAGTAGGTTTTAAACCACCTCTAGTATTTTAGGTACCATACAAGTAGACTGACCCAAGATCAGATTTTAAAACGGCCAGAGTTATGACATCAATTCGGCAAGCCAATGCCATGGCTAAGCTTAGGACTCCAAGACAACATACAATTTCTTCCTCCTCTGGTATCTGAAGACTCATTTGCTACCTTGTGGTCTCTGTCCGGCTTGACCAAAACAATCATACATGATATATTTGTCATGTTAAAGGTCTTTTCATGCTTCTCAAGTCAATCTAGGTTCCTTCTTTTATAATAAAATTCTAATTTAAACATTTCAACAAGTTAAGGCCATTCAAGGTCATGAAATCACAAAGTCTATCATGCTTGCTCTCTAAACATATAAGATAGTTATAAAACTCATATTAGGCATGCTTGTGAATATTCATAACACATATGTGAAATTAACACCGCTTTAGTTGAAGATATACTTCGTTTATGCTTTTCTTGAAATGTGTTACACAAGCATGGTATATCTATGGTTATACTACATGAGTCAGTCTAAGAGTGACATCAAACATGATCACAAGTGTCAAATTCTAACCTTCAAGGTAGCGTGTTAACATTCACTTCAAAAGTCGTATTTTCATTTATAAAGTTTACAAATTAGTCCAACATGTTCATGCTTGCTTACTAATCACAATCTAAAGGTTTATTCATGCATTTCTAAGTCATACCAATATGCTTGCAAAGTCAGTATATAACCATGGCATACATACATATCAAGTTCATTTTTAAAGTTCTAATTTCATTCCAACTACATACTCTCATTATTCATGAATACAAATCTATTAACACATGCTCACATCAAGTTAATATACTGGTATATGCCCCTTACATATGCTTGTAAGCTAGTACATGTCATAACACTATAACAGATTGTAAAACAAAACTTAAAACTGAACTCAGGGTTAGTAATAAATGCAAGCATCAAGGCTTTAGTGTTAATCCGTGGCAATTGCCCATACACCGTTCAAGTCGAAATAGTAAACTTTACAATCTATTTAGTCCAAACACAGAAATTACTCACGAAATTGATTCTAAACATTTCTATTACAGTTGAAGCATATTTATATGGTCATATAACAATTATATAACCCATACCCAACCTCATTAACATCTAATTCCATGAATTCAAAAATTTGAATTTCAATACTCACGAACTCTGTGTAACAGAAACTAAAAATGGCAACAAGGGATGGGATTATACCTCTG
Source organism: Panax quinquefolius (assembly GCA_020205615.1). NCBI lineage: Eukaryota > Viridiplantae > Streptophyta > Magnoliopsida > Apiales > Araliaceae > Panax > Panax quinquefolius. The sequence continues at coordinate 86,404,924 of CM035155.1, read as the reverse complement.
AATTGTGAAAGGAATTTGCTCCAATTGAACTCCTAAGCTTTTAGATTACTTGTATGCTTTTAACTCTTACTTAGCAAATATCAGACACTTCAAGCAACACCAACGTATAAACATGTCTGCTATTTATAGAAGAATTCTTACACAAACATATCAATTTTCCATTGAATCAAACCCATGGATTGAAGGATTGCATGAAGGTTAACAAGGAGTTATTTGATGGTGGTTGAAACTCATCATAACCACCACTCCCTACCATAATCATCAGCTAGAAAGCTTGGAAGAAAGAAAATAAAATAGGCCATAGCCTTTATGTGATTCACGTGACTGAGGAAGGAGTAAATGGGACACTCAATTTGAGACAATTCAAATGCTCAGCATTCTAGCAACACTTATACTATACTTATGCACAAACCTTATTTTTATGTTATATCAACCATACACTAGCTATAACTACAATTTTAGTAATTAATGTTTCAAGGTAGTAGATGTAATATGAAAATGTAACATACATATAATCCATGTACATTTTATCATACTGGTACACTTTATTAAAATAATAGTTTATAATATGCTCATGGTATATTATTTTAATATATACCCACATACATATTGTCACATAGATATTTCATAATGTATTTATAACATATAGTTTCAATATGTTTAATCACATTGCTTCATACAATATAGTTTAATACAACCTAATATATAGTCACATAAATGTCATACTACAATATATATATAGTAGTTGTATTATTGCACAATTGTTAATCTCATATTATTATATTAATAACTTATTTATTAATGTCAAATAAATAAATTATTCACTCCTTGATTAATTAACACCAATATTAATTAATCCAATCATCGCTGATTAATGTATTTATGAATTTCCATAATCATTAATTATCTATATAATTCTTGTTATATTTATAGATATATTGCAATTAATAATAATCATATATTATTAATTAATTACCAAGTAATCAATATTCTACCATAATAAATTAATATTAATTAATGGTCTACTTAATAATTTCTTCATCAAACATAACGTACTTTATTTCATGGTTTATTAATGTCACACATATCACATAATTGTTCCATTTAATTCCTACAGTAGAAAAATTAATTTTTCTCCAATCGACCAATTTGGCGTAATTGCTTGAAGTTTCTTCTTTCGACGGCAAGTAGCGTTCTTGCTGCACCTCTGACAATGTCAAGACTGGTTTAGCTTCAGCCCGTTTTCCAATTTTCATTGCTAAACTCGTTTTATACGACATGAAATGATGTCCACAAAAGTGTTACTACAAGTCTACGAGCGTATTGATTACACATATGAAATCACATGATTAACACGATTAATCTTCTAGATTCTCGTTTTAATTTGCTTAATGGATTTCCTCGTTTCACATTAAGCCACACAAAGCATTTCACAATTCTCATTGTCAATTCACACAACTTAATACACATCGATCTAATACGAATCAATCGATTTAACTGACTCACAAAATAATAACATTTATATTCACAGAAATTTTATTTCCATTAATATATTTATTTAATAATACGTGGAAATTCTCGGGTATTACAAGGGTACTATTCACGGGGTACTATTCCTGAAGTACTATTCATGAGGGTACTACTCACTCGGGGTACTATTCACGACAAAAATTAATTTCTTTTCTGTCTAAAATTATTTTTGATACATGAATATTATTCTTGAATTTTACTCCACAAAGCAGTATCATGTTGACAATTTGGATATTTTTAAACTCTAGATAAATTTAAAGTCTTTAATATTTATCCTTGATTCCGTTTGATTGATGCTTATATCATTGTCATCATCCTCGTGCTTATATTATGATGAAAGTCATCTTTGGCTTACGTGCATAGATGGACTGTTGATTATTGATTTTACAGTTGTATATATTTGGCTTACGTGCAAAGATGAACTATTGATTATTGGTTTTATAGTTGTATATCTTTGGCTTTCATGCAGAGATGAACTGTTGATTGATAGCTTTGGCCCGTAGTGCAAAGATGGACAGGTGTATGACATGATCATGACCATTGGTAATACTAACAAAAATTCTTGGACCGTAGTGCATGGATAATTTGATGATGTGATTGGCAGGATCATGACCATTAGTTAACAATTGTATGTCTTTAGCCGTAGTGAACTGATAGATAATTGATTGGTATGATCATGGCCATTGGTTTTATAGTTAAATATCTTTGGCCCGTAGTGAAAAGATAGACAACTAATTGGTATGATCATTGTTATTACATTTGAATATCTTTAGCCTTTGGGGGTAAGGATATTGAGTAAACGTTTTATTAAGCCTTTGTGGCAAGGAGAAACTGTTGATTTACATGATTATAAATATGAATTGCGAGTTTAACTATAATCTTTAGTGGTTAAGGTGAAGACAGGTGATGCAAGTTCTCTTTGTCTTGGGTACAAAAAAGAACTATTCATGAGTATTACAGGAATGAAATATTAACGATGGACTTTTAATTTGGAGGAGATAGTAGACATTATGTTCTACTTGACTCTTCTAATGGATTGTTGATTCCGCTGCAATTATGGTTGAAAACTTTTATTATCTACCATATGTTCTAAATCTCTGATTTATTCTGATGAAGGCTATTGATAAATGAATTATCTTAGTCATAATATTCTTTACTGGGCTAGTTGAGCTCACCCTTTGCTTTCATTGTTCTCTTCAGGAAATGCAAACGTAGTCGGGACTAGTCGGGAAACGGAGTGATGGTCCAATATGGTTCTTAGTAGTCCTCACTATTTTGTAAAATAACGCGATAATAATTTTAATGAGGACTCCATTTGAGTTTGGATACTGTCAAGAATATAATATTCATGTTAAACTCTCAGCTTATGTTTTGTTGTATTCTACACGATAATTGTATAATTAAGTTTGTAGTTGTATTCTGCACCCTGTATTTGGTGACCCAAGATGGGTGATGTATGCTTATTTTACGGGCTTCACAGTTGGTATCAGAGCTTAGGGATATGGTCTCTGGCGGAGATCCGGGATTAGAACTAGGAGGGGAAAGACGAGTAATATCCTTCGTTAGTGTGTGTGTCCTACCTAAGCTAAATTTTCTAACTTAATAAGTTGAAAAATTGTGATATGTTAATTAACCATTTTTTTGAAGCTGTATTCTGAAATGATATCTGAAATCCAAGAGATGAGCAATGGAGAAATCATTTTACAGAGGAAATGACCAGCAAGGTATTCTTACATCTTTGAACTACTAGGTACGTAAATTTCGAGGACAAAATTTCATAAGGAGGGGAGATTGTAAGACCCCGAATTTTATGAAATGAAAGTATTCAATTTTCTTATAATTATTATTCTATTTAGTAAATGGTTAAATTGATAAAAGGTTAAAGTTAAGGGTGATATATGAAATTTTTTGCAAAGTAAGCAAGTTGATATAAAATATTCGTTGTGTCGGGAAATGTTCGTTTGGTCGGGAAATATTCTTTTTGTCAGGGAATATTCGTTCGTCAACACTATCATTGGTGGACCCCTTAACGGAATAACTGTCGAAGTTAGAAAACGACATAAATAAATTTTTATAAAAATAACGGCAAAAGTTTTACCATTAACTGTTGAAATTTCTGGTGATAAAAGTACAGTAATACGCGTGGTTGCATAGTAGCACACGGTATTGATTATTGATGCTTACGTAAGAAGCCACTCAGTTTATTTAATTATTGCTACAGTAATTGTTGCATAGTATCTCACGTTATTTGATTCAATTATTGTCACAGTATCATATGCACTATATTTTATATTATTAAATCAATAATTGAGAAAACACATTTATTCATATGATTATTTACATTATTGACAATGTCTAGAAAGTTCTGTCGAGGAAAGAGGTTTGTTCACCTAATTGCGCGCCAATAAAGAGAAATCTTTATCGAAAAGCCCCCTCTTACCTGGGAATGATCTGGTTGTCAATATTGTAAGTTATAATATTAATGATGAATAATTGCTGAAATATTAAAAATGTGTTTATTAAAGATAAATGAATTACAAAAGTTAGAGGGGAATAATGTAAACTTGAAAAATTTTAGGGGTACTAAAGTGTATAAAGTAAATCAATCTGGACCATTGGTGGTGGTTTCAATAGTAAATAAATATGGACCATTGATGGTTGTTTTAATGGTAAATCAATCTGGACCATTGGTGGTGATATCAATAGTAAATCAATCTAGACCGTCGATGGTGGTTTTAATAGTAAATTAATCTGGACTGTCGATGGTGGTTTTAATAGTAAATCAATCTGGACCGTCGGTGGTGGTTTTAAAGGTAAATCAATCTGGACCGTCGGTTATGGTTTTAATAGTAATCAATATGGATCGTCCGTTCTAATAGTAAATCAATCTGGACCGTTCATGAATTAGTTACTATTTAGTTATTTCTCCTATAAATATAAGCTTAATTCTTCTTTCATTCTCACCAATTCACTGAGACTCACAAGAGAAACTATAGAGAGTAAGAAGAAGAGTATTATGCTACTTCACTATTGCAGTATTCAGTCTTCTACTAAGGTAAGGGATGTTATTTTCATATGGTAAGGGATATTATTTGTTGTATTCGTAAGGGATATTATTTGTTATATTCGTAAGGGATATTATTTGTTTTTTTCATAATGGATATTATTTGTTATATTCGTAAGGGATATTCTTTGTTGTATTCGTAAGGGATATTATTTCTTTCGTATTCATAAGGAATACTATTTTTCGTATTCATCCTTCAATATGTTGGAATAACCTGTCTACGCGGATTACGTACCGCATGACATGTGAATATCCATTTATAGTTTTGTATATTATTTCTTTTCATATTCTCAAATCTAAACTTACTATGGTAAGTATTGCTTCTATAATCCCTGAAATTAGTGGTATATCCTTGAGTTTTGTGCTTCATCAATTATCGTTTCTTTAGAATATTAATCTGAACTTTCTTATTAAATATCAATATTGTCACCCGGGGTACTATTCACGGGTTACTATTCACCCGGTTACTATTCACTCGAATATTATTCACTCGGGTATTTGGGGTACTTTTCATATTAGGGTACTATTTATGAGTTACTATTCTCCCAATTACTATTCATTTGAATATTACTCATTTAGGTATTCAGGGCACTTTTCATGTCAGGGTACTATTCACTTGGGTACTATTCACTTGGGTACTATTCACCCGGGGTACTATTCACGACAAAAATTAATTTCTTTTCTGTCCAAAATTATTTTTGATACATGAATATTATTCTTAAATTTTACTCCACAAAGCAGTATCATGTTGAAAATTTGGATATTTTTAAACTCTGGATAAATTTAAAGTCTTTAATATTTATCCTTGATTCCATTTGATTGATGCTTATATCATTGTCATCATCCTCGTGCTTATATTGTGATAAAATTCATCTTTGGCTTACGTGTATAGATGGACTGTTGATTATTGGTTTTACAGTTATATATCTTTGGCTTACGTGCAAATACGAACTGTTGATTGATAGCTTTGGCCCGTAGTGCAAAGATGGACAGGTGTATGACATGATCATGACCACTGGTGATACTAACGAATATTCTTAGCCCGTAGTGCATGGATAATTCGATGATGTGATTGGCATGATCATGACCATTAGTTAACAGTTATATGTCTTTGGCCGTAGTGCACTGACAGTCAAATGATTGGTATGAGGTTTTATAGTTAAATATCTTTGGCCCGTAGTGAAAAGATAGACAATTGATTGGTATGATCATTGTTATTACATTTGAATATCTTTAGCTTTTGGGGTAATGATATTGAGTAAACGTTCTATTAAGCCTTTGTGGCAAGGAGAAACTGTTGATTTACATGATTATAAATATGAATTGCGAGTTTAACTATAATCTTTAGTGGTTCAGGTGAAGACAGGTGATGTAAGTTCTCTTTGTCTTGGGTACAACAAAGAACTGTTGATGAGTATTACAGGAATGAAATATTAATGATGAACTTTTAATTTGGAGGAGATAGTAGACATTATGTTCTACTTGACTCTTCTAATGGATTGTTGATTCCGTTGCAATTATGGTTGAAAACTTTTATTATCTACCATATGTTCTAAATCTCTGATTTATTCTGATGAAGGCTATTGATAAATGAAATATCTTAGTCATAATATTCTTTACTGGGCTAGTTGAGATCACCCTTTGCTTTCATTGTTCTATTCAGGAAATGAGAACGTAGTCTGGACTAGTCGGAGAACGGAGTGATGGTCCAAGATGGTTCTTAGTAGTCCTCACTATTTTGTAAAATAGTTTGATAATAATTTTAATGAGGACTCCATTTGAGTTTGGATACTGTCAAGAATATAATATTCGTGTTAAACTCTCAGCTTATGTTTTGTCGTATTCTACACGATAATTGTATAATTAAGTTTGTAGTTGTATTCTGTATTATGTATTTGGCGACCCAAGATGGGTGATGTATGCCTATTTTGGGGGCATCACAAAACTCCTTCCAATTATCATAATATGAGTTATACTCATCCAAATTAGTCCATTTTTGATTCTATGAGTTTGTAACTCATAAAACTACAACATACCAAATACCCAATAATTAACATAAACATTAACTAACCCAAATATGAATCTATAACTCATGTTCATGCAAATGTTCATGTTTTGACAATTTAACGAATTCATTTAATAGATAAATCAACTTACATTTATAAAATAATTTCACATAAATGATTTAATATCAATAGATAAATTTCTACCCATCTTCTTTACTAATTCATCTCTATAATTTATAACAAATATATAATAACGATATATATTTATTAAACACAACATCACTTATTACGTAGCTCATATTGTAGCGTCCCCAAATCCGGGTCCTAATCACCACGGATCTGGTATACTATTTCTATAATTAATTGCGAAAGATATAAACATAAATTGTTTATACATTAAATATTACACACTATCCCCAAGGTCGAGATCCTTCACATAAAACCTGAATCAATATCCTATCTAACAAATATTGTTATTATAGTACGTTTCTGTTACAAATCTAGCTGCACACATAGACCCAAGCTGAACTTGGCTTTGTCCTTTCATGTATCCGACGTATTCGTCTTAATCTGCAATGTTTATCATGATATAGCAAGGGTGAGCATAAGTTTGCCCAGCAAGTATAGGTTTATTTAAGGATATATCATGATTGAAAGAATTTGAATAATAATCTGGATATAATTCAACAATATAGTTGTGAATTAGCATGAACAAATTTTTATAACTGAACGAGCATTGAACATGAACAAATATATCTGGATCGAATGGTAATGAAGGTGATCAGCCTTTCATACCTGATGAATACATGCAATACGCACAGAGTGCAATTAAACAATTCATAGACATGTCAATCAGCAATGATTAACCACAAGTATATTTGAATAAAACAACTCGAGGTTGAGTTAAGAAAAACTTGCACAATAAATAAGTATAAGAAACTTGCATGTTCGGTCGATTACTGTTACGCAATTTATTAAGCTTTGACTAAAGACCTAATATATAAATAATATCGATATACAAATTAGAATAATATCATCACAGTATAATACTATTATATATAATCATAGAATAACCTAAACACATAACCCTATCAATCCACAAACTACCTAAGACTCAGTATCAAGTCAAACTATTTCAGTCTGAGTTGAATCTGACACAATTCTAACATCCCAACGGTCGAGTCGGACTATCTCGAGTCTAAAATCACTAAGACTCGGTCTAAACTAGTTCATAGATATTTTAGATAATTTATTACTAGTAAAAATATTTTTCATAAGCTCGTAATAATTTTCAAGTAATTATTACCATTTATCATAATTTTTCATTCACTTATATCGTATTTATATAATATAAATACCACATTATTCTCTTATAATTAATATTTTTTAATATTAAATAATAATAAAAATCATAACATAATATTATAATATATTTATAATATATCAAAGTATTTTTAATACCTTAAAATCATATTTATATGATTTTTAAACAATTAAATTCATTATCCGACAATTGCAATTAATATTAAAATATTAATATTTTCATGACAAAATATCAAAAGTTATATTTTATAACTTAAAATATTTTATAACACTTAAATCATTTTTATATGATTTTTAAAACATTAATTCTATTTTTCCATAATTTATTTAATATATTCATTAAATAATTCAATTACCATTAATATTAATTTATTAATGAAATTCATCACAAAATATCAAAAGTTATTTAAAATAACTTAAAATATTTTCTAACACCATAATATATTTTTTCATGATTTTCAAGTATTAAAATCATTTTGAATAATTTATTTAATATTATAATTAAATAAATTAAATACCATTATATTCCAAAATATTAAATATTTATGAAATATACTCAAACTAATTAAAACTAATTTTTAGGCTTTAAAATAATTTTTCGTAATTTATTATGTAGTTTTAATAATTTAAAGCTATTTTTCTCTAATTATTTAATAAAATAATTAATTTTTCAAAAATAAGCGTCATTAAAGGGCCCTATAACTGACAGATAATCGTCATATATAAATTCTTGAGCATTTTCCGTAACTCATGCTCGGATAATCAGAAAGGCTATGTTTGTGGGGTTTAATTCTATGTTCGTGTTGCTTTCTGGGTTGAAATTCATGTTAAAGTTGTAGTATTTATGTAATACTACGACTACATACCAAGTTCATGACCATACAACAATATATCAGCAAGATCAGGGCCTCCAAAATATTTGTCAGAGGTTGTTCTTCATTTCTAGGTTTTCCAGAAATAAAGAACAGTCCAAGTGACTACTTTTCAATCCTTATAACTTGCAGTCTAGGTCTTGTTGGTGTGATCTTGTGACGCCCCCAAAATAGGTATACATCACCCATCTTGAGTCGCCAAATACATGGTACAACATTCAAATACAACTTAATAATACAGCTGTCGTGTAAAATACGACAAAACATAAATTGAGAGTTTTAATAATAATATTGTCATCTAGACAATATCCACACTCAAAAGTGTCCTCATTACATTTATTTTTACACTATTTAATAGAATAGTGAGGACTACTAATACTATCATGTGGACCGTCACTTCGTTCCCCGACTAGTCCCGGTTACGTTTTCATTTCCTGAAGAGAACAGTGAAAGAAAGGGTGAGCTCAACTAGCCCAGTAAGAAATATAATGACTAAGATAATGCAGAATAAATTATCATTAGCCTTGATAATATTATTAGCGATAAAATATAACAAACATCAAGTTTAATCAAGATTGGAACAAGCAATCCATTAAAAGAGTCAAGTAGAGAATAAAATCTACTATCTTTTATGATTTAAAGGTTTTTCATCACTTTTATCATTTGAGACTCGGCTTAATAAATAATCCACATCATCCCCACTTTTCGACGACCAATGATATTCATTAGTATCACAACCACAAATTATCCATGCACTACTACCAAAGATATTCATGTATTCATCAATGGTCATGATCATGCCAACAATCGTCCATCAATGCACTACGGGCCAATGAGGACTTTTTCTACATCATTTGTAACATTACGGTCGTGATTACAATCAATAATCCACAATTCATAATCATACCAAGTCCATCTATGCATGTGACGCCCCCAAAATAGGTATACATCACCCATCTTGAGTCGCCAAATACATGGTACAAAATTCAAATACAACTTAATTATACAACAGTCGTGTAAATAATCTGACAAAACATATCTTTGTGAGTTTTAATACAAATATTGTCATCTAGACAATATCCACACTCAATTGAGTCCTCATTACATTTATTATCACACTATTTAACAGAATAGTGAGGACTACTAATGCTATTATCTGGACCGCCACTCCGTTCCCCGACTAGTCCCTGCTACGTTCTCATTTATTGAAGAGAACAATGAAAGTAAAAGGGTGAGCTCAACTAGCCCAGTAAGAAATATTATGACTAAGATAATATAGAATAAATTATCGTTAGCCTTCAACAAGTGTTAAACCGATACAATATAACAAACATCAAGTTTAATCAAGCGGAATAAGCAATCCATTAAAAGAGTCAAGTAGAGAATAAATCTACTATCTTTTATGATTTAAAGGTTTTTCATCACTTTTATGATTACAATCGATAATTCCTCGGTCATAATCATACCAAGTCCATCCATGCACTTTTGTGCCATGATGACTTTCAAAAAAATATAAACATGAGGATGATGACAATGATATAAGAATTTAATAAAATAAGTTCAAGAATTAATTTATTCAGAACTAATAAGTCCAAATTGTCAACATGATACTTCTATGAAAAGATACTAGATGAAGCACAAATATCAAGGATGTTCCATTAATTTCATGGAGTATAGAAGTCAAAACTTTAACCAACCGAGTATAATAAAGAATGGAATAACAAAAGAAATCACCATGCATGCGGTGCTTGACATGTATATGTTATTCAATGATATAATAAATAACGGAACCGGTCGAAGCAAAATTCGCATGCCAAGCGTGATGTTCCAATGAATAATAAAGACATAACTAGGTCCGACGTAAAAGCGCATGCACAAGATATTCCAATGTAATAATAAAGATGGAACCAGTCCCACAGAAAATGCATGCAGACAGGATATTCCAATGTAATAATAAAGAATAGAATAATAGAAGAATTTCACCAAGTATATGAAAGTCTGCATATCACAGTTATTCCAATGTAATAATAAAGAATGGAATAACGAAGTTCTCTTCATGAATCTGAAGAAATAATATCCCTTACCTTAGAAAGAAGAGTCTGCAGATATAGGAGTAGTGAAGTAGCGAGAACACTTTTCTTCTTTCTCTCTATAGTTTCTCTCTGAGAGTTTCAAAGTGAATTAAGTAAGAAATTATGAAGGAATGAGCTTCTATTTATAGAAGAATGGATTTGCATAAGTAACTAATCCATGAACTCGGTCCAGATTGATTTACTATGCATTATTAATAAAATATTCTAATAAAACAAAACCTTAAAATAAAATATAATATTATATATATATATATATATATATATATATATATATATAACATGAGTCCGAATCTAGTCCGGGATCCCGGACTCTATAAAATACGGACCATTTTTTTTTTTGAAACAACTAAAAAAATAAAATAAAAATTATGGAACTGGAATTTTTACATAATAAAGTGTTTTGGATGTGATTTGGATGCCTATACCAAAACATGTATGTATAGTGACTGTACATACATGTTTTGGTATAGGCATCCAAATCACATCCAAAACACTGTATTATGTAAAAATTCCAGTTCCATAATTTTTATTTTATTTTTTTAGTTGTTTCAAAAAAAAAAATGGTCCGTATTTTAGGACCTGTCCGGGAGTCCGGACATGATCCTGTGTGTATATAACATATGCTAAAAAAAAGTCACGGGATTCATCTCGTGAATCCATTCTCTTTTTAAAAATATACGTAGCTATGCCATCTCTTTTTTCTTCATTACCCGTGGCCAAAATCCCACACCATCCAAAAGTCACTATCATCATATTATATAAATATATTTATTCCACCATTACAAAGCTATCCCCTTTTTTTCTTCTTACATCCCATGAACTTGAATTCCAGCCATTTCATTTTCCATACATAATATATATATAATATATATATATATATATATATATATATATATATATATATAATTACTCACACCACATATAATATATATATACTTTATAACTTAGCGATTATTTTTAAAAAATGAGTAAGTGGGGGTCCGAATAATAAGCAAAATTTAACCATAAATGCAAAGATAAAATCTCCTCAATATTTTTAACAACATTTATCATCATTATTATAATTCACAATATTAATCGACAGTGTCGTTCCTGGAAAGAGGGGCTTTCAATAAAGATTTCTCACTATTAAGCGCAATTAGGTAACCAAACCTCTCCTTGATGAACTTCTAGACATCGTTAATATTGCAAATAATAATATTAATAACTTTATCGTCTCAATTATTGATTTGATAATATATAAAATATTGACAATAATTGAATCAAATAACATGAGATACTATGCAGAAATTACTGTAGCAATAATTGAACAAAACTGAGTGACTTCTCACGTAAGCATCAATAATCAATACCGTGTGCTACAATGCAACCACACGTAATCCTGTACTTTTAACACCGGGTGTTTCAACAGATAACGTTAAAACTTTCGCCATTATTTTCATAAAAATATTTTTGTCATTTTCTCAATCCGACAATAATTCTATTGTGGGGTCCACCAATGATTGTGCCATCATACGAATATTCCCTGTCAAAACGAATATTCCCCGACCAATCGAATATTATATAACAACTTGCGTACTTTGCAAAATTTATAAATATTCCCCAAAACTATAACATTATATCAAATTCATTCCATAATATTTAAAAATGATAATTATACAAAATTCATCTTTATTCATAAAAGTTGGGGTCTTACAACTTCCCCTTCTTAAGAAATTTCGCTCTCGAAATTAGGGTACGTACCTGGTTTGTCAAAGAGGTAAGGATACCTTGATTTCATTTTAGATTCTAACTCCTAGGTCATTTCCTCAACATCGTGGTTTCTCCACAAAACTTTGACTTGAGGTATAACCTTGGAGCGTAGAATATGTTCCTTCTTATCCAAGATTTGAACAAGAACTTCTTCATACGTTAAAACTTCCGCTATTTCATCCGGTTCTAACTCAATAATGTGGTACGGGTCTTCCACATATTTACGTAACATGGATATGTGAAAAACGTTATGAACACGAGACATACTTGGCGATAAAGCGAGTCTATAGGCCATAGTTCCTACTCGATCGAGGATTAAAAATGGGCCAATGAATCGAGGATTGAGCTTTCCTCTCTTTCCAAATCTCGTAACTCCTTTCCATGGAGCAACACGTAACAACACATGATCTCCAATATCGAATTCTACGTCCTTTCGATGAAGATCAACATAACTCTTTTGTCGGTCTTGTGAGGTTTTTATACGTTATCATATCATTTGAATCTTTTTCGTAGTCATACGTTCCAACTCCGGTCCCAACAACGTTGCCTCACCCACCTCATCCCAGCATACTGGAGAACGACACTTTCTTCCATACAACGCTTCAAATGGAGCCATGCCAATACTTGCTTGATAACTGTTGTTGTAGGAAAACTCCACCAATGGTAAGAACTTGTCCCAACTTCACTTGAAGTCAAGGACACAGAGTGTTAATAAATCTTCAAGAGTTTAAATAGTCCTCTCTGATTGTCCATCCGTCTGAGGATGATATGCCAAACTAAATCATAAATTCGTGCCCATAGGTTTTTGTAAACTAACCCAAAATCGTGAAGTGAATCTTGGGTCTCGATCAGAAACTATAGATACTGGCACACCATGCAATCTTATAACCTCATTTATGTACATACGAGCAAGACGTTTAAGTGTATAAGTTTCTCGTATAGGTAAGAAATGAGCAGACTTGGTCAATCTATCAACAATGACCCAAATTGCATCTATGCCTTGAGAAACCTTGGGAAGACCAGTAACGAAATTCATGGTAATGTGCTCCCACTTCCATTCTGGAATTTCAAGTGGTTGCAATTGACCTTTTGGTACTTGATATTCCACCTTGACTCGTTGACAAGTTAAACACCTTGAGATAAACAGCGCTATCTCCCTCTTCATATTACCCCACCAAAATGTATGTCGAAGATCATGATACATTTTGGTACTCCCAGGATGGATTACAAACGGTGTGTTGTGCGCCTCCATCATGATTTTATACTTTAAATCAGGGTCGTTAGGAACACAAAGTCTGAAGTTGACTCGAAGTATTCCTTCTTCATTGATTCATGCTTCCGGCATAACACGTTCTTGTACTTTCTTCCTCATATGCATCAGCTCCAGGTCTGTAGCTTGAGCAGCTTTAACTTTATCGATTAAAGTCGGTTCTACTCGTATATTCGCCATCATCACATGGGTCCCTAGAGTCTTTAACTCTATCTCCATCCTTTGTAAGTCACACAAAATGGGCCTCTGCGTTGACAATATCGCACTCGTACCCACATATGATCTTCTACTCAATGCGTCAGCTACCACGTTCGCTTTTCCAGGATGGTATTAGATAGTATGATCATAATCTTTCAACAGTTCAAGCCAACGTCGTTGTCACATGTTGAGTTCCTTTTGAGTGAAGAAATATTTGAGGCTTTTATGATCCGTAAAGATCTCCACTTTCTCCCTATACAAGTAATGCCTCCAAATTTTAAGTGCGAAGACAACAGCTGCCAACTCTAGATCACGAGTAGGATAATTCCTCTCATATTCTTTGAGTTGTCGAGAGGCATATGCTATGACTTTCCCATGTTGCATGAGAACACATCCTAACCCTTTGCCTGAAGCATCATCAGAGATGACAAATCCTCCGAGCCGGATGGTATTGTCCGAGCAGGTCTTTGAAATGAGTCTTCTCTTGAGTTCTTGAAAACTCTTCTCACATTCCTCATTCCAACCGAATTTTGTATCTTTCTGAGTCAGCTGAGTTAAGGGAGTAGCGATTTGAGAAAACCGTTCTATGAATCTTTGATAATAACCAGCTAAGCCGAGAAAGCTACGTACTTCAGTCACTGATTTAGGTTGCTCCCAGCTTTGAATAGCTTCAATCTTTGTTGGGTCAATAGATATTCCATGACTTGATAACACGTGCCCAAGGAATGCTACTTCCTCAAGCCAGAACTCGCATTTCTTCAACTTGGCATAAAGTTTATATTCACGAAGCTTTTGAAGTATCAGCCTCAAGTGTTGCTCATGATCTTCACGGCTTTTGGAATAAATAAGGATGTCATCAATAAAGACGACCACAAAGTGATCCAAATATTCCTTGAATACTCAGTTCATCATATCCATTAAGGCAGCAGGAGCATTAGTTAATCCAAAAAATATGACTAGGAATTCATAATGCCCGTACCGAGTTCTGAAAGCCGTCTTTGGAATGTCATCGGTTCTAATCTTCAATTGGTGATATCCGGATCGAAGATCAATCTTTGAAAAGAATTTGGCTCCTTGTAACTGGTCAAACAGGTCATCAATACGTGGCAATGGGTACCTCAGGTTTATGAGAGATAAGACATTGATGTATCTCAGGTTTCAAACCTCTTAGAAACATTCACGTCATTCTCTCCTCATTATCAACCAAATGGGACGTAAACCGGGACAACTCGGCAAACTTGGCTTCGTACTGCGACACGGTCATGTTGTTTTGTTCCAGTTTAATGAACTCTACCTCTTTCATGTGACGAATACTTTCGGGAAAGTACTTGTCATTGAACAGTTCTTAGAACTTCTCCCAAGACATCTTCAGTGCGGCAGGTTGAGTACGTTTTACAGATTCCCACCAGTAATCTGCCTCTGCACGCAAAATGAAGGTGGAAAAGGGAACCTTTTGCTCCTCGGAGCATCCCAGAACATCAAATATCTTGCAGATCTTCTTTATATACATCTCCGCCTTAAGTGGTTTTGGCTCTCCAAAAAACTCTGGTGGTCCCAGTTCCTTGAACTGCTTAGCGGTGATCGTTCGAGAGTTTCCAGTGTTTCCACCTGCATTTTGTACAGGAGCCGCTCTTTCCTGATGTTGCATGAATTGCATAAAGCCTCTGAATATTCCATCGTTCATCATCTAGTCAGTGTTGTTTGCCTGAGGATTATCGCCTTCCTGATGCATATTTTCCTGATTATTGATCTGTGGAGCTCAGCGGTCTCCTGTGCTCCATTGATGTTCTCAACATTCTCGGATGTCATTTTCAAATACAGCCACAAAATAAGGGTTAATTAACATATCACATATTATCCCTATACTTTGACCGACCAATTAAATACCAAATAAATTTAGATAGGTCATACTAGTGAAGGAATTCCGCGTCTCTCTCCTCCTAGTTCTTGTCTCACATCTTAAGCCAGGGATCATATCCTTAGGCTTTGATACCAACTGTGATGCCCCCAAAAGAGGTATACATCACCCATCTTGAGTCGCCAAATACATGGTACAAATTTCAAATACAACTTAATTATACAACAGTAGTGTAAAATAAAATACGACAAATATATCTTTGTGAGTTTTAATACAAATATTGTCATCTAGACAATATCCACACTCAATTAGTCCAGATATTACATTTATTATCACACTATTTAACAGTAATAGTGAGGACTACTAATGCTATTATCTAGACCGTCACTCCGTTCCACGACTAGTCCCCTCGCTACGTTCTCATTTCACTCAAGAGAACAATGAAAGTAAAAGGTGAGCTCAACTAACCCAAAAGAAGAAATATTATGACTAAGATAATACGTAATAAATTATATATAGGAAAATAGAAAGGATACTATGTCTTTATGCAATAAAATAAAATATATTCTAAATATATATATATATATATATATATATATAGTTAAAATCTAATAAAACAAATAACTTTATCAAAGTATTACATTGTATATAAAAAGATTTTACTATCGCAAAACACTACGCAGTAATATGCAACTCTATGCATAATAAAATATAATATATTCTAATTATTGTCTAATAAAACAAATAACTTTATAAAAGTATTACATTTTATATAAAAATATTTTACTATGCAAAACACTATGCATAATAGAATATTATATATTCTATTTATAGTCTAATAAAATGAATAACTTTATAAAAGTATTACATTTTATATAAAAGTTTTTCCTTTTTATTACATTAATAATACTAATAAAACAAAAAAATATATATATATATATATATATATATATATAAACTTCCGTGACTTCATAAAAAGACACCTCAATATATTTAACAACATTTATCATCATTATTATAATTCACAATATTAATCGACCAGGTAGTTCCTAGGAAAGAGGGGGCTTTCTAATAAGGATTTCTCCTATCATTAGCGCCTTGAATTAGGTGACCAAACCTCTCTTTGCGTAACTTCTAGACATCGTTAATATTGAAAATAATAATATTAATAACTTCGTCATCTCAATTATTGATTTAATAATATATATAATATCGACAATAATTGAATCAAATAACGTGAGATACTATGCAGCAATTACTGTAGCAATACTTGAACAAAATTGAGTGACTTCTCTCGTAAGCATCAATAATCAATACCGTGTGCTACTATGCAACCACGCGTTTTACTGTACTTTTACTACCGAGTAGCTCAACAGTTTTAACTGTAAAACTTCTGCCGTTATTTTCATAAAAATATTTTTGTTGTTTTTTCAATCCGATAATAATTCCGTTATGGGGTCCACTAATGATTGTGCCGTCGTACGAATATTCCCTGACTAATCAAATATTTTATAACAACTTGCGTACTTTGTAAAATTTATAAATATTACCCACAACTATAACATTATATCAAATTCATTCCATAATATTTAAAAATGATATTTATAGAAAAATCATATTTATTAAAAAGTTGGGGTCTTACAGATCTAATGGTTCGATCGTATAGAGAACATGTCAGGGTACAAGTATATAGCATCATAACATAATAACATCACTACATGAGCAAGATCTGGCATGGTCAAACCATGTTAGAAAACTTGCTCTACAATTTTCTGGGTTTTCCAGAAATTATCAAACCAGATGGTCAAGGCTACTTTGACCCTTAATAACTTTGGTCCAGTGCAATATCTAAGTGTTCTAAAGGCATGATCATGCAGCCTACATGTCAGTCTACAAAGATAATACAACAACATAACCAAACTATCAAACAACAGCAAGATCTATGGCTTAGAAAAGCTTGTCAGAAGCTTTTTGGAAAATTTGGGTTGCCCAGATTCCAATTAGTCATGGTCAGTCAACCATGTTTGACTGCTTATAACTTGAGATCTAGACATGGTATGGAGTTGATTCCTCTTCCGGTCTACTCTCCTCATGGCAAAGAACAAGTCTATAACTTCAAACACACTAAAAATCTAACACAGAAGAATCTATAGGCCCTGACATTAGGCTGTCAGGCCTTATTTTTGGGTTCTAAGTCAGTCCTTAAAACTTGATTTTCTAACAACTAGATGTTATGGATCCTTGATGTAATATCTTGGATCACTCACTAACATCCCTTAACACAACATTAACCAATAACTAACAACATCTAACACCAAATACATAGATTTGCAAGGTTAGGGTTTTTATACCTTTTATGCTTTGATTTTGATTTCTGATCTTTTGTTGCTGATCAAGGCTTGCTACATGATGTTCATAGCTTAACTTCTAACTCTCTCTCACTCTAGAATTCGAAAAGTTAGAGAGAGAATAGGCTTGGCAAGTATGAGAAATAAAGTAAGTATTTCTTACTTTTTAATCTTAGATCTTTTGAATCCATGGTTGTAAATGTGGCTAGGTGGCACAAGTCTGATCTTGGAAAGATTTTAAGGCACATGGCAATATCAAATGGATGAGTCACCAAGATTTGCTAAAATCTTTTACTTAAAAAGTAAGTAAAAGGGTATTTCGGTCATTTTACACCTGTTAAGGGTAATTTGGTCTTTTCCTCTATAACTTTAAGGGTATTTTGGACATTTCCCTTTTATCCCATAACATTTAACACTTAGCCATTTAATCTTAACTTTTGAGGTCCCGAATTAGGGTTTTGAATATCAGAATTAGGGTTTCGGACTCCCGGAACTAAAATTAGGGTCTTCGATCCGATCGTTAGGGTTTCTAACAGTTCATTACAGTTTTCTAACTTAATAAACATATTCTTATCATAACTTTAGGGTTTGTTAAAGTTACAACTCATCCGATCAATCCTTGATCCTTAAGCACAAATTGAACACATAAACAAGTATCGTACACATAAAATCACATACATAGCTTCTTATAAACTCATACACTAAACATATACCTCATTATTAGACTACCACTTACAGTCTATCAAATCATTCAAGTCCTTCTCCAAAAAATTTGAAATCCTTAAAATTCCTTTATAGAAATATCAAATCCATACACTTATTTTCTGTCTAGGTCCTAATATTGAACCTTAAATCAATTAATTATGATTTTAATTTTTTTTAAATTCTCGAGTTGTCACATATATTACCCTATGTAACACAATACCACATACCTCGTAACACATTTATATTCTTGTTCGAACCCATCTCATGCTTTAAGAATTTTATCTACTAAATTCTTATTTTAATATTTTCTAAAAATTCGGGTTCTTACAATATCCAAACTCAAATGGAGTCCTCATTACAATTATTATCACACTATTTTATAAAATAGTGAGGACTACTACAACCACCATCTCAGACCGTCACTCCATTCCCCGACTAATCCCGGCTACGTTCTCATTTCCTGAAGAGAACAATGAAAGCAAAAGGGTGAGCCCAACTAGCACAGTAAAAAATATTATGACTAAGATAGTGCAGAATAAATTATCGTTAGTCTTCAACAGTGTTAAACTGATAGAATACAATAAACAACAAGTTTAACTGTAGCAGAACTAGAAATCCATTAGAAGAGTCAATTAGAGCATGATATCTACTATCTTTTATGCTTTAAAAGTTTATCATCAATTTTACCGCTTAGACTCAGGTCAATAAATAGTCCACATCACTAAATTATCCATGCACTATAGGCAAAGGATATTCGTATTATCATCAATGGTCATGATCATGCCAACAACTATCCATCAATGCACTACGGGCTAATGAGGACTTTTACCACATCATTTGTAACATTAGAGGTCATGATTATACCAATACATAGTCATAATCATACCAATCAACAGTCCATCTATAAACTACGGGTCAAAGATGACTTTCATCACAATATAAGCATGAGGATGATGACAATGATATAAGAATTCAATTAAATGAGAGCAGGGATAAATTTTAAAGATTTTATAATTTAATTTATTCAGAATTCAATAATGTCCAAATTGTCAACATGATATTTCTTTGTGGGGTAAAATTCAAGAATAATATTGTATCAAAAATGATTTGGACAGAAAAGAAATTAATTTTTGTCATGAATAGTACCTCGGGTGAATTCTACCCCGTGAATAGTACTTCGGGAATAGTACCCGCGGCCAGCCGTGGATGGCTATTAAGGCTGCAGGTTGCCTTTTCAAGTCATTTCATGTTGTGCCGCGAAGGAAATCTGAGAGCTCTTCTTTAGATCTGTTGAGTTCGGGAGTCTTTTTGCAAATTCTGTCACCGTGCGAGTGTTCTACACTGTCCTAGTAATGTATGCATGTCTTCATTTCCAGTTTTTATCCGTTGGAAAATTACTTATCACATAAAATGCATCTAAACACATAGTAGTTATTATGCATGCTGAAATGACTTGATAAAAAATATTCAACATAGTAAATGTTAGTATTAAACCATCCTGAACATAATGATGTGAAAAAATTTAACTTTTGAAACAGTCAAATTGACACCTTTTTCTGCTTTTCTAATCCTGTTGGAGGACAAATGAGCAAAGGTGAACAAAGCAAAAATAATCCTGGTAATTAGGCTACCCTTACGGATTTTTTACTGTGATGTACTGATGCATATAAGATGTATATGATTATAGGCAGGTGTGCTACTGTATGGCCACCTAGTCATGCCTATGTGCATGTGGATAGTCCTATTTACGAAGGAAACTATGGGAAAAATTTTCAAAATGTAGGCATTGGGTAATTATGCATTTTTAACTCTACTGTAGATGTATGTTAAAATAATTCATGCATGCATGTAGCCATAAAATTGCATTTTGAAAAGCTCCATGTTAAAATTTACCACACCCTTTCTGAGGTGATTTGGAGACTTATTGTCCAAATATATGGATCCAGATCAGCCGAGTAGTTCCCGCAGAACCACTTCTGGTGTGCGGAGGAGGGCTTCTAAAGTGCCTCGACCCCGTTCCATTAGACAGCCTCGTCGTTTGGCGGAGGCGATGATACGTCCTGTCCGGGTTGATGTACCGGATGTGGAGGATGAGGACGAGGATGTACCGGTTGCGGCTCCCACTCCTGCTACACATGTTCCCCGTAGGGACCTCTCGAGTATTCAAGTGGTGAACCCAGAGCTTTTGGGTGATTTGAGTCAACACCCCTCAGTTTACTTGCATGCAAACGAGGTAAAAAACTAGATTTTGATCTTCTTTCTTTCCTATTGATGAGGAGTAAAGGATTCTGATATTGATTTGATTTGTGATGTAGGTTCCCTGCTTTACACAGCCTAGAGGGAACTGGTTCAGCATTCACTCCATGTACCAGTGTAACGCCCCAAAAAATCGAACAATTGTAAATGCTTTTAATAATGAATAAAATAATATTATTTATTATTATTGAGTGTTGATAAGATGAATGTCATTTTATAACCTAGAGACGTCGAAAAGCCGTAGTATTTTAACTATGTGGAAGAATTAAAGTGTTTGAATTTCTAAGATGAAAATAAAAGCTTTCCGAGAAATTTTTTAAAAAACACTATTCATCGATTTCTGCTCGGGAATTATTTTTGAATTTCCGAGAAATACGTAATGTTTTAATATCGAAGTGATATCGATTATGCAATAATAATCTAAGTATGGAAAACATAATATTTTGCATGCGGACTTAAATTTGAGAACGTTATGAATATTAAACGTTAAGAAGAAAATGTAATGATTGTATGATACGAAGTATTGTACTAGTATGTATGAAGAATGGAATAACATATGTTACGAATTAATATACGAACTAGAATACGAGAATTATACGTATGGTATAATGATAAGGCTTTTAATTAAATGGAATGGACTTGTAGGATTATTAGCATAATGTTAGAAGTCCAATGGGAAGTGATATGCAAGCCCTAGTGTTTGTTAATTAAGAGTTCATCTAATGTAATGCAAGCCCAATAAGAATTTACTAAGTAATGAAGCAAAAGCCCAATGTAATGATCCAATGGATTAGGATCCATGGTGCAACCCATGGGTAGACTTGGTGGGCAAGAACTTTATGTGGTGATCAAGATTTGGATAAGTGTTGTGATAAGCAAGTTTACTTAGGGCCAAAGCAATGAATAGTAAGGAGGTTAGATTAAGGTAGTGGAAAGCCTAAATGACCATTCTAACCTAACTTTGAGAGCTCTATAAATAGCAAGCTCATAATTCATTTGTTGCTTGATAAAATTTCATCCAACTCCTCTCAAGATAAGCAACTTAATCGTTAGAGAGAATAAGCCACATAAGCACTTATAAGTCATTTCAACCTTTGCTAGATTTTCCAAAGAGAAGTGAAGTAATAGTCTTCAAGGGTAAGACTCATACCTATTATCTTTATCTCTTCTATGATAGGATTGATAGAGAAGTGGGATTGTTTGTTAAAGAACATTTTATAAGTTATTGATGAATGAACTTAAGCCAAATAAGTTGAATAAGCAACTTGAACTCTAATAAGTTGATAGAATCATGAAGAACTTATCATATGTTTGTCATAGGATGTTAGTATGTTGAATATAGTATGAGAACATTGATTGATGGACTTAAGTTCATAGTAAGTCATAAGCATGAGAATTTGTAGTTAATAAGTTAATTAAGTCATTGACTTATGAGAATAAGTCAAAACCTACTTTGATGATAAGTTGGTGTGATAAGTAACTTGAAATGTTCATGTGTTGGTTAAAATCCATTTAGAATGATTAGTAATGAAGTTTTGCCGGAATTCACACGATTGGACGATAATCGTCGAATTCGTGAAATTTTCGTAATGGAAGTCGTATTTTGTGTTTGAAGTCAAAACGTTGGTTTTCGATTGAGACAAGTCATATTTGGCATTATAGAGTAGCAGACTCGAAAATGACCAAATTCTGACTTAGAACGAAGAAACGAGCGTTGAACGTTCACGGACGTTTATCATTTTCGTTAAAATGAACTAATAGGTGAAATTTTAGCAAACAAAGTTAAATAGATAAAATTCTTGTATGAACGCATAGAGTACGTAATTTATGAACCGTAGGCTTTTGAACGAGCCAATTCAGACTTATAACGAAGAAGTTATGAGTCCGGGAGTTTCGTGAAATTTTCAAACTTTGCAAATCGTCTTCGAGGCACGAAGTTAGTTGGCCAATTGAGTGAGCCAACCCAAGGCCATTGAGTGATAACTTGCATAGTTACGCTTACAGAGTTCGAGTCTTTCCTACTGCAAAATCACGCCATGGCATGAGAAGAAGAGTGATGTGTGGCACCGTGGCGCCTGACCTAAGAATTTGCCAGAGAAGAAAGATTTCAAGTATAGAATGAAAGAGAACTTATTAGTAATGAACTAAGGTATAAGCATAACATTGTTAAGGCATTGTTAGGCACTTAATGTGTGATGATTAAAGGTTAATAATCTATTGAAAGTGAACATAATGTGAATAACGTAATGAAAAGCCGAAAACGAATAATAACAGATCTAAGTCAGAATTTAGATTGAGATGAAGGGTAAGATATAATAATATACTTACTTGATTATATAAGACCTAATGTGGTATGTTATATGATCATGTATTGTAGAAACTTAGAGAGCTAAAGTGTATGTGTGATAACCCTTGTTCATGTATTCTTATAAGGCAAGTACTCTAACCCTTGTTCCAGTTCAGTCTGGACAAGCTGTGTAATTCATGTATTCTTTTGCATGAAGTTTTAACGATGAAGTCTAAAGCCAATTCTTTTGGCTAGACTTATATTATGATTCTGTTAAGCATGATTATTGTTTACCGAGTTATATTGGTATGGTTTTCAATCGAAGACCAAGTATGCTAAAATGTTTTTATCGTTTAACGACAGGCACGTGAGGTTGCCACAACTTAAACGTATACACGTTTAATGAATGTAGTGTTGATCAACATAGAGTACTATGGGCTGATCACCCAGAAGTGCTCGTAAGCTATGCTGGACTTACGGACTTAGTGTCGGGTTGTCCTTTTCAAAAGCAATAATGAACTGCTTATAGTCTTGAGCCTTAGTTGATATTCTACTGAATATTGTTGAAAATCGTTTGAATGAAAAGAAGTGCTATTTTGAATTATTGATAGTACTTCGTAACTATTGTTCAGTTACTGAAGATATATGAGTTCTATGTTTCAAGCATGTTGTTTGTTAAAATTGTAGTACTTGCTGAGCTAGTCATGCTCACTCTTGCTTGAACCATATGAACACAGCTAAGATCGAGCGGACCGAAGGCTCAGGCAAAGACAAGGGCAAGGCGAAGACGAACCCTTAGATTACTGATGTAATAGAATAGTTCAACGATTGTAATATATTTGATATTATGACAAGAACAAATGTATGGGTTATAAAGAACCTGGGAGAATGTAATATTATTTCTAATATATAGAAGACATATTAGTTCTTTTGAGACTTTTCAATTGAATGAATGTGTGAATGGTAGTACCGTGTAGCACCATCTGTCGGGTTGGAAGATACCCGAATTTGGGGGCGTCACAAGTTGGTATCAAAGCATTAGGTTATAAAACTTAAGGGGGGATTAAAAACCTTAAGTCATAACCTTAAGAGAAGTCAAAGAAGTACAAGAAGAAAATAACCTTATAAAAATGCATTATGATTATATTATGTGTTTTTATTATTCTACTGACATGTACTAATCAACTTAATTATTTTTGTGTAGATGTCAGGAGTAAACGGAATTTATGTAGATGGACAAGCCATTAGTGTAGAATCGGTGAACCAAATAGAGGTTTTACCGAACCCCATAGCAGCAGATCCGGAGGTGGTAGTTATTGAGTCTGGAGACTCAGATGATGCTGACTACATGTCAGTATTCGATGGGTTGATAGAGGAGGAAGTGGAGACAGTGTCCTTTAATTCAGTGGCTATAGCAGCGGAGATAGCTCCTGGGGGGTCAATGATGTCTCTGTTTATGTCAGTATTGGATAGAAATATCCATTAATGTCAGGAAGTCAAGGAGTTGAAAGCAGAACTTCAAATGGTTATAGAGGACAAGACTGATGTTGAGTCCATGTGGGAATAGGAGCATGATGAGAGGATTTTGGCTAAGGATAAAGTCCACGAGTTAAAGCATGAGGTCTTTGAGCTCAAGGAGGAGCTAAAGACCAAACTGCAAAAGATAGGGAGAATGTCATATATCCATAGGAGTTCTCACACAGATTTCCGGCAGCAGGTAGTTGGTTATCCTGTAGAGGTGGGGCAGACGCGGCATACTATCAACCGTGATATTATTGCCGGTCTTGCTAAGGTAGATTTCAATAATGCCTTGAGGTAGATGTAGACTAGTAGTA
The DNA here is from genome assembly GCA_020205615.1 of Panax quinquefolius. Taxonomy (NCBI): domain Eukaryota; kingdom Viridiplantae; phylum Streptophyta; class Magnoliopsida; order Apiales; family Araliaceae; genus Panax; species Panax quinquefolius. The sequence continues at coordinate 86,379,527 of CM035155.1, read as the reverse complement.
GCTAGAATAGTATAAAAGTATTTTGTAATTAGTAGTGACGTAAAGCCCTCTTTGTATAGTAGAGGGTAGTCTTTTGTAAATCCCAATTTTTGGAAAGCAATAGCGGGAAAGTAATGTAATCAGCTTAGGCCGTGTAATAATAAACATGTGTAGTATTATACTACAAAGAATGAATATAAGTCTTTTTATGGAAATCAATGAGTAATGGATGTTGAAGTTTTTGTTGTTATTAAATAATAACTAATAAAGGAAGGAATAATAACGAAATGTGTTTATTGTATCAGTAAAATGCCGCCAAGAAGAGTGCAACGAAACCAAGGTGTTAATGCGAATCAGCAAGAGGAAGGTCCAGTAAACCCCATGCAGGAATTTGTTAATTTAATAACAGCCGCATTTAATAGAACAGGGGCTAATATCCCCGTAAACCCGGGAGTAGCACGAGCTACGACCTTTAAGGATTTTAAGAGTGTTGGTCCGCCAGAGTTCAAAGGAACTACGGACCTTATTGAAGCCCAAACGTGGGTTAAGGAAATAGAGAAGGCATTTATGATAGCAAATGTCGATGAGGCCCAAAAGGTTGCCTTTGCAACCTATATGATGAAGGGAGAGACAAACTTTTGGTGGGAGGCCAATCAGGCCAGAGCGGATATAGGGAATGTAACGTGGGTGAGATTTAAGGAGATATTCTTCGAGAACTACTTTCCCACGAGCATGCAAGGAAGGATAGAGATGCGGTTTCTAGAGTTGAAACAAGGGGACATGACGGTTCTCCAATACGCCGCCAAGTTTAATGAACTGGCAAGGTTCGCTCCACACCAAGTGGATACCGAGGTTAGGAAGGCGCGACGGTTCAAGAAGGGCTTGAAACCGTGGCTCTATAACCGTATTTCAGTGTTTCAAAGTACTTCTTTTGGAACCATTTTAGAGAAGGCGATAATCGTCGAAGGTGGTAGTGAGGCTCTAAGTCAATACCACAAGGACAAGAAGAGCAAGGGTAAAGTAGACGGGAGATTAAAGATCGAGGGAGCTGGTGGTAGTGGTGAGGGTCAAAAGAGGAAGGTATTTAGCTCTGGGAATATCGGTGTGAAGCAAGGAGACCCGAAGAGAAGAATGGAGGCCTGCAAGACCTGTGGGAAGACTCACTTAGGAGTCTGTCTCAAGGAGAAGGCCATCTATTACAACTGTGGATAGGAGGGGCACATTGCACCTAACTGTCCGAGTCCGAAGAAGAACCATGGATGCTTTATGTGTGGGTCAACCGACCACATGGCAAAGAACTGCCCAAAGAAGGGAACGGACGGGAACCGGGGCACTAATAGTGGTAAGTTAGCTATTGGGGGGTCCAGCATAGCCGGGTAGGCCGATGGTTCATACCTTTAACATGATAGTCCAAGATGTAGTCGCATCAGGGGACGTCGTTGCAGGTATTATTCCGATCAACGATATCAATGCGTACGTGTTATTTGATTCGGGTGCTACTTGTTCGTTTATAGCATGCGATTTTGCTAGACGATTAGGATTACTTCCTGAAAAGTTGCCTATACCTTTAAATATTAAGGTAGAAAATGAAGAAATAATTCCTGTCGAAGATGTTCATAGGAGTTGTTGTGTAGATATACGGGGTTGTAAATTATCGGTAGATTTGATACCGATAAAGTTAGGAGAATTCAACGTAATTCTCGGAATGGATTGGTTAGTTAACCATGGGGCAATTATAGATTTTCAAAAGAAATGTGTGAATATTAAGACATTAGAACAACCTCAGGTAGTATTTTACGAGAATAGATCACCGGGACGTTCGTGTTGTCTAACCATGACACAAACTAGGAAATTACTGAGGAAGGGATGTGTAGGTTACCTGTGCCATGTTGTTGATACCTAGAGAGTGGTAGCAACCATAGAACAAATACCTGTAATGAGAGAATTTGCCAATGTATTTCCGAGTGAATTGTCGAGTCTTCTACTGGATAGGGAGACAGAGTTTGTAATAGACATTGTGCCAGGAGCAGCACCGGTTTCCAGGGCACCGTATCGCATGGCGCCAGTAGAGATGAAGGAGTTGATGGTGCAATTGCAAGAATTGTTGGACAGGAAGTACATTCAGCCGAGTGTGTCGCCGTGGGGAGCACCGGTACTGTTTGTCAAGAAGAAGGACGGATCATTAAGACTGTGTATCGACTATCGAGAGTTGAACAAGATAACGATAAAGAATAAATACACATTGCCCAGGATCGATGATCTCTTTGATCAGTTGAAAGGGGCTAAGTGTTTTTCTAAAATAGATTTAAGAACGAGGTATCATCAGTTGAAGGTTAGGAAGGAGGATGTACCAAAGACAACATTTAGGACTCGTTATGGTCATTACGAGTTCCAGGTGATGTCGTTTGGGTTGACAAATGCACTAGCTGCATTTATGGATATGATGAACAGAGTGTTCAAACAATATTTGGACAAGTTCATAGTGGTGTTTATAGATGATATTCTAGTCTATTCTAAGACGCTAGAAGATCATGCTGAACACCTAAGATTAGTGTTGGAGACACTGAGAAAGGAGAAGTTGTATGCGAAATTCACTAAGTGTGAATTTTGGTTGGAGAAGGTACAATTTTTAGGTTATGTTATTGACCATGAGGGGATTTTAGTAGATCCAGCGAAGGTAGAAGCCGTGATGAATTGGGAACAACCAAAATGCCGGTCGAGGTGCGGAGTTTCTAGGGTTAGCGGGTTACTATCGGAGATTCATCCAAGATTTTTCAAAGATAGCTACTCCGTTGACTAACTTGACGAGGAAGACGGTGAAATACGCTTTGACTGACAAGTGCGAGGATAGTTTTAAAGATTTGAAGAAGAGGTTGAGTGAAGCGCCTGTTTTGTCATTACCCGATGACACATGCAATTTTGTAGTTTATAGTGATGCTTCACATAGAGGACTTGGTTGCGTGCTCATGTAGCATGGCAAGGTCATTGCGTATGCATCTAGGCAGTTGAAGGATTATGAGAAAGTTTATCCTACTCATGATCTGGAACTGGCCGCAGTAGTTTTTGCTCTAAAGATATGGAGACATTATCTTTATGGAGAAAAATGTGAGATATACACGGACCACAAAAGTTTAAAATATATCTTCACACATAAGGAGTTGAATATGAGGCAGAGGAGATGGCTGGAGTTGATAAAGGATTATGACTGTGAAATCCTGTATCACCCAGGAAAAGCCAATGTAGTTGCCGATGCCTTAAGTAGAAAGGGTCGGGAAAAGTTGTCTTTGTTAACGGCTCAAACTGAGTTGATAACAGAGATGGCTAGGATGAAGTTAGAAGTGAAGCTGTCAAGTGAAGGAGGACAAATGCTATTTGCAACGGAGATACAATCTACTATCGTAGAAAGAATCAAGGAGGTGCAGCTCAAAACTGATGAGTGTGACCGAGTAAAGGAGCGGTTAACCAATGAAAAAGAGACTAAGTACAGTCTTGATAATGAGGAATTATTAAGATTTGAAGGAAGAATTTGGGTTCCGAATGAGACAGAATTAATGGAGCAGGTGTTACAAGAGGCTCATAGTTCAAGGTTTTCGATTCATCGTGGTAGCACTAAGATGTATCAAGATCTTCGATAGAGTTTCTGGTGGCCGAACATGAAGAGAGAAATAGCAGAGTACGTGAGCAGGTGCTTAACTTGTCAGAGAGTTAAGGCCGAACATCAACGACCAAGTGGCTTGTTACAGTCATTGGAAATTTCAGAATGGAAGTGGGAAAATATCACGATGGATTTTGTGGTAGGACTTCTGACTACAACGAAAGGGTATGATGCGATTTGGGTAATAGTGGATCGGGTGACAAAGTCGGCTCACTTTTTGCCAATAAGGGTCAAGTATAACTTAGACCAATTAGCTAGACTTTATATTAAGGAAATAATCTCTAGACATGGAGTACCAGTATCGATTGTGTTAGATCGTGATCCACGATTCACGTCGAACTTTTGGAGGAGTCTACAAGAGCAGTTGGGAACGCAGTTGAAGATGAGTACGGCGTATCATCCACAAACGGATGGACAAAGCGAGAGAACAATTCAGACATTAGAAGATATGCTAAGATCTTGCATCATGGATTTCAAGGGTAGTTGGGATGATCATCTACCATTAGTGGAGTTTGCGTATAACAATAGTTATCATGCAAGCATAGGTATACCGCCTTACGAAGCTTTGTATGGGAGGAAATGCAGAACGCCACTGTATTGGGATGAGGTAGGAGAACACCGAATGTTGGGACCATAATTGGTGCAACAGACAGCGGATATTGTCAAGAAGATAAAAATGCGTCTTCTAGCAGCTCATAACAGACAGAAGAAGTTTACGGATTCGCAAAGAGAGAATAGAGAATTTGAAGTAGGTTCGTACGTATTTCTAAAAGTATATCCCTGGAAAGGAAAGATACCTTTTGGAAAGAAGGGAAAGTTAAGTCCGAGGTTTATAGGACCTTTTGAGGTATTAAAACGGGTGGGTGAGGTAGCTTATATGATAGCATTACCTCCAGACCTAGAACGAATACATAATGTATTTCACGTATCCGTGTTACGTCCTTATAAGCCAGATTATAAGCACGTGATATAATATGAACCTATTCATATCGAGAAGGACTTAACATACGAGGAAATGCCGATTCAAATTGTCGATAGAAAAGAACAAGTTCTGCGGAATAAAGTTATACCTTCGGTGAAGGTGATATGGAAGAACCACTATGCAGAAGAAGCAACGTGGAAGTTAGAAGAAATGATGAAAAAGAATTACCATCATTTATTTGTGTAATTTTTTTTAGCGAGATTCTGAGGACAGAATCCTTATAAGGGGGAGAGAGTTTAACGCCCCAAAAAATCGAACAATTGTAAATGCTTTTAATAATGAATAAAATAATATTATTTATTATTATTGAGTGTTGATAAGATGAATGTCGTTTTATAACCTAGAGACGTTGGAAAGCCGTAGAATTTTAACTACGTGGGAGAATTAAAGTGTTTGAATTTCTAAGACGAAAATAAAAGCTTTCCGAGAAATTTTCCAAAAACACTATTCATCGATTTCTACTCGGGAATTATTTTTGAATTTCCGAGAAATATGTAACGTTATAATATCGAAGTGATATCGATTATGCAATAATAATCTAAGTAAAGAAAACTTAATATTTCGCATGCGGACTTAAATTTGAGAACATTATAAATATTAAACGTTAAGAAGAAAATGTAATGATTGTATGATACGAAGTATTGTACTAGTATGTATGAAGAATGGAATAACATATGTTACGAATTAATATACTGAACTAGAATACGAGAATTATATGTATGGTATAATGATAAGGCTTTTAATTAAATGGAATGGACTTGTAGGATTATTAGCATAATGTTAGAAGTCCAATGGGAAGTGATATGCAAGCCCTAGTATTTGTTAATTAAGAGTCCATCTAATGTAATGCAAGCCCAATAAGAATTTGCTAAGTAATGAAGCATAAGCCCAATGTAATGATCCAATGGATTAGGATCCATGGTGCAACCCATGGGTAGAGTTGGTGGGTAAGAACTTTATGTGGTGATCAAGCTTTGGATAAGTGTTGTGATAAGCAAGTTTACTTAGGGCCAAAGCAATGAATAGTAAGGAGGTTAGATTAAGGAGGTGGAAAGCCTAAATGACCATTCTAACCTAACTTTGAGAGCTCTAAAAATAGCAAGCTCACAATTCATTTGTTGCTTGATAAAATTTCATCCAACTCCTCTCAAGATAAGCAACTTAATTGTTAGAGAGAATAAGCCATATAAGCACTTATAAGTCATTTCAACCTTTGCTAGATTTTCCAAAGAGAAGTGAAGTAATAGTCTTCAAGGGTAAGACTCATACCTATTATCTTTATCTCTTCTATGATAGGATTGATAGAGAAGTGGGATTGTTTGTTAAAGAGCATTTTATAAGTTATTGATGAATGAACTTAAGCCGAATAAGTTGAATAAGCAACTTGAACTCTAATAAGTTGATAGAATCATGAAGAACTTATCATATGTTTGTCATAGGATGTTAGTATGTTGAATATAGTATGAGAACATTGATTGATGGACTTAAGTTCATAGTAAGTCATAAGCATGAGAATTTGTAGTTAATAAGTTAATTAAGTCATTGACTTATGAGAATAAGTCAAAACCTACTTTGATGATAAGTTGGTGTGATAAGTAACTTGAAATGTTCATGTGTTGGTTAAAATCCATTTAGAATGATTAGTAATGAAGTTTTCTTAAATTCACACGATTGATTTATAATCGTCGAATTAAATGAAATTCTCGGAATGGAAGTCGTATTTTGTGTTTGAAGTCAGAAATGTTGGTTTTCGATTGAGACAAGTCATATTTGGCATTATAGAGTTGCAGACTCGAAAATGACCAAATTCTGACTTAGAACGAAGAAACGAGCGTTGAACGTTAACGGACGTTTATCGTTTTTGTTAAAATGAACTAATAGGTGAAATTTTAGCAAAAAAAGTCAATAGATAAAATTCTTATATGAATGCATAGAGTACGTAATTTGTGAACCGTAGGCTTTTGAATGAGCCAATTCGGACTTATAACGAAGAAGTTATGAGTCCGGGAGTTTCGTAAAATTTTCAAACTTTGCAAACTGTCTAAGGCACAGAGTTGGTGCCGCGGTGCCAACCCAAGGCCATTGAGTGATGCCGCAGCGCCGAGTCCAAGGCTTGCCTACTACAAACTTGCATCGCGGCACGAGAAGAAGAGTGATGTGTGGCACCGCGGCGCCAGACCTAAGAATTTGCTAGAAAAGAAAGATTTCAAGTATAGAATGAAAGAGAACTTATTAGTAATGAACTAAGGTATAAGCATAACATTGTTAAGGCATTGTTAGGCACTTAATGTGTGATGATTAAAGGTTAATAATCTATTGAAAGTGAACGTAATGTGAATGACGTAATGAAAAGCCCGAAACCATAATAACAGATCTAAGTCAGAATTTGGATTGAGATGAAGGGTAAGATATAATAATATACTTACTTGATTATATAAGACCTAATGTGGTATGTTATATGATCATGTATTGTAGAAACTTAGAGACCTAAAGTGTACGCGTGATAATCGATGGCGAATATTTGAAGGTAAGTATTCTAACCCTTGTTCCAGTTCAGTTTGGACAAGCTGTGCAATTCATATATTCTTTCGCATGAAGTTTTAACGATGAAGTCTAAAGCCAATTCTTTCGGCTAGACTTATATTATGATTCTGTTAAGCATGATTAATGTTTACCGAGTTATATTGGTATGGTTTTCAATCAAAGACCAAGTATGCTAAAATGTTTTTGTCGTTTAACGACAGGCACGTGAGGTTGGCACAACTTAAACGTATACACGTTTAATGAATGTAGTGTTGATCAACATAGAGTACTATGGGCTGATCACCTAGAAGTGCTCGTAAGCTATGCCGGACTTACGGACTAAGTGCCGGGTTGTCCTTTTCAAAAGAAATAATGAACTGCTCATAGTCTTGAGCCTTAGTTGATATTCTACTGAATATTGTTGAAAAACATTTGAATAAAAAGAAGTGTTATTTTGAATTATCGATAGTACTTCGTAACTATTGTTCAGTTACTAAAGATATATGAGTTATATGTTTCAAGCATGTTGTTTGTTAGAATTGTAGTACTTGCTGAGCTAGTCATGCTCACTCTTGCTTGAACCATATGAACACAGCTAAGATCGAGCGGACCGAAGGCTCAGGCAAAGACAAGGGCAAGGCAAAGACGAACCCTTAGATTACTGATGTAATAGAATAGTTCAACGATTGTAATATATTTGATATTATGAAAAGAACAAATGTATGGGTTATAAAGAACCTGGGAGAATGTAATATTATTTCTAATATATAGAAGATATATTAGTTCTTTTGAGACTTTTCAATTGAATGAATGTGTGAATGGTAGTACCGTGTAGGACCATCTGTTGGGTTGAAAGATACCCGAATTTGGGGGCGTCACAACCAGGCTCTGCATCCTGACTATAGAGTGATCGTGCATGACTGGGGATTTGGGGCATTCTTTTCCATCCTTCCTCGCGGTTGTCCCTGGGGTTACCTCAGGGCATTATCTGAGCACTGGTTTCACCATACTCATTCACTCCATTTATTGGACTGTGAGGTGATGATGACGCCGATGGATTGGTGGTTTATCACAGGTATGGAGTTTGGAGGGGCACCAGTGCCTTGTACAGTAGATATTACCCCGACTGTCGTCAGATCCTTGCTTAGAGTTCCGGTGGAGGCGCTCAAGGGCAGGACTATTCGTACAAGTCCTTTGAGCATAGATGCTATGAGCGAGCTGTTGAGTGAGCCCATACCCGATGATGTGAGAATCAAGGATCGCATTCTTTGGTGATAATTCTTGATGATCATTAGGGGCTGCTTCATAGCTGATAACTCTTCTACGGTGTCATTCGCTTTGATCAGTGCCACATGACACGTGGACCATATTAGAGAGTATGATTAGGGTTCCTACACCTTTGCCTATTTCCTCAGGGGAATGCGCATGCGTTCGCAGGGCTTGACGGAGGCTTGGCTAAGATTTTACCCATTTCTGCTGCTGAGTATTTCTCTTATAATTTCCCATGTACAAGTTAAGAGTGTTGACTAACAGCAGATGTTTGCCTTTGTGTTGGTAGTTCTGAGCCTATGAGAGGCCCCCATGCTTACGTCCGAGAGTGTGTTAGGATTAGATACCTACCCACGAGGACGGTGATGGCATCATTCCATACTGGCAAAGGTCCTCTGTAGCTAAGGGTTTCACTCATAGCCGCCTAACGCTGGAGTTATTGATAGATGATGTCATCACATGGATTCCCTATTTAGTGGAGCACTTGAGCATTGGATTTGAGGATGGGTACCTGACTGGTGTCGAGTACGCGATTTCTACCCGTAGGATTCCTCTCTTCACAGATGGAGGATGGGAGCTCTATTTAGGAAAGCGTGCTATCAGGAACACCACAGGAGAAATTCATATAGCGATCTTGCCTCCTGTCAAGCATTATTGGCTTGTTTCACAATCACCCATTATTGATATCCCATTGTTGGGTGTTGACGGTTTTACATTATCAGAGGGTCCCTGCACTCAGGAGATATTCCAGCATTGGTGGTCCCCTCGTACCATTGGAGCCCAGACCCACGCCACTCAGTTCATGGGGGATATGGTTCCTAGATCCATGATGATGACGGATTGACTAGCCTGTGTCCGAGATCCAACTCATTTGACACAGATTGACAGTTTGACCCGGCAGTTGGACCGGGCATATTTCTTTATCCAGCACTTGGGCAGAGATCCTTCAGAGGCAGATACTTTTGATCTTTCCAGCTCTGGCGCTGGTCCCTCAGGTGATCCATATGGCTTTGTCGGTGCAGATCCTCCCTTGTATAGGCCTGACATCCCTATGGATAGAGATCTAGTGACTCAAGAGGAGTTACATCAGGTGGACAGGATTGGTGATGTAGATATTGACATCGTTGTCTTCTTCTGATGTATATTCTCGTTATCTCTTTTGATAGGCCTCTGTTAGACACTAGGTGGCTTTCCCCCATTCTCGATATATATTTTGATAGGCCTCTGTTAGATGTAGGGCGTCTGTGCCCCATTTCCCTGTATTTCTAGTTGTACAGAGATGTATTAGATGATGATATACTTAGGAATGTATGTACAATTTTTTATTCCCTATATCATATTGCCATCTATTCTTTATCGTGCATGTATTATGTTATGCATATGTATGTATGTCCAGAGATATTCAGCATTGACCCCTGGATGGTCTTATGATACGGCCCACACAGATGTCTTCTTCGACAGTTAGCCGCATTGATCATACCCCACCAGTATTTGTGGCATCCCATCTAAGATCGTGGTATGGTTGTAAGACCCCAACTTTTATGAATAAAGATGAATTTTTCTATAAATATCATTTTTGAATATTAAAGTGTTAATTTGTTATAATGTTATAGTTATGGGTAATATTTATAAATTTCGCAAAGTAAGCAAGTTTTTATATAATATTCGATTAGTCGGGGAATATTCTTTTTGTCGGGGAATATTCGTACGATGACACAATCATTGGTGGACCCCAGAACCGAATTATTGTCGGAGTTAGAAAACGACAAAATTATCTTTCATAAGAATAACGACGAAAGTTTTAACGTTAACTGTTGAAATACCCGGTGATAAAAGTACAGTATACGCGTGGTTGCATAGTAGCACACGGTATTAATTATTGATGCTTACGTAAGAAGTCACTCAGTTTTTGTTCAATTATTGCTACAGAAAATTGCTGCATAGTATCTCACGTTATTTGATTCAATTATTATCGATATTTTATATATTATTAAATCAATAATTGAGACGATACAGTTATTTATATTATTACTTACAATATTGACGATGTCTAGAAAGTTCTGTCGAGGAGAGGTTTGGTCACCTAATTGCGTGCCAATAGGGAGAAATCCTTATTGGAAAGCCCCCTCTTTCTTGGGAATGATCTGGTTATTAAATATTATGAGTTATAATATTAATGATGAATAATTGTTGAAAGATTAAATATGTGTTGATTGAAGATAAAATGATTGTGGTAATATTTATTAAATCTTTGATATAAATAAGAAGTCTGTTATGAGACGTTTGTGGTAAGTTTGGTTTATTCTATGGGGCCCATATGTCATCATCTAAGAGTCACTTTCGCCAATAGTAATTGCCTTTACCAGACGTCAAACCACTTGCCGTTTCATATTACAGGCGTCAAACCAATTGTCGTTTCACATTACAAGCGTCGAACTAATTGTCATTTCACATTACAGGCGTCGAACTAATTGTCGTTTCACATTACAGGCGTCAAACCAATTATCATTTCACATTATAGGCGTCGAACAAATTATCGTTTCACATTACAAGCGTCAAACCAATTATCGTTTCACATTACAGGCGTCGAACCAATTGTCGTTTCATATTACAGGCGTCGAACCAATTGTTGTTTCACATTACAGGCGTCGAACCAATTGTCGTTTCACATTACAAGCGTCGAACCAATTGTCGTTTCACATTACCGGCGTCAAACCTATTGTCATTTCACATTACAGATGTCAAACCACTTGTTGTTTCACATTATAGGCGTCAAACCACTTTTCTTTTCACATCACCAGTCGTCAAGTCGCTTACTTTTTCACATTGCAAGGGCTAAGCTAGAAATCTTCTATAAATAGAAGCCTAGTTCTTCATTATTTTTCACCAATTCATTCAAGCTATAGAGAGAGAAAGTATAAAGAGAATAAGAGAGAAAGAAGAAGAGTATTCTGTTACTAGCAGTATCCAATCTTGGTATTATTTCTTTTGTATTCGTAAGGGGTATTATTTCTTTCGTATTCATGAAGAGAGTTATTTCTTTCAATACTCGTAAGGGTTGTTATTCCATTCTTTATCATTCTGTTGGAATAACCTGTCTACGCGGACTACTACGTGCATGGTGAAATCCTGTTGTTATTCCATTCTTTATCATTCTGTTGGAATAACTTGTCTACGCGGACTACCGCAAGCATGGTGAAATCCTGTTGTTATTCCATTATTTATCTTTCTGTTAGAATAACTTGTCTACACAGACTACTGCATGCCTGGTGAATAACCTGTCGTATTCATTTGGTATTAAATTATGGAAAGGATCTGTCTACGCGGACTACCACATGACAGTTGAAAATCCATTTGTAATTCCGTATATTGTTCATTTCAGATTCCTAACTCTAAACTTACTATGGTAAGTATTGCTTCTATAATTCCTAAAATGATCAGAAATTCTTTGATATTTGCGCTTCATCCAGTATCTTTTCATGGAAATATTATTTTGAGCAGTCTTAATAAGTTTTAACCTTTTCATATCGGGGTACTATTCATGACAAAAATTGATTTCTTTTATGTCCAAATCATTTTTGATACGATATTATTCTTGAATTTTACTCCACAAAGCAGTATCATGTTGACAATTTGGACTTTATTGAATTCTTATATCATTATCATCATCCTCATGTTTATATGGTTATGAAAGTCATCTTTGGCCTGTAGTGCATAGATGGACTATTGATTGGTATGGTTATGACCAGGAATCATTCGGTATAATCATGACCTGTAATGTTACAAATGATGTGGTAAAAGTCCTCATTGGCCTATAGTGCATTGATGGAAAGTTGTTGAGATGAACATGACCAATTGTGATAATAATGATTATCCTTGGCCCGTAGTGAATGGATAATTCAGTGATGTGGATTATTTATTAAGCTGAGTCTCAGCGATAAAATTGATGATAAACCTTGTAAATCATAGAAGATAGTAGATATCATGCTCTACTTGACTCTTCTAATGGATTGCTTGTTCCGCTGTAGTTAAACTTGATGTTTATTATATTTTATCAGTTTAACACTGTTGAAGGCTAACGATAATTTATTCTGCATTATCTTAGTCATAATATTTCTTACTGGACTAGTTGAGCTCACCCCATTGCTTTCATTGTTCTCTTCAGAAAATGAGAATATAGCCGGGACTAGTCGGGGAACGGAGTGATAGTCCAGATGTTTGCATTAGTAGTCCTCAATATTCTGTGAAATAGTGTGATAATAAATGTATTGATGACTTATCTTGAGTTTGAATACTTTCTAGAAGATAATATTTGTATTAAAACTCACAGCTCATGTTGTATATTTAAGTTTGTATTTGTATTCTGTACCATGTATTTGGCGACTCAGAATGGGTGATGTATACCTATTTTGGGGGCATCATAGTTGGTATCAAAGCTTAGGGATATGATCCCTGGCTTAGATGTGAGACAAGAACTAGGAGGGAAGAGACGGGGAATTCCTTCGCTAGTATGACCTACCTAAGCTTATTTGTTATTTAATTGGTCAGTCATAGTATAGGGATAATATGTGGCATATCAATTAACCCTTGTTTTGTGGCAGTGTTTGAAAATGACATCCGAGAATGTTGAGATAAGCAATGGAGCACATGAGACCGTTGAGTCACCAACGATCAATACCCAGGATAATGTGCAACAGGAAGACAATAATTCTCAGGTAAACAACAACACCGATCAAATGATGAACGATGGGATGTTCAGAGGCTTTATGCAATTCATGCAACATCAGGCGAGAGCGGTTCCTGTTCATAATGCAGGTAGAAACACTGGCAACTCTCGGGTGGTCACCGCTAAGCAGTTCAAGGAGCTGGGTCCACTAGAGTTTTTGGGAGAGCCAATACCACTTAAGGCGAAGACATGGATAAAGCAGATCACCATGATATTTGATGTCTTGGGATGCTCTGAGGAGCAAAAGGTTCCTTTCGCCACCTTCATGTTGCGAGGAGAGGCAGATTACTGGTGGGAATTTGTAAAGCGTACTCAGCCTTCTGCACTGAAGATGTCTTGGGAGAGGTTCCAAGAACTGTTCAACGATAAGTACTTTCCCAAAAGTATTTGTCACATGAAAGAGGTAGAGTTCATCAAGCTGGAGCAAAATAATATGACCGTATCGTAGTATGAAGCTAAGTTTGTTGAGTTGTCCTGATTTGTGTCTCACTTAGTTGATAATGAGGATAGAATGACGCGAATGTTTCTAAGAGGTTTGAAACCTAAGATACGTCAATACCTCATTTCTCACAAACTTTATTTATATTCAGATGTTGTGAATAGGGCTCAGTTATTAGAGCGCGATAATGAGCCAGCCCAACCAAAAGATAATGACCAACAACACGATAATAATTGTACCGGTGGCAACGGACATCGGACCAACGATAACCATCATGGAGGAAATTATCAGGCAAGAAATGATAACCACTTCGGTGGTAATCATTACCAAGATAATTGAAGTGGAAATTTCAATAAGAGGAGATTCAATAATGATGGAAAAGCAGCAGCACCAGCACCAGCAACAAATTCTAGGGGAGGAGAACGACCGCCAGTTAGATGCTACAGATGCGGAGAGGAAGGACACATAAGTCCAAACTATTCACAGACTTCCAAGGTATGTTTTAGTTGTGGAAGAGATGGTCATATAGCTCGATTTTGTCCTGTAGCGAAATCAAATTCAGTTGGAACGGTGGCACCAAAGGCGGATACGGATAAAACAAAGTCGGTGGTTTCAGGAAGAGCGTTTTTCGTGACTTCTCAAAAAGCGAATAACCCAAATGAAGTTATCATGGATTAGTTAATCATAAACTCTTGCGAAGTCTATACCTTGTTAGATACCAGTTCTACCCATTCTTTTATTTCTCCTACTTGCGCTCAACGTTTAAATTTGACTCCGGAGAAATTAGACTTTGACTTATCTTGTGAAACTCCGTTGGGAGAAATCTTCGTTACCTCCATTATTTATAAATCTTGTTTGATTAAAATCGGCAACTTCACATAATCTCGTTACCTGTCGATCTTATCTCTTTGAAAATACTCGCATTTGATGTGATTTTAGGAATCTACTGGTTAAATACTCATCATGCTAAAATTGATTATTTTCGTAAGGTTGTTAGCTTTCATATTCATAACCAACCTATTATGCAAATTCAAGCAACCAAACTATTAAAGTCAATCACTGTCATATCAAGCCATAGAGCCATTCGTTTAGTGAAAAACGGATGTCAAGATTTCTTAGCTCATATCACAGATTTAAACAAAAATACGTCACATTTGAATGATATTTCTATTGTAAATAAAATTCCTGACATATTCCTTAAAGAATTTCCTAGCCTGCCCCAGAGCGTGAAATCAAATTTTGTATCAACCTTGAACCTGATACAAAACCCTTAAATATTTTTTTCACCTAAAACGAACGCATTATGTGCCAAAGACATTGGCTCGAGCTGTTAAAAGATTACGTACGACCATACCATTCAATACCATCCTGGAAAAGTGAACGTAGTAGCTGACGCGTTGAGTAAAATAACATATGTGGGAACGAGTGCGATATCGTCAATGCAAAGGCCCATTTTGTATGACTTGCAAAGGATGGAGATAGAGTTAAAGCCTCTAGGAACCCACGTGATGATGTCAAATAAACGAGTAGAACTGACTTTAATCGATAAAGTTAAAGCCGCTCAAGCTACAGACTCAGAGTCGATGAATGTGAAGAAGAAGGTTCAAGAGGATGTTATTCTAGAAGCAAGAATCGACAAAGAGAGGAAATCTCAACCCTCAATTTTATTGGCCCATTTGAAATCCTTGACTGAGTAGGAATTGTGCCCTATAAACTCGCTTTACTGCCAAGTATGTCGCGTGTTCATAACGTTTTTCACGTATCGATGTTACATAAATAGGTGGAAGACTTGAACCACATTATTTAGTTAGAACCGAACGAAATAACGGAAGATTTAACGTATGAAGAGGTTCCTGTTAAAATCTTGGATAAGAAGGAACATATTCTACGCTCCAAGGTTATATCTCAAGTCAAAGTTTTGTGTAGAAACCATGATGTTGAGGAAATGACTTGAGAGTTAGAATCTGAAATGAAATCAAGGTATCCTCACCTCTTCGTTATACTAGGTATGTACCCTAATTTTGAGGGAAAAATTTCATATGAAGGGGAGGTTGTAAGACCCCAACTTTTATGAATAAAGATGAATTTTTCTATAAATATCATTTTTGAATATTAAAGTGTTAATTTATTATAATGTTATAGTTATGGGTAATATTTATAAATTTTGCAAAGTAAGTAAGTTGTTATATAATATTCGATTGGTCGGGGAATATTCTTTTTGTCAGGGAATATTCGTATGGCGACACAATCATTGGTGGACCCCATAACAGAATTATTGTCAGAGTTAGAAAACGATAAAATTATCTTTTATAAAAATAACGGCGAAAGTTTTATCGTTAACTGTTGAAATACCCGATGATAAAAGTACAGTAATACGCGTGGTTGCATAGTAGCACACAGTATTAATTATTGATGCTTACGTAAGAAGTCACTCAGTTTTTTCAATTATTGCTACAGTAATTGCTGCATAGTATCTCATGTTATTTGATTCAATTATTGTCAATATTTTATATAATATTAAATCAATAATTGAGACGATACAATTATTCATATTATTAATTGCAATATTGACGATGTCTAGAAAGTTCTGTCGAGGAGAAGTTTGGTCACCTAATTGTGCGCCAATAAGGAGAAATCCTTATTGGAAAGCCCCCTCTTTCCTAGGAATGATCTGGTTGTTAAATATTGTGAGTTATAATATTAAAGATGAATAATTGTTGAAAGATTAAATATGCGTTGATTGAAGATAAAATGATTTATGGCAATATTTATTCAATCTTTGATATAAATAAGAAGTTTGTTATGAGACGTTTGTGGTAAGTTTGGTTTATTCTGTGGGGGCCCATATGTCATCATCTAAGAGTCACTTTCGCCAATAGTAATTGCCTTTAACAGATGTCAAACCACTTGCCGTTTCATATTACAAGCGTCAAACCAATTATCGTTTCACATTACAGGCGTCGAACCAATTGTCATTTCACATTATAGGCGTTGAACCAATTGTCGTTTCACATTACAGGCGTCGAACCAATTATCATTTCATATTACAAGCGTCGAACCAGTTGTCTTTTCACATTACAGGCGTCGAACCAACTATCGTTTCACATTACAGGCGTCGAACCAATTGTCGTTTCACATTACAGGCGTCAACCACTTGTTATTTCACATTACAGGCATCAAACCACTTTTATTTTCACATCACCAGTCGTCAAGCCACTTGCCTTATCACATTGCAAGGGCTAAGATAGAAATCTTCTATAAATAGAAGCCTAGTTCTTCATTATTTTTCACCAATTCATTCAAGCTATAGAGAGAGAAAGTATAGAGAAAATAAGAGAGAAAGAGGAAGAGTGTTCTGTTACTATACTATTGCAGTATCCAATCTCCTACTAAGGTAAGGGGTATTATTTCTTTCATATTCGTAAGGGGTATTATTTCTTTTGTATTTGTAAGGGATATTATTTCTTTCGTATTCATGAAGAGAGTTATTTCTTCAATACTAAGTAAGGGGTTGTTATTCCATTCTTTATCATTACATTGGAATAACTTTTGTCTATGCGACTACCGCATGCATGGTGAAATCTGTTGTTATTCCATTCTTTATTATTACGTAGGAATAACTTTGTCTCTCACGAGACTCACCGCATGCCTGGTGAATAACCCTTTGTATTCATTTGGTATTAAATTATGGAAAGGATCTGTCTATGCGGACTACCGCATGACAGTTGAAAATCCATTTGCAGTTTCTTATATTGTTCATTTCAGATTCCTAACTCTAAACTTACTATGGTAAGTATTGCTTCTATAATTCTTGAAATGATCAGAAATTCTTTGATATTTGCGCTTCATCCAGTATATTTTCATGGAAATATTATTACGAAGCGATCTTGATAAGTTTTAACCTTTTCATACAAGTACTTTATTCATGACAAAAATTGATTTCTTTTATGTCCAAATCATTTTTGATATGATATTATTCTTGAATTTTACTCCACAAAGCAGTATCATGTTGACAATTTAGACTTTATTGAATTCTTTTATCATTGTCATCATCCTCATGTTTATATGGTTATTAAAGTCATCTTTGGCCCATAGTGCATAGATGGACTATTGATTGGTATGGTTATGATCAGGAATCATTCGGTATAATCATGACCTGTAATGTTACAAATGATGTGGTAAAAGTCTTCATTGGCCCGTAGTTCATTGATGGACAGTTGTTGAGATGAACATGACCAATTGTGATAATAATGAATATCCTTGGCCCGTAGTGCATGGATAATTCAGTGATGTGGATTATTTATTAAGCTAAGTCTGAACGATAAAATTGATGATAAACCTTGTAAATCATAGAAGATAGTAGATATCATGCTCTACTTGACTCTTCTAATGGATTGCTTGTTCCGCTGCAGTTAAACTTGATGTTTATTATATTTTATCAGTTTAACACTGTTGAAGGCTAACGATAATTTATTCTACATTATCTTATTCATAATATTTCTTACTGGGCTAGTTGAGTTCACCCCTTTGCTTTCATTGTTCTCTTCAGGAAATGAGAATATAGCTGGGACTAGTCGGGGAACGGAGTGACGGTCCAGATGTTTGCATTAGTAGTCCTCACTATTCTGCAAAATAGTTTGATAATAAATGTATTGAGGACTTATCTTGAGTTTGAATACTGTCTAGAAGACAATATTTGTATTAAAACTCACAGCTCATGTTGTATATTTAAGTTTGTATTTGTATTCTGTACCATGTATTTAGCGACTCAGAATGGGTGATGTATACCTATTTTGGGGGCATCGCAATGATAGTATGTCACCTTCAGACAGGGTGACTATAGATCAGTTATTGCAGCATACTATGACTCTCTTGGTGTTTCAGGTTCCCGTAGGCTTTGTAGAGGGTATGCTGGAGCATTAGATACCGGAGAGGCAGGTCTTCTGATTTGGCATCCACGAGTTGACTCCTACTCTGGAGGAGTATGCACGGTTGATGGCGCTACCATTGGACAGACCTTGCGCGCGGATGGCCATTGGTGACATGAGCCGACAGTTTATGACCCTCACCGGGCTAAGGCGTAGAGTTGTACATGATGTGATCACATCCGGTCATGTTGTATCCCAGCATTTTCTAATGGACAGATTTGGCTCTGAGGATAGTCATACACGGCACTCCGGGGATTTCAACATGCCGGAGGATCATTGGCACTCGGCCAGAGTAGATGTCTTGCTACTGTGCTTATTGTCGTATGTATACATGCTATGTTACATGTATGAGCTAGATATTGGCGTCATTATGGCAGTGAGAGCTCTAAGGGAGGGTCACACCATTGTACCGATGATCATAGTAGAGACGCTGAGGTCAGCCACATATTGCAGCACTTACCCTGCTGGGGTATTCACAGGAAGCTCGGTCATGTTGTACGTGTGGTTTATGTCACACTTGAGACCAATTGGCACTTTTAGACGGCACGGGTATTGTTTCACCCATGAGATAACTATGTCGTATTCCTTTCAACTGCAGAGTGTATAGATCCTGCATCTTGGTCCATTTTCCTAGCAGGGATCGGAGATCTGTTTGATATATTGTCGTGTACAGGGCTTAGCTCACTCTACAGTTTTATCACTCATGCTCCTGGCATGGATTATCTCCCTCTAGCTAGTTTGAGGGGCATGACTACTTATCACCCACTAGCCATGATGTGTCATATTAACCAGTTCTAGGACTTCCATCCTTTTAAGGGGGCATTGAGTCAGCGCTTAGCTTCTCGCCATTTATCAGCAGAGGATAGATCCAGGTTATACGCCTGTTGGGATCAGCGTGAGCTAGCTTCATTTTCCATTAGCCACCCGTGTTATTCTACAGAGTATTCCGCATGGATGGCGACAGAGACGGCATTGACAGTGGCAGTATCCACAGTGTTGCGGATTGATTCCAACGATGGGGAGCCTATGGAGGAGACTTATATTCCCATTGAGGAGGATTTGACCACTGGGTTGCTAACAGTTATGATGGATTCTCCCAGTACGAGTGCTACTGTGATTCAGCATTCAGCACAGTATTTATAGCAGAGTATTCATCTGATGACCTTTGATAGAGATCAAGCTAGGGCCTTGATGTTGACAACTCTTTATGGGAGAGATGCCGCTCTATTGGAGAGAGATAAGGCCAGATCAGCCAGAGATGCATTGATTGTAAAGCGGGATGCTGCCCTATCTGCCCGGGATGTGGCCGTCATAGATAGTGCTTTAGTGAGATCCCTTATGACTGGCATCCTTATCGATATAAGTGCATACATTGATGAGCATCACGCCGCCATGCAGTTGGCCTCGGATCTGCTAGCTCGTGTAGATACCATTGGGCAGGAGCTTGCAACGTTACCTCCTTCTTCGGAGAGAGATGCTATGTTAGATCTGATAGTCTGCATACATACAGATCCGTAGATAGACTTGTATTTTCTTGTACAGACTAGCTTATCCATTTTTTCATGCACAACACATATGTATATATCAAACAACATTATATATGGCAGGGAAATTTATTTTAATTCACTTCCCTTTCAATTATGCCTTAATACATGCTTGATATTTGTCCGTTTCTTCAGGGCTTGTGATCTTGATGTATTCTGAACTCATACTTGATGTGTGGCCATTGAGACGTCGCAGGATCTTTCAGAATAGATCATTGATCTGTATATATCCCTACCCTCTTTGGTGTCTTGGGACTGGTTTCTGTATGTAGATGTGGAGAGGAGTGTGGCTTTTCCTTTCTGAGATTGACAGCACCACAGATGGTCTCTAGTACTCCTATTTAACAGAAGCCCAATTAGTTCTATCTCTTATGGATTGGTGTTGCTCTTCCAGGAATCAACCGCAGCTTAGATGGTCGCCGAATCTCCCATTTAAGGGGAGGTCAGGTAGTTCCATCCCTTTAGTCTGAAGCCAATGAAATGTGGTGGATTGAAGTTTGATCCCAGTACCAGGTGACAAGTCTTTGTGTTTTGGTAGGGGTTAGATCGAACCATGAATTGCTGCCTACGTACTCCTATTGAAGAGGAGATCAGGTCTGTGTAGTTCGAACCTGGTGTAAGAGGTTCAACGCTGAATGTAAAAGGGTGTAAGAATGTTTTTGTTGTTTTTGTTTATATAGAGACTGGGCAGAAATGTTTTTGTTATTTTTGTTTTGTTTTTTTTATTGTGACCGGGCCATATAGAATATGGTTTCCTACGTACTCCCGGGTATCAGGGATATCAGGTCAACGTAGTTCGCCCCTAAGGACGATTTGCAGCCGACGAAAAGTTTAATCCCATGTGCAGGCTAAACTACGAGGGAAATAAAGTTTGATCCCATATTTGGGACAAACTGCAGGTGTGAAAAAGTTTGATCCTATGTTCAGGACAAATTGCAAGTGTGAAAAAGTTTGATCCTATGTTCAGGATAAACTACAGGTGTGAAAGGTTCAATCCCTGGTGGGATAACCGAAATTGTATGAAAGGCTTGAAATAAAGTGAAACCAGACTGCTGGCTTGAAGAGTATATTTCCCTGATGGGGCAGAAGAGTATGAAGAAGATTTTGTACGTAAGAAAGGGTTAGAAAACCTGAATGACTAGTTATCTGATGATCCAAAACCAGAATGTTTGCTTGATGGTAACCTCAGACATAGTACCGTTTCATGGTGTCTGAGTTAATGAGTTGTGGATATTCATCATCGTCCATTTCCTGTAGTCCGAGAGTGCCTCCTGTCAATACCTCCTTGACAACAAACGGGCCTTCCCAACTTGGAGCGAATTTTCCCTTAGATTGATCTTGGTTGTCAATGATCTTCTTCAAGACCAAGTTATATTATTTAAAATGTCATGGCCGGGCTTTTCTGTTGTAGGATCTAGCGATCCTTTGTTGATATAACTGACCATGGAAGATAGCCGCAGTTCGCCTTTCGTCTATTAGAGACAATTGGTGATATTTGTCTTGTACCCATTGGTCTTCATCTAGCTGAGCGTCCATCAACTCTTTGAGGGATTCCATTTCCACTTCTATGGGGAGCACTGCTTCCATCCCATAGGCTAATAAGTAGGGGGTTGCCCCAGTGGAAGTACGCATTGAAGTTCTGTAGGCTAATAAAGTCAGAGGCAACAAGTTAGGCCATCCTTTGTGGTTGGCGGACATCTTTTGCCTGATCTTCTTGATGTTTTTATTAGCCGCTTCAACAGCACCATTCATCTTTGGATGGTAGATGATGGAGTTAAGGTGTTTGATGTGGAATTTACTGCATAACTCCTCCATCATTTTGTTGTTCTGATTCTTAGCATTGTTTAACACAATTACCTCTGGTTGTCCATATCGACAAATGACATTGTTTTTGATGAAAGCAATGATGACTTCTTTGGTAACCCTGGGGAAGGATGCTACTTCTACCCACTTGGTGAAGTAGTCGATCATGGTGAAGATAAACTGATGCCCATTACTGGCTTTATACTCGATGGGTCCGATCACGTCCATTCCCCACATTGAGAAGGGTTAGGGAGAAATCATATTGCAGAGTTCCCTTGGAGGGATGTGGATAGAATTCCCATGAATTTGGAATTGGTAGAACCTCTTGACGTGATCATCACAGTCAGCCTTGAGAGTAAGCCAATAATGCCCTGTTCTGTGGATCTTCTTAACAAGTAGGGGTCTGCTCATGTGTGGGCCACATACTCCACCATGGATTTCATCCATGAGCCTCTGAGCTTGGTCTTTGTCCAGACATCTAAGGAGACCTAATCCCGCATCTCTTTTGTAGAGTGCATTTCAGCTCAAGTAGAATTTATAGCCAATCGATGGATCCGCCTTTTTTCAGTCGGGCTCGCCTCAGCGGATGTAGATCCATCTCACAGATACTCCTTGATGTGCTGATACCAAGGGTGTTGAATGGGAGGTAGCTCATCCGATACTTCTCCAACATAGTTCTCATAGGATGGAGCCTTTTGCAGGGAAAATGTAATGCTTGGCATGATTTCCTTATCAGATATGTGAATCAAGGAGGCTTAATTTTCTAGTGCATCCAAAAAGTCATTCCTGTTTTGAGGAATGTGGAGGAAGGTTACTTCTTCAAACTCCGAAGCCATCTGTAAAACTTACCGATGGTAAGGCAGCAAATGTAGTTCCTTGGTTTGATAGATTATCGTGGTTTGTTTGATTACCAACTTCGAATCCCCAAAGACAGTTAACCGCCTGATACCCATTGAGTGAGCAAGTTTTAGCCCCATGATACAGCCTTTTATACTCGGCTGTGTTGTTGGTGCTGACAAACTATAATTTGACGGCGACAGGATACCGTTCCCCCGTACAGGACACTATTATTGCTCCAGCTCCAAAACCTTTTGTGTTAATAGCTCCATCAAAATACATTTTCCACGTATGGCATACATCGTACTGATGGTGTTGCTAAATTGCCATGACCCCTTCATCAGGAAAGTATGTTTCTAAGGGTTTGTAATCCCCTGCGGGTGCGGAGGCCAGTTGATCCGCAATTCCTTGATCTTTAATGGACTTTTGCATCACGTAGACGATGTCAAATTGTTGCAGAATCAACTACCATTTGGACAGCCGATAATTCAGTATAGGCTTACTGAACACGTATTTGAGAGGATCCACGCGGGATATGACATGGGTTGTGTGACCGTGAAGGTAGTGTTGTAACCTCATGGAAGCCCATGCTAAAGTGCAACAAGTCTTCTCGATCAGAGTGTACTTCTATTAACTGCTGCAAAATCTTTTGCTTAGGTAATAGATAGCTCGCTCTTGGCCTCTATCATCTTTCTGTCCCAGCATGCAGCCCATAGCATTGTCCTTGATGGAAAGTTACATAAATAGGGGAACATCATCCCTGGGAGGTACCAAAATGGGAGCATTAACCAACTGCTCTTTAATTGTAAGGAAGGCTTTCTGACACTCATCATTCCATTTCATGGAGGAGTTCTTCCTTAACAGCTTAAAAATGGGCTCACAAGTTGTTGTGAGTTGAGAGATGAACCGACTAATGAAATTGATTCTTCCCAAAAATCCCCGTATTTCCTTCTCTGTCTGAGGAATGGGCATTTCCTTGATGGCCTGGATTTTGGTGGGATCCAGCTCAATCCCTTTGTGGCTGACTAGGAAACCTAGCAACTTGCTTGATTTAACGCCAAAGGTGCACTTGGCTAGATTCAACTTCAAGTTGTACTTACTTAACCTGTTGAAGAGCTTTCTAAGATGGTCTAAGTGGTCTTCCTCCCTTCGAGACTTTACAATGATGTCATCCACGTAGATCTCTATCTCTTTGTGCATTAAATCGTGGAAAAGAGCCATCATATCTCGCTTATAGGTTTCTCCGGCATTGATGAGGCCAAATGACAACCGTTTATAACAAAGGGTTCCCCAAGGCGTGATGAAAGTAGTTTTCTCACGATCCTCCTCAACAACCATAATCTGTTGATACCCCTACAAAGCAATCTGCAAAGGAGTATATGTTAAATTGAGCAGTATTATCAATGAGAATGTGGATAAATGGCACGGGAAAGCTATCCTTAAGGAAAGCTTTGTTCAGATCCTGGTAATCCACACAAACTCGCACCTTTCCTCCTGGTTTAGGCACGGGGACTATGTTTGATAGTCATTCAGGGTATGTAGACACCATGATGATTCCCGCTTGAAATTGTTTCACGATTTCTTCTTTAACCTTTAAATTCCACTTAGGTTTCAATCGCCTAAGCTTTTGCCTGACTAGCTTGAATCCCTCTTTAATGGGAAGGTGATGAAGGACAATGTCAGTGGAAAAACCCACCATGTCTTCATGAGACAATGCAAACACATCCTGGAATTAGGTTAGTAAAGCACCCATGTCATTCCTTTAGTTTGGAGTGAGGTCTGAACTAATCTGGATTAGCTTAGGGTTTTCTAAGGTTCCGAGATTGAAAGAGGTGGTTTGATCAAGGTTAGGTTTAGATTTATCTTCGACCCATTCCTTGATCTCCTGAGGTATCTCAATGTCCTCTTGTATTTCCATCAAGTCTGAGTCCAACTTTTCATCAAAGTTACAGTCCTTGTGGAGAAAAGGCACCTCATCAGCAAGTACAGGCACATCTAAATTCAGAGTCCTAAAACAAAATATGCTTTCACTTAATATATAAAACTGTTCAATCATACAAAAGTGTTAGCATGTACTGATAAAATAATTGTTAATACTGTACAAAAAAGTAAGCAATTAAAGTTATCTACAGGGAAGAGATAATTTTTGCTCGTTTTACCCTCGTCGACCAATGCATGGAGTGCTGCTCCAATTGTCAAGGGTAAAGTCTTGATGGACTGCAGTGATGGAGGGACTATCTTCGTCCTTTTTTTCCTTAATGATGACCATGACATCTGGGCAATCATCGTCTGGGGTGTATCTGTTTGTATGTTCATCATGGACAATGATGCGTATGTTTGACATCATCCTGGTGATGTCTTATTTACGTCTTTGTTCCTCTTCTTCCATTCTGGGATCAAGAACCAGGACCTCTTTTCCTTGACCAGTATCGGCTTAGGAAATAGCATAGCCATAACGTGGGCTGGCACCTTTACCGGAAAGAGTATAAGATCAGGATTTGCAGGTGGAGACAATCGTCGTGTGGCTGAAGTTAAAGGAATCTGTTTGTGCTGATGAGGATTCCTATGATTGGGATTGGTAGAATAGCCTAGTCCAGCTGTCCCAGTTTGACTGGAAACTTGAATTGGGTGCTTAATACCTTGATGATCTTTTCCCAACCCTTGTCCAGGTTGATGACCCAATGATATCATCTCTTGAGTGGCCAACATTACTTCGGCAGAAATCTTGGGAATGAGAGGTGGTGCCTTAATGAGATGGTAATGAGTGTTGCTCACCTCCAGGGCATGGAAACTGACCGGCTCAACTTCTGAATTGAAGTTGATGAGTGGTATGTCACCTTGTTCAGGACATTCTGGCTCAGCATTAACAATGACTAGGGTATTATTGATAATGTACTTGAGTTGCTGATGAAGGGTGGAAGGGACAGCTCCAGCCATATGAATCCATGGTCTTCCCAACAGCAGATTGTATCTCGTAGCTATTCTGAGCACATAAAAAGATACACTTAATGTATGTGGACCAATATCCACTGGTAGTTCAATCACTCCAACGGCGTTTCGTCGGGACCCATCAAAAGCTTTGATAACCGTATGGTTGCTTTTGATCCTCTTGGGGTTGATATTCATCTTCTCCAAGGTAACATAAGGACAGATATTCAGAGATGACCCTCCATCTATCAAGACTCCGCCCACCATATATCCAGAGGATAATACTTCTATGTGCAACGGCTTGCAATGACCGATCCCTTCAGTGGGTATATCATCATTAGTGAAAGATATCACATTGTTGTTGAAAATATGATCAACCAGATGTTGGAATTTTTCCAGATCCATTAATTTCGGTAAATGGGCTTCTTCCAAGACCCTTAGCAATATTTTCATGTGATCTTCGGAAGAGAAAATCAAGTCTAGTATGGAAATTTGTTTTCGAGCTTCTCTTAAGCTTAAAACCACCTTGGCTTCGTTATGGCCCATGGTACGGAGGAATTCTTCAATTTTCTCTATGGGAACTTTCCCATTTGATTTGATGGAAGGCTTCATTACCCGATGGGGAAGATATAGTGGATTTTCCTTCAACACTGCAACAGTTGTAGGAGATATGGATCCTTCAGCCTCTCCATAATTCCATGGCACTTTTTATAGGCTGATAACAGGATACTGTGGTCTGAATGGTAATCTAATTGGCTCTGGTGCAGCCACTTTCAAAGGATTGTCAATACCTTTAAGTTAGATTGTTTGTATGATGAGTGGTGTAGAAGCATCACCAGCCTCAGTGGATATAACTGATACTACCCATCCTTTCCACTTTGTAGGATATGTATTCCCACTCTCGAGTAACAAAGTGTTGTCGTCTTCCATCTACAGGACACCGCTGTTGTAAGACTCCAACTCTTTTTAATAAAGATGATTTTTCTATAAATATCATTTTTGAATATTATGGAATGAATTTGATATAATGTTATAGTTGTGGGTAATATTTATAAATTTTGTAAAGTATGCAAGTTGTTATATAATATTCGATTGGTAGGGAATATTCGCTTTAACAGGGAATATTAAATATAATCAATGACAATCATTGGTGGACCCTAAATGTAATTATTGTCGGATTGAGAAAACGACAAAAATATTTTATGAAAATAACGGCGAAAGTTTTATCGTTAACTATTAAAAGTACAGTAATACGTCACTGGCGTGGTTGCATAGTAGCACACGGTATTAATGTTTACGTGAGAATTCACTCAGTTTTGTTCAATTATTGCTACAATAATTGCTGCATAGTATCTCACGTTATTTGATTCAATTATTGTCGATATTTTATATATTATTAAATCAATAATTGAGACGACAAAGTTATTAATATTATTATTTGCAATATTAACGATGTCTAGAAGTTCTGTAAAGGAGAGTTTTGGTCACCTAATTACACGCCAATGGGGAGAAATCCTTATTGGAAAGCCCCCTCTTTCCTGGGAACGACCTGGTCGATTAATATTGTAAATTATAATAATGATGATAAATGTTGTTAAAAATATTGAGGAGATTTTTATGAAGTATTTATTGTATTTATGGACCCCCTTTTACCTATTTTTCAAAATAATCGGTACAAAGTTATTTAGTATATATATTAAAAGATGGGGCCAATTGTAATGTTGATGTCTTATGTGGGGGAGGGGGAATTTGAGGGAAGTGGTGTAAAATGGGTGGGTGGTTACATAATTGATGTGTGTACGCTTTATATATATAAAATGTGAGTAATTATATATATATATAACTTACGTGTGGGAAAGGGAAGAAGATGGCAAATTCAAAACATCCGTGACTCCTTCAGTTGTTCGTCCGTGAGACGTAAGAAAAAATAAATATACTGTTCACCCGTGATTTATTTTTTTTCTAAATAGTATCCTTCCATTCTCCTATAAATAGAAGCTCATTCCTTCATTATTTCTTCCGAATTCATTGAAACTCTAGAGAGAGAAACTATAGAGAGAAAGAAGAAAAGTATTTTGCTACTTCACTACTCCTATATCCAGTTCTTATAAGGTAAGGGGTATTATTTCTTTTTTTGTCTTCATGAAGAGAACTTCTGTTATTCCATTCTTTATTATTATGTTGGAATAACTTTGTTTATGCTGCAGTACTTGCATACATGGTGAAATTCTTCATTATTCCATTCTTTATTATTACATTTGGAACATCATATGCATGCGTTACGCATGACCTGGTTCCGTTATTTATTATTATGTTGGAACATCCTATCTGTGCGTTTACGCATGACTTGGTTCCGTTGTTTATTATTCTGTTGGAACATCCTGTCTGTACGTTACGCATGACTTGGTTCCGTTATTTATTATTTTGTTGGAATATCCTGTCTGTGTGTTTACGCATGACCTGGTTCCATTATTTATTATTCTGTTGAAATAACCTGTCTGTGCGGTCTATCGCATACCTGGTGATTTCTTTTGTTATTCCATTCTTTATTATACTCAGTTGGTTAAAGTTTTGACTTCTATACTCCATGAAATTGGTAGAATATCCTTGATATTTGCGCTTCATCCAGTATCTTTTCATGGAAATATTCTTCTGAGCATTCTTGAGTTTTACTCCATAAAGAAATATCATGTTGACATTTTGGACGTTATTAGTTCCTGGATAAATTAATTCTTGAACTTATTTTATTGAATTCTTATATCAGTGTCATCATCCTCATGTTTATATTATGTTGAAAGTCATCTACGGCGGCACATGGTGCATAGATGGACTTGGTATTATTATGACCAAGGATTATGCGATTGTAATCATAACCGTAATGTTACAAATGATGTGGAAAAAGTCCTCATTGGCCGTAGTGCATTGATGGGCGATTATTGGCATGATCATGACCATTGATGAATACACGAATATCCTTGACCGTGAGTGCATGGATAATTTGTTGTTGTGATACTAATGAATATCCTTGGTAGTAGTGCGTGGAAGATGTGGATTATTTATTAAAATCGAGTCTCGGCGATAAAAGTGATGAAAAACCTTTTAAATCATAAAAGATGGTAGATTTTATTCTCTACTTGACTCTTTTAATGGATTGCTTGTTCATTGTGAGTTAAACTTGATGTCTATTGTATTTTATCAGTTTAACATTGTTGAAGGCTAATGATAATTTATTCTGCATTATCTTAGTCATAATATTTCTTACTGGGCTAGTTGAGCTCACCCTTTTACTTTCATTGTTCTCTTTATGAAATGAGAACGCGTGGCGAGGGACTAGTCGGGGAACGGAGTGACGGTCCAGACGATAGCATTAGTAGTCCTCACTATTCTATGAAATAGTGTGTTAATAAATGTATTGTGGACTTATTTTGAGTTTTAATACTGTCTTGAAGACAATATTTGTATTAAAACTCACAGCTCATGTGGTATATTTAATATTGTATTTGTATTCTGTACCATATATTTGGCGACTCAGAATAGGTGATGTATACCTATTTTGGGGGTGTCACAATTGGTATCAAAGCTTAGGGATATGATCCCTGGCTAAGATGTGAGACAAGGGAAATTCCTTCGCTAGTATGACCTACCTAAGTTTATTTGGTATTTAATTGGTTGGTCAGAGTATAGGGATAATATGTAATATGTTAATTAACCCTTGTTTTGTGGCAGTATTTGAAAATGACATCCGAGAATGTTGAGAACATCAATGGAGCACAGGAGACCGTTGAGTCTCCATAGATCAATAATCAGGATAATGTGCATCAAGAAGGCGACAATCCTCAAGCAAACAAAAACACGGACCAGATGATGAACGATTGAATGTTCAGAGGCTTTATGCAATTCATGCAACATCAGGTAAGAGCGGCTCCTGTCCAAAATGCAGGTGGAAACACTGGCAACTCTCGGACGGTCACCGCTAAGCAGTTCAAGGAACTGGGACCATCGGAGTTTTTTGGAGAGCCAAAACCACTTAAGGCGGAGACATGGATTAAGCATATCAACAAGATATTTGATGTCTTGGGATGCTCCGAGGAGCAAAAGGTTCCCTTTGCCACCTTCATGTTGCGAGCAGAGGCGGATTATTGGTGGGAATCTGTAAAGCGTACTCAACATGCAGCATTGAAGATGTCTTGGGAGAAGTTCCAAGAACTGTTCAACGACAAGTACTTTCCCGAAAGTATTCTTCACATGAAAGAGGTAGAGTTCATCAAGCTGGAGCAAAACAACATGACCGTGTCGCAGTACGAAGCCAAGTTTGCCGAGTTGTCCCGATTTGCGTCCCATTTGGTTGATAATGAGGAGAGAATGACGCGAATGTTTCTAAGAGGTTTGAAACCCGAGATACGTCAATATCTTATCTCTCATAAACTGTGTTTGTATTCAGATGTTGTTAATAGGGCTTAGTTATTGGAGCGTGATAATGAGTCAACCCAACCAAAATAGAGCAGTCGGCAAAATGATAATACCAGTGATAACAGTCATCGAAGCGGTGACAACAAACGTGGAGGGAATCAACATGCCAGAAATGGTAACCACTTCGGTGGTAATCATGGTCAAAACAATAAGAATAGACATTTCAAGAAGAGGAGATTCAACAATGATGGAAAGACGTCAGCATCAGCACCTGTCGTTAAGGAAGGAGAACGACCACCTATCATATGCTTCAAATGTGGAGGGGAGGGTCACATCAGTCCAAACTACGCGATGCCATCCAAAGCATGCTATAATTATGGAAGAGAAGGTCACGTAGCCCGATTTTGTTGTGCACCAAAGTCAAGTCCAGCTGGGATGGAGGCATCAAAGGCCGTCGCAGACAAGACAAAACCGGTAGTTCAAGGGAGAGCGTTTGTCGTGACCTCCCAAAAAGCAAGAAACCTGAACGAGGTCATCACGGGTAAGCTTATCATAAACTCTAGCGAAGTATATACCTTATTTGACACCGGTTCTACCCATTCTTTTATTTCTCCTACTTGCGCTCAACGTTTAAATTTGACTCCGAGAAATTAGACTTTAACTTATCTGTTGAAACTCCGTTGGGAGAAACCTTCATTACATCCATAGTTTATAAGTCTTGTTTGATTCAAATCGGTACCCGTACGTTACCTGTCGATCTTATTTCTTTGAAAATACTTGCATTTGACGTGATTATAGGGATTGATTGGTTAACTACTCATCATGCAAAAATTGATTATTTTCGTAAGGTGGTTAGCTTTCATTTTCCTAACCAACCTATTATGCGAATTCAAGCAACCAAACCATTAAAATCAATCACTATCATCTCAAGCCATAAAGCTATTCGTTTATTGAAAAACGGATGTCAAGCTTTCTTAGCTCATGTCACGGATCTAAACAAAAATACGTCATTTTTGAATGATATTTCTATTGTTAATAAATTTCCTGACGTATTCCCTGAAGAACTTCCTGGCCTACCCCCAGAGAAAGAAATTGAATTTTGTATCGACCTTGAACACGGTACAAAACCCATTTCCAAAGCCCCATATCGAATGGCTCCTATTGAACTTCAAGAGTTAAAGACCCAACTGCAGGAATTGTTAGCCATTGGCTTTATTCGTCCTAGTACTTCTCCTTGGGGTGCTCCTGTTCTATTCGTGAAAAAGAAAGATGGGAGTATGCGACTTTGTATTGATTATCGGGAGTTAAATCATGTCGCCATCAAAAATAGGTACCCATTGCCACTTATTGATGACTTGTTTGACCAGTTACAAGGAGCCAAATTCTTTTCAAAGATTGATCTTCATTCTGGATATCACCAATTAAAGATTAGAACCGATGACATTCCAAAGACTGCTTTCAGAACTCGGTACGGGCATTATGAATTCCTAGTCATGTCTTTTGGATTGACTAATGCTCCTACTGCCTTCATGGATATGATGAACCGAGTATTCAAGGAATATTTGGATCACTTTGTGGTCGTCTTTATTGATGACATCCTTATTTATTCCAAAAGCCGTGAAGATCATGAGCAACACTTGAGGCTGATACTCCAAAAGCTTCGTGAATATAAGCTTTATGCCAAGTTGAAGAAATGCGAGTTCTGGCTTGAGGAAGTAGCATTCTTTGGGCACGTAGTATCAAGTCATGGAATATCTGTTGAACCAGCAAAGATTAAAGCTATTTAAAGCTAGGAGCAACCTAAATCAGTGACCGAAGTACGTAGCTTTCTCGGCTTAGCTGGTTATTATCGGAGATTCATAGAAGGGTTTTCTCGAATCGCTACTCCATTAACTTCATTGACTTGGAAAGATACAAAATTCGGTTGGAGCGAGGAATTTGAGAAGAGTTTTCAAGAACTCGAGAAGAGACTCATTTAAGACTGTTACGACAATACCATCGGCTCGGAGGATTTGTCATCTCTGATGATGTTTCGCAAAAAGGTTAGGATGTGTTCTCATGCAACATGGGAAAGTCATAGCCTATGCCTCTCGACAACTCAAAGAATATGAGAGGAATTATCTACTACTCATGATCTAGAGTTGGCGGTTTGTTGTTTTTTACACTTAAAATTTGGAGGCATTACTTATATGGGGAGAAAGTGGAGATCTTTACGGATCATAAAAGCCTCAAATATTTCTTCACTCAAAAGGAACTCAACATGTGACAACGATGTTGGCTTGAACTGTTGAAAGATTATGATCATACCATTCAATACAATCCTGGAAAATCGAACGTGGTAGCTGATGCATTGAGTAGAAGATCATATGCGGGTACGAGTGCGATATTGACAATGCAAAGGCCCATTTTGTGTGACTTGCAAAGGATGGAGATAGAGTTAAAGACTCCAGGGACCCATGTGATGATGGCGAATATACGAGTAGAACCGACTTTAATTGATAAAGTTAAAGCTGCTCAAGTTACAGATCTGGAGCTGATGCGATGAGGAAGAAAGTGCAAGAAGGTGTTATGCTGGAAGCAAGAATCGATGAAGAAGGAATACTTCGAGTTAACTCCAGACTTTGTGTTCCTAACGACCCTAATTTAAAGTATAAAATCATGATGGAGGCGCACAACACACCGTTTTCAATCCATCCTGGGAGTACCAAAATGTATCGTGATCTTCGTCATACATTTTGGTGGAGCAATATGAAGAGAGAGATAGCGTTGTTTATCTCAAGGTGTCTAACTTGTCAACGAGTTAAGTGAGACATCAAAATACCAAAAGGTCCATTGCAACCACTTGAAATTCCATAATGGAAGTGGGAGCACATTACCATGGATTTTGTTACTGGTCTTCCCAAGGTTTCTCAAGGCAAAGATGCAATTTAGGTTATTGTTGATAGATTGACCAAGTCTGCTCATTTCTTACCAATACGAGAAACTTATACACTTGAACGTCTTGCTCATATGTACATACACGAGATTGTAAGATTGCATGGTATGCCAGTATCCATAGTTTCTGACTGAGACCCAAGATTCACTTCACGATTTTGGGTTAGTTTGCAAAAAGCTATGGGCACAGATTTACGATTTTGCTCGACATATCATCCTCAAATGGACGGACAATCAGAGAGGACTATTCAAAATCTTGAAGAATTATTAAGACTCTATGTCCTTGACTTCAAGGGAAGTTGGGACACGTTCTTACCATTGGTGGAGTTTTCCTACAACAACAGTTATCAAGCAAGTATTGGCATGGCTCCATTTGAGGCGTTGTATGGAAGAAAGTGTCGTTCTCCAGTATGCTGGGATGAGGTGGGTGAAGCAACATTGTTGGGATCGGAGTTGGTACGTATAACTATGGAAAAGATTCAAACGATCCGACAATGTATAAAAATCTCACAAGATCGACAAAAGAGTTATGCTGATCTTCATTGAAAGGACGTGGAATTTGATATTAGAGATCATGTGTTGTTACGTGTTACTCCATGGAAAGGAGTTATGAGATTTGGAAAGAGAGGAAAGCTCAATCCTCGATTCATCGGCCCATTTTTAATCCTCAATCGAGTAGGAACTGTGGCGTATAGACTCGCTTTACCTCCAAGTATGTCTCGTGTTCATAATGTTTTTCACATATCCATGTTACGTAAATATGTGGAAGACCCGAACCATATTATTGAGTTATAACCGGACGAAATAGCAGAAGATTTGACGTATGAAGAGGTTCATGTTCAAATCTTGGATAAGAAGGAACATATTCTACGCTCCAAGGTTATACCTCAAGTCAAAGTTTTGTGGAGAAACCACGATGTTGAGGAAATGACCTGGGTGTTAGAATCTGAAATAAAATCAAGGTATCCTTACCTCTTCGACATACCAGGTACGTACCCTAATTTCAAGGGAGAAATTTCATAAGAAGGGGAGGTTGTAAGACCCCAACTCTTTTTAATAAAGATGATTTTTCTATAAATATCATTTTTGAATATTATGGAATGAATTTGATATAATGTTATAGTTGTGGGTAATATTTATAAATTTTGTAAAGTATGAATGTTCTTATATAATATTCGATTGGTTGGGAATATTCGTTTTAACGAGGAATATTAAATGCAACAACAAATCATTGGTGGACCCCACAACGAAATTATTATCGGATTGAAAAAATAATAAAAATATTTTATGAAAATAACGACGGAAGTTTTACCGTTAACTGTTGAAACACCCAGTGTTAAAAGTACAGCAATATGCGTGGTTGCATAGTAGCACACGGTATTGATGCTTACGTGAGAAGTCACTCAGTTTTGTTCAATTATTACTACAGTAATTGCTGCATAGTATCTCATGTTATTTGATTAAATTATTGTCGATATTTTATATATTATTAAATCAATAATTGAAACAACGAAGTTATTAATATTATTATTTGTAATATTAGCGATGTCTAGAAGTTCTGTCAAGGAGAGATTTGGTCACCTAATTGCGCTCCAATAGGGAGAAATCCTTATTGGAAAGCCCCCTCTTTCCTGGGAACGACCTCGTCGATTAATATTGTGAATTATAATAATGATGATAAATGTTTTTAAAAATATTGAGGAGATTTTTATGAAGTATTTGTTGTATTTATGGACCCCCATTTACCTATTTTTCAAAATAATCGGTAGAAAGTTATTTAGTATATATATTAAAAGATGGGGCCACTTGTAATGTTGATGTCTTGTGTGGGGGAGGGGGGAATTTGCTTTGTCGGGAGGGAAGTGGTGTAAAATGGGTGGGTGGTTACATAATTGATGTGTGTATGATTTATATATATATATATATATAACTTACGTGTGGGAAAGGGAAGAAGATGGCAAATTCAAAACATCCGTGACTCCTTCAGTTGTTCGTCCGTGAGACGAAAGAAAAAATAAATATACTGTTCACCCATGATTTATTTTTTTTCTAAATAGTATCATTTCATTCTCCTATAAATAAAAGCTCATTCCTTCATTATTTCTTACGAATTCACTGAAACTCTAGAGAGAGAAACTATAGAGAAAAGAAAAAAGTATTACTCGCTACTTCACTACTCCTATATCCGGTTCTTATAAGGTAAGGGGTATTATTTCTTTTTTTTTCGTCTTCATGAAGAGAACTTACATTATTCCATTCTTTATTATTATGTTGGAATAACTTTTGTACATCTGATACCACATACATGGTGAAATTCTTACATTATTCCATTCTTTATTATTACATTGGAACATCTTATGCATGCGTTACATTACATTGACCATCCGTTATTTATTATTCTATTGGAACATCCTTTTTTTATTATTACTGCATTTACGCATGACATTCGTTTCATTATTTATTATTATTACTTTGGAATATCACATTCTGCGTGCGTTTACGCGTGACTGATTCCGTTATTTATTATTATTTTTGGAATAACCTTTTATATGCGATCTATCGCATGCCTGGTGATTTCTTTTGTTATTCCATTC
This sequence comes from Panax quinquefolius, assembly GCA_020205615.1. Lineage (NCBI taxonomy): Eukaryota > Viridiplantae > Streptophyta > Magnoliopsida > Apiales > Araliaceae > Panax > Panax quinquefolius. The sequence goes on along the minus strand of CM035155.1, from coordinate 86,343,976 downwards.
TTTATTATACTCAGTTGGTTAAAGTTTTGACTTTTATACTCCATGAAATTAATAGAATATCCTTGATATTTGCGCTTCATCTAGTATCTTTTCGTGGAAATATTCTTCTGAGCATTCTTGAGTTTTACTCTATAAAGAAATATCATGTTGACAATTTGGACGTTATTAGTTCCTGGATAAATTAATTCTTGAACTTGTTTTATTGAATTCTTATATCATTGTCATCATCCTCATGTTTATATTATGTTGAAAGTCATCTACATGGCACCAGAGTGCATAGATGGACTTGGTATGATTATGACCTAGGATTATTCGATTGTAATCATGACCTTAATGTTACAAATGATGTGGAAAAAGTCCTCATTGGCCCGTAGTGCATTGATGGACAGTTATTGGCATGATCATGACCATTGATGAATACACGAATATCCTTGGCCCGTAGTGCATGGATAATTTGTGGTTGTGATACTAATGAATATCCTTGGCCGTAGTGCATGGAAGATGTGGATTATTTATTAAGCTGAGTCTCAGCGATAAAAGTGATGAAAAACCTTTTAAATCATAAAAGATGGTAGATTTTATTCTCTACTTGACTCTTTTAATGAATTGCTTGTTCCGCTGTAGTTAAACTTGATGTCTATTGTATTTTATCAGTTTAACATTGTTGAAGGCTAATGATAATTTATTCTGCATTATCTTAGTCATAATATTTCTTACTGGGCTAGTTAAGCTCACCCTTTTACTTTCATTGTTCTCTTCAGAAAATGAGAACGTAGCAGGGACTAGTCGAGGAACGAAGTGATGGTCCAGACGATAGCATTAGTAGTCCTCACTATTCTATGAAATAGTGTGTTAATAAATGTATTGAGGACTTATTTTGAGTTTTAATACTGTCTTGAAGACAATATTTGTATTAAAACTCACAGCTCATGTTGTATATTTAATATTGTATTTGTATTCTGTACCATGTATTTGGCGACTCAGAATAGGTGATGTATACCTATTTTGGGGGCGTCACAACTGTCAATTAAATTTTGAATGAGGTGGCAGAGTGCCCAGCATTCTTCTGTGTTGTGACCGCGAGAGTGGGAGTGATATTGGCATACTCCATCGAAATTAAATCGTCTGGAACGGGGATTGATTAGAGGTAGAAGGGATGTAATTCTTCCTTCATTGATCAACATCTGAAATATTTTTTCCATAGGTTGGCCAAGATATGTAAATTCCCGTTTGTTGGCAAAATCCCGACGGGCTTTGGCACTTGCTCTTTTCGCAACTTTATCCTCCAATGTTTCACTTTCTGAAGGCGAGGATGGAGTATTCATGACAAAAGGAAGGAGACTAGCATGCTCCTAACTGACTAATTGGCGTGTGACTTGGTGTTGATGAATCACCAGTTCTGCCAATTGATCTACTTGTTTGCAAAGAGCCTTAATCTTTCACTCTATCATAAACTGGAATTGCGCATAATCCCATCTGTCAGCACCGTCTTTGCTGGTCTGGGAAGATTCAACAACGTAATTGGAACTTTGTCCACTGCTCCAATTAATTATATTAACCTCTTCTTCTTTGTGTTAAGGAAGAGGATTGTCTTGCACATGAGGTTGGTCGGGTTTAGTCACGACAATCTCCCCATTATCGATTAAGTCCTGGATCTTGTGTTTCAAGGCCCAGCAATCATGAGTGTCATGTCCCGGTGCCCCAGCATAATAAGCACACTTCCGAGTAGCATTGAAACCCTTCCCATTCGGGTTAGCTGGTGGAAGAAGATGTGTAATTTTCTTTTGAGTAGTCATAAGAGTAAGGATATTCTCTAACGAGTCCCCTAAGGGTGTGAACACTCGAGGCCATCTGACTTCTCCACCTTTAGGCAATGGAGGGTTTGAAGACTGTGCTTGCAAAGGGGAGTAGTTTCTCCTCTGGATAGGCATATTTTAACTGCCTTTTTGACCTTATAGTATCAAGGAAACATCTTCCTCTTTCTTTTTATGGACCCTCCGGGGGTTGCTTCCATAAGTTCCAGACTGGATGTGCTCAGCAACTGCTTTAAGAGCGGCTAGGTCTTGAATCTTTCTTGACTTCAATCCCATCTTAGCCATCTCTTCGTGTTTGATCATTTCAGAAAATGGCTTCCCAATGCCAGCTAAGACTCTTTCATAGAAAGGAGCTTCTTGTATGTCTATGAAGGTCATGACCATTTCTGATTTTATCATGGAAGGAATGACTTGAGCAGCAAGGCGCCTCCACCTTTGTGCATTTTTGTTTGCTTAAACCATCAAATTCTTCTCGAGAGACAGGAGCAGGATTAGACTAGTCAGATGAAGACATGATTGGTTATAGGCTCGTGGCCTTTTTGAATTTTGAGCGGGTAATAGGCCCAATTGTTTCCCTACAAAAACTTATGTAGTTTAGTCTTAGGGAATGTATAAATGTTTAAATGCTATCATAATGTGTCCATTTTAGGAATACTATCCTGCAAAATGGGTGTCATTTGATAGCATGTCAAGTCTTAATATGCATATACACATATTCTTCATATTTTCCATTACATAGAGATGAACATGGAATAAAATTGCAAGTGATTGTCTTTACAAGTATTTAAAAAATGGAAAGCATGAAGAGACTTTCCTCCGCGTTTGGTTTATCAGAGGCTGACCTATCTTAGGTTACTCTCGCGGCTTTTTGGCATGAAGGTTCCCATATCATCGCAATCTACTCGACGGAAAGTTAATCCGGTCTTTCAGCTGGAGCGAATCTGGGTGGTGCCTTTCCTGAGCCTCGTTGGAATTGGTCTCCCTACGAGTCCAGTAATCAAACACCGGCAGGATAGCCTCTTGGTGGAGGAACCACACAACATGCATTCACATACAACGTGTCTCACCGTTATGGGAATGATGACATGTGCGAAGCACTAATATCACAGATAGATATATTGCAGTGCAGTAAGTAAAATGCATTCGTACACATTCATCAAAAAATGTAAATGCAACATTCACACACAAGCATATAACAGTTTTGAAAAGCTTATAGTAGCGGCTTAAGCCCTCTTACTGGTAAAGTCCCCAGTAGAGTCGCCACCTGTCGACGTCGGGATTTTTATTTGTCCCTTTTTTTCTTGTTCTTTGGTATTCTTATGTTAGGTGAGATTTGTTTGAAAAAAAAAAGTGAAAAAGGTCCGACATGTATATGTCGACGATTTGATTGTAAGAGTCGCCATTTGGTGTTTTTAACTGGTTGCACCAACGCAACCGAGAAAAGGTTTGCACATTAACCCAGTGATGTAACACTACTAAACGATTTTGTGAAACCGAGATTCATTAGAATTCGGGGGCATGATTATGCGCAGGGAAGGTGTTAGGCACCCCCCGACATCCGTGTTACCACGATGACTACCACTTTTCAAGAAACTGTTATATGAATGTGTGTGTGTGTGTGTGGGTCAATGTACTGTTATTTGGAAGTAGTGCAAGGCCTCGTTCGCACCTATATATAAAGGGTTTGAATTTGTATAAAAATTCAGTTTTAAACAAGATATGGCAATAAGATTTTATGAAAGAGGTTTTTCAAACCCTGTGCTCAATAGTAATTGAAGCCTTTGATACTTCCATTTTATTAAATGTTCAGCTTGGTTGATTTTATTTTCGAGATGCGAAGCATCTTTAAGAAAATAGTATATAGCAGTGCCGAACTCCTCATGGGCATGAAATCCATCTAGGGAAATTCAAACACCGTGAATAATTTACAAGCTTCTTACAGTTGAAAATGTCCATCACGGGAACCGAATCTAGATTCAGTAGACTGAATCTGTGATCACATGATTCCTAGGCTCACATGATGCCGCAATTTATATAAAAGCAGTAAGCAGTTATATATATAAAAGCTATAAATATATATATATATATATATATATACATGATTAACCATCACGAAGCACCTTCATGGGGGATCGAAAATGTAAATATATAAAAGCGGTAAATATATATATAGAAACATGATCAACCACCATGAAGCACCTCCATGGAGGATCAGAAATGTAAATAAAGCAATAAATATGATCAACCGCCATGAAGTAAACTCCAGGCGGGACTAAACGTAAATAAAGTAGTAAAAATGATCAACTGCCACAAACTAAACTCTAGGCGAGACAGAATGTAAATAGAGCAGTAAAAGGCCACGAAGTAAACTCCAGGCTTGACAGAAATGTAAATATATATATATATAAGCAAATAAATGCTCCAGACGTGAGTCCAGGCTCAATCGAGGCATAACTCGATAATATTAGTTCATATATATATATAGATATATATATATATATATATATATATATACAAACAGAAATGAAAACCATGGACTGAAGTCCGAGCCTACAGACACAACACGACTCTCAATGTGAAGAAGAGTGTGTGCAAAGATGAAGAGAAAGGCTTTAAAGTGTGTAAGAAGGCTTACAGTGGACTGTCAAAGAAGACTTCTATAGTTTTAAGTGGATGAACACTCGGCTTCCGCCGATAAAAAAATAGCTATATGTGAGCTCACAAGTGTTTAAAATGAGAAAGCACTCAATTTAGGGTGTGTACAAAACAAATTAGACAAGGCTTCCTCGCCGTTTTCTCTTTGAATATGGCCACCACAAGCCCTCTATTTATAGAAGGGGGAGCCACAAGTGTACTGCAGTAGCCATGAGATGCACTCATGCTACCCGGGTGCCCAGTTCTCAGTCCCGCCGTCTCAAAGTACGTGCAAGCGTGCAACGTGATGTCCGCTCGAACTTGCAGAACTTCAATCTGAGCATCCGATTGAGGTGTATAAGACCTGTTTTGGACTGCCGTTGTCGAGAACTATACAATGACATAGGATTAGAGGTTGTACAAAGTCAGGAAGATGGAACCATGTCCTATGTCTTCAAGCTTCAAATTCTATCCGGTGTTATGCCTTGCGTAGTAGTCACTCGGGATTGCAACTTCTTGATTCTAGTGGGACATTGTTGTGTAGAATGTGTAACGACCCCAAAATTCATACAATTTAATTCTTGACTTCAATCGTTAATAATACATTCAACCTCTAATTTTACATCATTAAACGATAATACAACTATTGAAATTTGCGGAATAATTAAAATTTTCTATTACAAACTATCCTCGTTCCCAAAACCTTCAACCTTTACATCTAAATATCTCAGAATCATTTTAATACTACAGTAGTTTACATCGCAAAACGATATTACAATTCAACATTAATACATTATTCTAACCTTAAACATGGTTCAAATAATAATAACACAACCAAAGTGTATAAATCTTCAAGTATCACATCCGATTCATGTCTTTCAAGTAATACATAACTTTACCTTGAATCCTGAACCTGCAAAAGTGGTTATTTGCAAGGTTGAGCTCAACAGCCCAGCAAAATCTAACAGTTTTCATGCATCACATAGCACTACATCACACTATATTTCGTACTCGAAGTTCATTCAAGTGTTTAAGTCTTGCTAGGACTACTTATTGGTTTTATATTAACACTATTCAATATATTATAATATTCATTTTATTTGATTTAAAACACTATTTACGTTCATTATCACTTATCACGACGTTTCGACGTTTATTCGTCACACGCCCGATTTGTCTCTCTTGTGTATGCTTAGTATGCATATACAACTTATCTAAAACATCATTTATTAATTTTAAAAATCATTATATTTACTAACATTTATGTTCTATAACTTAGAACAACATCTTTTATCGTCAAGAGTACTACACTTGCATACGTGCATGCCCGACGCCTTCCGATTGCCTTCGAAAATACAACAGTCCTAAAGATGACCATTTTTTCCCCTGTTCCAGACCTCAAATTGAAAACCTTAAAGAATAAAAGTTGTAGGTATATTCGTTCTCGTTCCGGATCATCTTGAATCACCTCAATCGGAGTTCGTATGAAAACGTTATGGCCATTTTACCAAGATAGGTTAAAGCAGTCACACTTAACAGACATTTGGCATGGCCGCACCCCTTTCCTTCACAAAACCAGCGCGCCCGCACCATCTAGCAGCGCCCAGCTGTGCGCCTGCGCTCCTGGGCAGCGCAACCGCGCTCGGCTTCGCCCAGATTAAAGTTTTTGCGATGTTTTTACTTCAAATCTTCATAACTTCTTCATTTTAAGTCAGAATTAGTTGGTTTTCGATTCTATGAACTCGTGAAACACTGAACTACTCGTCTATAGAATAATTTTAACATTTCAAAAACTTTAACAAATCAATTTAAGGGTTCCAATTCCCTATTCATGCTATACTTTTCATGTTTTAAACATATTTAGCGAATTCATTCGCTATGAATTCATTTTTTCATCCGTTTTGACTCGTTCAACTTGGGTTGTTTTCGTTTCTCAGAGTAGAACAATATTCACCCATCAATTAACAGCCTTAAACATGTGAGCATGATCAATTTAGCCTCTAAAACAGACCATAACTTATACAACAAAACCCAAAAGACTAATTTTATAAAAATTCAGATTTGTTGGCTCTAATGTCTCTTATAGACAATACTAACATATTATCCAACAACAAATAATCTGGATTTTCATCACTTCATTCTACCAAAAATAATTCTAACAATGAAGAACTTTAAGAAAAGCTACTAAAAGTTTTAGAATTCTTCTCTTACCTCTTAAATCTTCTCTAGATTGATTATATGATGAAGATTACTTGATTAATCTCCTTCTTCTTCCTTGATCCTCCAAAGCTCTCTTCTAATTTCACAGAGAATTTTATTTCTCTCTCTCACTCTATCAACCCTAACATGTCAAATGAAATAACGTGTGAAGGTTTAAGCCTTCAGTTACTAGCGTTACCAAAAGACCCAAAGTCTCAGCAGTTAGAAAATACCAAGAGTTTAAGCCATGTTTGGCAAATATACTCCATGGCTTATTTCTATTTTATTTTCTTTTCCTACTATATAATATATTCTCCATTCTTAAAGTGTCACACTTGAACTATACTGCTAAATCACTTAGCCCCATTAAGTAATTATACAACCATAATATGTATAATTACTACATTATAAATTATGAAACTACATTCATAAATAAAATAACACCTCCATTAAAATAAACATTTTCATTAAAATCATTAATATTTATTCCATAATTATTTTAATTAACTCAAATAAATTATACAATTATTATATATAATCATTTCATTCATTTTTTTCACATAAATTGTCTCAATACAATTTATTTAATCCATACATCTAATCACCACTTAAATATTAATTCAATTTATTAATCTCTAACCAATAATTATTTATAGGTATATTGGTTTTTCTTCTCTCACCATCAATTTATATTTTATTAACATCATTCAAGATACTAAACCTTTTAATATATTACCATAACTCGTAATATATATTAAGAATACCAAATTTAATTAGCAAAACTCATATATTAGCTCACTATTTAATTAAGTGAATTAACTCTTTTATCCACTTTACTACAACACCACTACCAAGTAAGGTTTTAATATTCAAACAATATTATTCCATAATATAGTTTCAACTAAATTTAAGTTACCTAATATTTATAGGGTTAATTTCCCTTGCCACCAAATTTCTTGTCGTGACTAATTTTGTGACGCCCCCAAAATAGGTATACAACACCCATTCTGAGTCGCCAAATACATGGTACAGAAAGCAAACTACAACTTCAATAATACAATTGTCATGCAAAATACAACAACACATACTGTGAGTTTAAATACAAATATTGTTTTCTAGACAATATCCACACTCAAATAAGTCATCATTACAATTATTCATATACTATTTTACAGAAATAGTGAGGACTGCTAAAACATCTTTCTAGAACCATCACTCCATATCCCGACTAGATCCTGTTATGTTCTCACCTCCTGAGAAGAAAAATGGAACAAAAAGGAAAAGGGTGAACTCAACTAGCCCAGTAAAGAATATTATGACTAAGATAATATACAACAAATTATCATTAGTCCTCAACAGGAAAAAAATCGATAGAATATAATGACAACAAGTTTTAGATCAACAACTGCGGTAAATAAAGAATCCATTAGAAGAGTCACGTAAAGAATGAGTTCTACTATCTTCTAAGATTTAAAAGTCCATCATCAATATTTTATCCCTGTAATAACAATCAATATACATCTTTAATCAAATATTCATCTTTGCACTACAGGCCAAAGATATTCATTTGTATCACCAGTCGGTCATGTTCATCTCAACACTTGTTCATCTTTGCACTACGAGCCAAAGATATTCATTAGTTAATCATTCATCTTTGCACTAAAGGCCAAAGATATTCAGTAATATCATCATTTAAGACTGAGGATGATGAAAAATATTTTAAAGGAAACGAATCCACTAAAATAGAAGGACAAATATTAGGGATTCGTTTAACAGTTTATCCAAGATCAATAATACTTCATAATAACCAATTGTGAAGCAGAATTCAAAAATAAAGATCAAAACATGGATACAATCAAAGATAGTAACCATAATAGACATCTTGGACAAAAAGGAAAATTTTCATTTTTTCGGTGAATAGTGTCGATTATTAAGTGAATAGTGCAAAGATCGTGAATAATGTCGAGATACGTGAATAATAACCCCCTAAGACAAAAATTTAAAAAATCCACAATAAAATCCATACCAATATTTCGGTATAATGATATTGAAAGAATAACATCATTACGAAAAAAATAACATCCCTTACCTCAAAATGATAGTACTTTTGTTCGGAATATCGGATGTAAAGCCGAAGGGAACTTGCACTGAATAGCAACTCTCAAAGTATCAAAATACTCATAAAAATACGCTCGATAATCTAGAGAGAAAGAAAACTTTTTTCTAGTGTAATTTTCAATTCTAACATAAGCATCTATTTATAGGAAAATGCTAGAACGCCATAGGAGACTAAATTAATAAAATATTAATAAATCTTTTCTTCCTACGCATGCCAACCATTGCTGAAAATTCAAGCCAGGCCTTCTTGAAAAAATCCCAGCAGCCCATATGTTTTTAACACAAGTGGGTCCCACCCAATTTTAATAAAAATCATTTTATTTTTCAAAACTTTAGTAATTCATAGAAAATAGCCTGTTTATCATAAAAATACGAATTTTATGTCCATTCCACACGAAATCGAATTCTCTACAACTTTGTAGCTTTGAGTTTTTCCAAATTCCAAACAGAAAATATCCGAAATCCACAAACGGATGATTTTTAATACCTCCATTCCGACAAAATACTGATAAAACACCTCAGCATTAATTCCTTCATTTATAACCACAAAAATAAATAAATCCATCACTTATATCCACATCAAATAAATATTTCCTTATCATATAAATCAAAAATTAATTATTCATAAATAATATTACAGAATCACAATTATGACAACTAGGTCGTTCCCAGGAAAGAGGGGGCTTTCCAATAAGGATTTCTCCTTACTAGCGTGCAATTAGGTGACTAAACCTCTCCTTGACAGAACTTTCTAGACATTGCCGATAATGATATCTAATAATATTATTCAAATAATATGAATTATTGATCTGATAATGGGAAATACTGTGCAGTGACAATTATTGAAACAACAATAATATAAACTATCAACGTGGCAATTATTGAATCAATAAAATAAAATATTGAACAGTAATTACTGTAACAATTATTGAGTAGTGCCTTCTTATGTAAGAATTAATAATTCCAAAAATATTGTGCAATATTGTGTGCTACTGTGTAACCATGCGTATTACTGTATTTTAACCACCAGGTATTCCAACAGTGTTAACGGTAACAATTACGCCGTTATTTATAAAAACTCATACTTTGTCATTTTCCTTCATCCAACCGTTTTCCGTTATGGGGCCCACAAATGGCTACGCCGTCGTACGAATATTCCCCCGATAACAAGAATATTGCACGACCAAATGAATATTCCCCGACAGAAATGAATATTTTATAACCACTTGCTTATTTTGTAAAATTTGCACATTTCACCCATAACCAAAGCATTATATCAAATTAACACCTTATTAATTTAGAGTAATGAATAGAGGAAAAATTCAATTTTATTTATAATAAGTTGGGGTCTTACAACCTCCCCTCCTTATTAAATTTCGTCCTCGAAATTGACGTACGTACCTGGTGTTTCGAACAGGTGAGGGTACCTCGCTTTTATTTCTGATTCCAACTCCCAGGTCATTTCCTCAATAGCATGGTTCCTCCACAAAACTTTAACTTGTGGTATAATCTTAGTGTGTAGAACATGCTCTTCCCTATCCAAGATCTTAACAGGTACCTCCTCGTATGTTAAATCTTCGGCTATCTCGTCTGGTTCTAACTCAATAATGTGGTTCGGGTCTTTCACATATTTACGAAGCATAGATATGTGAAAAAAATTATGAACACGAGACATGTTTGGAGGTAATGCGAGTCTATAGGCCACATTTCCTATTCGGTTAAGAATCTCAAATGGACCAACAAACCTTGGATTGAGCTTTCCTCTCTTCCCAAATCTTGTAACTCCCTTCCATGGAACAACACATAACAATACATGATCCCCAATATTAAATTCCTCGTCCTTTCAATGAAGATCATCATAACTCTTTTGTCGATCCTGTGAGGTTTAAATACGTTGTCGAATCATTTGGATCTTTTCTGTAGTCATGCGTACCAATTCCGGTCCCAACAAAGTTGCTTCATCCACCTCATCCCAGCATACTGGAGAATGACACTTTCGTCCATACAAGGCTTCAAATGGAGCTATACCTATACTTGCCTAATAACTATTGTTGTAGGAGAATTCCACCAATGGTAAATACTTATCCCAACTTCCTTTGAAATCTAGAACACAGAGTCTTAATAGATCTTCAAGAGTTTGAATAGTCCTCTCTGATTGTCCGTCCGTTTGCGGATGGTATGCCAAACTGAATTGTAAATTCGTGCCCATAGCTTTCTGCAAGCTAACCCAAAATTGTGAAGTGAATCTTGGGTCACGATCCGAAAATATGGATACTGGCATGCAATGAAATCTCACAATCTCATTCACGTACATACGAGCAAGGTATAGGCAAGAAATGAGCAGACTTGGTTAATCTATCAACAATAACCCAAATCGCATCAATACCTTGAGAAACCTTGGGAAGACCCATAACAAAATCTATAGTAATGTGTTCCCACTTCCATTCCGGAATCTCAAGTGGTTGCAATGGACCCTTTGGCACTTGATGCTCCGCCTTTACACGTTGACAAGTTAAACATCTCGAGATAAACTTCGCGATCTCTCTCTTCATATTGTTCCACCAAAATGTATATCGAAGATCATGATACATTTTGATACTCCCAGGATGGATTGCAAACGGGGTGTTGTGTGCTTCCATCATGATTGTATGCTTCAAGTCAGAATCATTAGGAACACAAAGTCTAGAGTTGACTCAAAGTATTCCTTCTTCATCGATTCTTGCTTCTGGAATAGCACCTTCTTGCACTTTCTTCTTCATACGCATCAGCCCCAGGTCCGTAGCTTGAGCAACTTTAACTTTATCAATTAAAGTCGATTCTACTCGTATATTCTCCATCATCATGTGGGTCCCTGGAATCTTTAATTCTATCTCCATCCTTTTCAAGTCATACAAAATGGGCCTTTGCGTTGACAATATCGCACACGTACTCGCATATGATCTTCTACTTAATGTGTCAGCTACTACGTTCGCTTTTCTAGGATGATATTGAATAGTGTGATCGTAATCTTTCAACAGCTCAAGCCAACGTCGTTGCCGCATGTTGAGTTCTTTTTGGGTGAAAAAATATTTTAGGCTTTTATGATCCGTATAAATCTCCACTTTCTCCCCATACAAGTAGTGTCTCTAGATTTTCAACGCGAAAATGACTGCTGCCAACTCCAGATCATGAGTAGGATAATTCCTCTAATATTCTTTGAGTTGTCGCGAGGCATAGGCTATGACTTTCCCATGTTGTATGAGAACACATCCTAACCCTTTGCCTGAAGCATCGTTGTAGATAACAAATCCATCCGAATCGGATGGTATTGCTGAAACAGTCCAAAATGAGTCTCCTCTTGAGCTCTTGAAACTCTTCTCGCATTCCTCGCTCCATATGAATTTTGTATCTTTACGAGTCAACTGAGTTAACGGAGTAGCGATTCGAGAAAATTCTTCCATGAATCTCCGATAATAAACAGCTAAGCCCAGAAAGCTACGCACTTCGATCACCGACTTCGGTTGCTCCCAACTTTATATTGCTTCAATCTTTGTCGGGTCAACAGATACTCCATGTTTTGACACCATGTGCCTAAGGAATGCTACTTCCTCAAGCCAGAACTCGCATTTCTTTAGCTTGGCATATAGCTTATTTTCACGAAGCCTTTCAAGTATCGGCTTCAAATGGTGCTCATGATCTTCACGGATTTTGGAATAGATGAGGATGTCATCAATAAAGATAACAACGAACTGATCCAAATATTCCTTGAATACTCGGTTCATCATATCCATGAAAGCAGCAGGAGCATTAGTTAATCCAAAAGACATGACAATGAATTCATAATGCCCGTACCGAGTTCTGAAGGCAGTCTTTGGAATATCCTCAATTTTAATCTTCAGCTGATGATATCCAGAACGAAGATCAATCTTTGAAAAGAATTTTGCTCCTTGCAACTGGTCAAACAGGTCATCAATGCGAGGTAACGGATACCTATTCTTGATGGTGACATGGTTCAATTCTCGGTAGTCAATACAAAGTCGCATACTCTCGTCTTTCTTCTTTACGAATAAAATAGGAGCACCCCAAGGAGATGTACTAGGACAAATAAAACTGATGTCTAATAACTCCTGTAGTTGGACTTTTAACTCCCATGATCACCTCGTTCTGGTTCCTCACATTTTGGCCAGTCACTACAAACGCTCTTCCAGGAACCGCTGATTTTGACTATCCGGGATAGCTTTTGGAGTCACCATCCCCGCTGAACTTGGTTTTTTTACAGAACACTCTCGAGCTATGTGACCCTCCTTTCCACAGTTATAACATACCTTGGATTGTTGTGGGCAGTTTGGGCTGATATGTCCCTCTTTCCCGCATTTATAACACACGACCGGTGGTCGTTCTCCTCCCCTAGCAACAGTTGATGCTGGTGCTGCTGCTGATGTCTTCCCGTCATTGTTGAATCTCCTCTTTTTGAAATTCCCACTTGACTCACCTCTCCTATTATCCTGGCCACGATTACCACCCGAGTGATTACCGATTTTGTCCGTATTTTTCCCTCTTCGCTGGTTATCATCGCTCCGACGAAAGCTGTCACTGGTATGACCCTGGTTGTGGTCCCTCGGTTGGACATACTCATTATCTCGTTCTAATAATTGAGCCCTGTTGACAACATCTGAATACAGAGAAAATTTATGAGAGATAAGGTATTGATGAATCTCGGGCTTTAGACCTCTCACAAACATCCGCGTCATACGTTCCTCATTCTCTACCAAATGAGGTGCAAACCTGGATAACTCCACGAACTTCGCCTCGTACTGAGACACCACCATGTTGTTCTGTTCCAGTCTAATAAACTCTACCTCCTTCATATGACGAATACTTTCAGGAAAGTACTTGTCATTGAACAGTTTCTGAAATCTTTCCTAAGACATGTTGAGTGCGGCTGGCTGGGTACGCTTCACAGATTCCCACCAGTAATCTGCCTCACCACGGAACATAAAGGTGGCGAATGGAACCTTCTATTCCTCCGTGCATCCCAAGACATCGAATATCTTGGTAATTTTCTTGACCCATGTTTTCGCCTTAATCGGATCAGGCTTTCCCCAGAAATCTGGTGGTCCCAACTCCTTGAACTGCTTGGCTGTGACAAACCGCGTGTTGCTATCATTTCCACCCGTATTTTGTACACGAGTCTCCCTCGTCTGATTTTGCATGAACTACAAAAAGCTCCTAAACATTCCATCATTCATCGTTTGCTCGGTAGTGTTGTTTACAGCAGGAATATTGCCTTCCTATTGCACGTTCTCCTAGTTTATGACTAAAGGTTGTTCCACGGTCTCATACACTCCATTGTGAACGTTCTCAGCAGACATTCTTAAATACTGCCATAAAACAAGGGTTAATTAAATAAATTAACATATCACATAATATCCCTATATTATGATCGACCAACAAATAAGCTTAGGTAGGACACACTAGCGAAGGATTTACCCGTCTCTCCCCTCCTAGTTCTAGTCTTACATCTCAGCCAGGGATCATATCCCTAATCTTTGATACCAACTGTGACGCCCCCAAAATAGGTATACAACACCCATTCTGAGTCGCCAAATACATGGTACAGAAAGCAAACTACAACTTCAATAATACAATTGTCGTGCAAAATACGACAACACATACTGTGAGTTTAAATACAAATATTGTCTTCTAGACAATATCCACACTCAAATAAGTCCTCATTATAATTATTCATACTCTATTTTATAGAAATAGTGAGGACTACTAAAACATCTTTCTAGAACCATCACTTCATACCCCGACTAGATCCTGCTATGTTCTCACCTCTTGAGAAGAAAAATGGAACAAAAAGGAAAAGGGTGAGCTCAACTAGCCCAGTAAAGAATATTATGACTAAGATAATATACAACAAATTATCATTAGTCCTCAACAGGGAAAATCTGATAGAATATAATAGACAACAAGTTTTAGATCAACAACTGCAGCGGAAACAGCAATCCATTAGAAGAGTCACGTAAAGAATGAGTTCTACTATCTTCTAAGATTTAAAAGTCCATCATCAATATTTTATCCCTGTAACAACAATCAATATACATCTTTAATCAAATATTCATCTTTGCACTACAGGCCAAAGATATTCATTTGTATCACCAGTCGGTCATGTTCATCTCAACACATGTGCATCTTTTCACTACGGGCCAAAGATATTCATCAGTTAATCATTCATCTTTGCACTACAGGCCAAAGATATTCAGTAATATCATCATTTAAGACTGAGGATGATGAAAAATATTTTAAAGGAAACGAATCCACTAAAATAGAAGGACAAATATTAGGGATTCATTTAACAGTTTATCCAAGAACAATAATACTTCATAATAACCAATTGTGAAGCAGAATTCAAAAATAAAGATCAAAACATGGATACAATCAAAGATAGTAACCATAATAGACATCTTGGACAATAAGGAAAATTTTCATTTTTCGGTGAATAATGTCGTATTCGTGAATAGTGTCGTATACGTGAATAATGTCGTATACGTGAATAGTGTAAAGCCCCCAAATCCAGGTACTTAAAACCCGAATTCAGTGCTTCACGATACCATTTCTATGAGCGGAATAATACTAATAATAATAACAATAATATGAATATTGAACTAATTTACATAACTATCAAAGTCTAGCTCCCAAGTACGTAACCTTTAATCATTCCTTACAATACATGATAATAAATATATAACATTGTCTTAATAATATGAAAATATTACATAAGATAACATTGAAATCATTCAACAACCTTTCCCTTTCCCTTGTTTCTAGCAGAGCCTTCAGGTTGTTAACACTTAGCTGAAAATATTTAATTTAAGCAAGGATGAGCTTTTGAGTGCCCAACAAGTAATAACAATTATATATATATATATATAAGCTGAAAGAATTTAAATGTTTTCTTTATACTACCCTTCTACAACAGATCAATAGTTGTGAAGTAATCTGAACCGATAATAATAAAATAACAACCCTCTTTCAAATTTTTGAAACTACGTCTCGACTATAAATAGGGTTAAGGGACATACTATGAACATTGTTTTCATTTTCGAAAAGGTTAAATGAACTTCATCATCAGAAATCATATAACTTACGCGACGCAGGGGTGATCAGCCCGTTGTACCCTGTATTGATCAATACTACATGCAAGAACGATGTTATCGTTTACTCTATCCACCTTGGGTGCATAAAAGTTTTCCCGTGTAAGGGATGTTTGTGAGACCCCGAATTTTATAAAATAAAAGTATTCAATTTTTCTATTTTGGTAAATAGTTAAATTGATAAAAGTTTAAAGTTAAGGGTAATATGTGAAAATTTTGCAAAGTAAGCAAGTTGATATAAAATATTCGTTGTGTCAGGGAATATTCGATTAGTCGGGAAATATTCTTTTTGTCGGGGAATATTTGTACGATGGTACAATCATTACGGAATTATTGTTGGATTAAGAAAAAACGACAAAAATATTTTTATGAAAATAACGGCGGAAGTTTCTGAATTAAAACTATTGAACTACTTTCATGAGTAAAAATACAATGTCTACGCGTGGTTGCATAGTAGCACCGGTATTGATTATTGATGCTTACGTGAGAAGTCACTCGGTTTTTTAATTATTTCTACAAGAATTCTTTGCATAGTATCTCACGTTATTTGATTCAATTATTATCGATATTTTATATATTATTAAATCAATAATTGAGACGACGAAGTTATTAATATTATTATTTGCAATATTAACGATGTCTAGAAGTTCTGCCAAGGAGTGGTTTGGTCACCTAATTGCACGCCAATAGGGAGAAATCCTTATTGGAAAGTACCCTCTTTCTTGGGAACGACCTGGTCGATTAATAGTGTGCATTATAATAATGATGATGAGTTTTGTTTTATTAGTATTATTAATGTAATAAAACAGAAAAGATTTTTATATAAAACAGAATACTTTTATAAAGTTATTCGTTTTATTATACTATAAATAGAATATATAATATTCTATTATGCATAGTGTTTTGTATAGTAAAATCTTTTTATATAAAATGAAAGTACTTTTATAAAGTTATTTGTTTTATTAGACAATAATTAGAATATATTATATTTAATTATGCATAGTGTTGCATAGTGCCTGCATAGTGTTTTGCATAGTAAATTTTTTTTATATAAAACAGAATACTTTTATAAAGTTATTTATTTTATTAGATTTTAAATAATATATATATATATATATATATATATATATAGAATATATTATATGTTATTGCATAGTGCAGCATAGTATCCTTTCTATTTTCCTATAAATAGGATGCTTAGTTAGAATTGAAAACCACACCAGAAGTTCAGAGAATTCTTCTATAATCTTGAACGTATTTCTTTAGAGTTTAAGAAAGCTTTGAGCGTAGTGCAAGTTTTCTTCAAGTATATCATCGCCCTACCAGTCGGAATACTCTTCTTTTAAGATAAGGGATATTATTATTATAAGGGGTATTATTTCTTTCGTATTCATGAAGAGAGCTATTGTTATTCAATTCCTTATTATTCTCATTGGAATAACTTTTGTATCACGCTTACTGACTACCCTATACTTGGTGAAATTCTTCATTATTCCATTCTTTATTATTATGTTGAATAACTTTTGTCTATGCGAAGTACCGCATACATGGTAAAATTCTTCTATTATTCCATTCTTTATTATTCTTTCGGAATATCCTGTCTGTGCGTTTACGCATGACCTGGTTCCGTTATTTAGTATTCTGTTAAAATAACCTGTATACGCGGACTACCGTATACATGGTGACATTCTTCTGTTATTCCATTATTTATTATTCTGTTAGAATATCCTGTCTGTTCGTTTACACATGACCTGGTTCCATTATTTATTATTCTGTTGGAATAACCTATCTGTGCGGTCTATCGCATTCTTGGTGAATTTTGTTGTTATTCCATTCTTTATTATTCTGTTTGAACATCCTGTCTGTGCGAATTACGCATGACCTGGTTCCATTCTTTATTATTCTGTTGAAATAATTTGTCTACGTGGATTACCACATGGTGGTAAAAATCCATTTGCGCTTTAAATAATTTTTCGACCTCTCAAAATTCTTGAAAATTTTGAAATGATAATTTGATGAGTTTTCTATATTATGTCCAAAAATGGCAATTTTTGGATGTATAGATTAAGAGTTATGAATTTTATGGGAAAATACTATTTTAAAAGTAAACCCTTATAACTCCTTGTGGTTAACTCTAAAATTGGTAAAATTTTTATTGGGAGTACATGTATTTAACAGAAGTATACCGTGTAAATTTTGGAATTTTTGGACAAAAGTACAGTTTATAAAAATGTCTAAATATTCTAGAGGTTTTTGGCCATGAAAAATAGTAAATGAATTTTAAAAATTTTGAGAAAAATATATGTTCAATATGGGACTATATTCTGCTAAATCCCAGAAAAGAATAATTTTAGGGACTGATTTGGTATTTTTTATGAAAATAATTTAGTTACGAACATATGAATTAAATATGTTATGTGAAGTTGAAAAATTTGTAAATAGGAATTTATGGCTTGAAAATCCTATATAAGGTATATGCAGATTTTTGATGAGTGATTTGATCATTGGTGATGAAATCTTATGAGTATGGCATTTTTGAATGATTAAATGTATTATTTGGTAAAGTGTAAATAATTAAATTAAATTGTTTATAAGTTTAAGAAATGATTAAAATATTATTATAATATTAATGATATTAGATTATGAGATTATTAAGTGATTGATAACATTTGGATATTTTAAACTGTGGATAAATTTAAAGTTATTAATATTTATCCTTGTTTCGTTTGATTAATGCTTATATTATTGTCATCATCCTCATGTTTATATTATATTGAAAGTCATATGTGGCTTGTAGTGCATAGATGGACTTGGTATGATTATGACCAGGGATTATTCGGTATAATCATGACCGTAATGTTACAAATGATGTGGTAAAAGTCCTCATTGGCCCGTAGTGCATTGATTGACAGTTTTTGGTATGATTATGGCTATGGATTCTCTTCGGCCAAGGGTGCAAAGATGAATTATTTTATGGCATGATCAGGATCGTTGATGAAAACACAATTATCTTTGGCCCGTAGTGCATAGATAATTCGTGGTCGTGATATTAACGAATATCCTTGGCCTATAGTGCAGGGATGATTCGATAATGTGGATTAATTATTGAGCTGAGTCTCAGCAATGAAATATTAATTCATGGATGTGATAATAATGAATATCCTTGGCCGTAGTGCATGGATAATTCATGGATGTGATATTAACGAATATCCTTGGCCGTAGTGCAGGGGTGATTCGATGATGTGGATTATTTATTAAGCTGAGTCTCAGCGATAAAATATTGATAAATAAACTTTTAATTCGTAAAAGATAGTAGATATAATGCTCTACTTGACTCTTTTAAAATACAGTTGTATGTCCGTGGCATGTAGTGCAAAGATGAATTTATTAGTATGATTATGAAAGCGAAATTGTGATTTGGTATAACCATGAATTTTGATGTTTCAGTGAAGATAGGTGATGAAAATTATCTTAGATCACAGGTGCGAAGAGGAATTTAGAATCACAATTATGATTATGAGTTATTTATATGATTGTGGACATGAATTGTTGATTGATGTTACAGGGATAAAACATTATCGGTGGACTTTTAACATAGAGAAGATAATAGATCTGATAGTCTATTTGACTTTTCTAATGGATTGCTTTCGTTCACTTATGACTATGGTTGAAAAGTTTTATCATCTACCATATGTTCTAAATCTACGATTTATTACTAATGAAGGCTATTGATGATGTAAATTATCTTTAGCCATGATATTCTTTTATTGGGCTAGTTGTGCTCACCCTTTTTTGCTTCACAATTCCTTTCGGGTAATAAGAGTGTAGTCGGGTCGAGCCGATAACAGGAATAGAATCTGTGGTCTATAGGCGTTGAGGTTCTCCTAAATAGTATGGAAATAATTTTATTGAGAACTTTAGATAAGTGTGTGTAGTATTGTAAACGTCATTTGATATTTAATTTTGGTGAACCGAATAGGGTGAGGTGAACCCAACTTTGAAGGGTGTTTTGCCACTATCATACAAGATGTCTAAATGACATACAACCTCGTGTTATCATAAGATGTATGTGCACATCCACTTGCTTTGAGTATATCTACGAGCACTACCTATATGATCTTGGAGTTTATTTGAAATATAATTTTCACTTGGAGACAAATTGGAGATAGTTATATGTCAAGAGAAGACTCACCATTGGAAAGAAGATGATAGTAATCTTCTCTTTTTCTTTAGGGGTCTATTGGAACCAAGGATAATTCTGTGGACATATGATATCTATCATAACCTGTATACATGGCCTCCCATGCACGAAGGTTTCCTTGAGCACTTCCCAAAGATTTTAATTTCTAAAATAAATTTGACTATACTTTTATGTAAAGTATCATTGTAAGGTTATGGTCGAGGCACCATGAGAGTTACATACATTTGTATTAAAACTCACAGTTAACTATGGTCGTATTCTATACGACAGTTCAACAGTTGTATAAATGAAGTTGTGTTTGATTTTTATAGTGTGATATTTGGCGACTCAGAATGGGTCGTGTGGACCTATTTTGGGGGCGTCACAAATGGTATCAGAGCTTAGGGATATGGTCGCTGACGAAGATAAGAGTCTAGAACTAGGTGGGGAGAGACGAGTTATATACTTCGCTAGTGTGTGACTTACCTAAGCTGAAATTGTTTACTTGATAAGTTGACAAATTGTGATATGTCAATTAACCTTTGTTTTGAAGCTATATTCTAGAATGATATTTGAAATACAGGAAATGAGAAATAGGAAAATCATGATAGCGAGGAAATTATCGGGAAGGTACAATCTGAAAAGAAATCAAGGTATTCTCATCTCTTCGAATATCAGGTACTTACGTAAATTTCAAGGGTGAAATTTCATAAGGATGGGAGATTGTGAGACCCCGAATTTTATGAAATAAAAGTATTCAATTTTTCTATTTTGGATAAATAGTTAAATTGATAAAAGTTTAAAGTTAAGGGTAATATGTAAAAATTTTGCAAAGTAAGCAAGTTGATATAAAATATTCGTTGTGTTGGGGAATATTCGATTAGTCGTGGAATATTCTTTTTATCGGGAATATCCATACGACGGTACAATCATTGGTGGACCCCATAACGGAATTATTGTTGGATTGAGAAAACGACAAAAATATTTTTATGAAAATAACTGCAGAAGTTTTACCGTTAAAACTGTTGAACTACTTGGTAGTAAAAGTCAGTAATACGCGTGGTTGTATAGTAGTACACGGTATTGATTATTGATGCTTACGTGAGAAATCACTCAATTTTGTTCAATTATTGCTACAGTAATTGCTGCATAGTATCTTACGTTATTTGATTCAATTATTGTCAATATTTTATATATTATTAAATCAATAATTGAGACGACGAAGTTATTAATATTATTATTTGCAATATTAACGATGTCTGTAAGTTCCGCCAATGAGAGGTTTGGTCACCTAATTGCGGCGCCCAATAGGGAGAAATCCTTATTGAAAAGCCCCTTTTCCAGGAGCGACAATTCGATTAATAGTGTGAATTATAATAATGATGATGAGTTTTGTTTTATTAGTATTTTAATGTAATAAAATGTAAAAAAGCTTTTTATATAAAATGTAATACTTTTATAAAGTTATTCATTTTATTAGACTATAAATAGAATATATAATATTCTATTATGCATAGTGTTTTGTATAGTAAAATCTTTTTATATAAAAATGTAATACTTTTATAAAGTTATTTGTTTTATTAGACAATAATTAGAATATATTATATTTAATTATGCATAGTGTTGCATAGTGCCTGCATAGTGTTTTGCATAGTAAAATCTTTTTATATAAAACAGAATACTTTTATAAAGTTATTTATTTTATTAGATTTTAAATAATATATATATATATATATAGAATATATTATATTTTATTGCATAGTGCAGCATAGTATCCTTTCTATTTTCCTATAAATAGGATGCTTAGTTAGAATTAAAAACCACACCAGAAGTTCAGAGAATTCTTCTATAATCTTGAGCGTATTTCTTTAGAGTTTAAGAAAGCTTTGAGCGAAGTACAAGTTTTCTTAAAGTATATCATCGCCCTACCAGTCGGAATACTCTTCTTTTAAGATAAGGGATAGTATTATTATAAGGGGTATTATTTCTTTCGTATTCATGAAGAGAGCTATTGTTATTCCATTCCTTATTATTCTGTTGGAATAACCTGTATACGCGGACTACCCTATACTTGGTGAAATTCTTATGTTATTCCATTCTTTATTATTATGTTGGAATAACCTGTCTATGCGAAGTACCGCATACATGGTAAAATTCTTCTATTATTCCATTCTTTATTATTCTTTCGGAATATCTGTTGGGTTTGTAATATTCAAGAACACAATCAAATTGCATAAAAGTGCGGAAGCGTGTAAAAATCAGAGTTTAAAAAAATTTACAAACCATATACCCGGATCACCCTTTATGCACAATTATTAATTAAACGAAAAGATAAAGAATAAATCATACCCTTGAAGATCGAGCTTCCTCAGGTACAAGTTCACCTCCAAATCCTTTCGCGTTCAATCTTGAATCCACCGGGTTTAGTTCCTTCCTTTGACCAACGTTAGCCACCCAAATGTTTGGCCTCTAGAGGTGATCCACCAAGGAAGAAGAAAATTCAAGAAAAGGGGTATTGGCTCAAACCCTAGTTTTTCTATCTCTATAGAAAGGGTGTACTCTCCCAACAATTGGAATTATGTCAGATGTTGAAAAAAGTCAACAACCCTCACCCATAATAAGACTCCTCTTATTAATAGATGTGGGCAACCCACCTTAACAATTAAGGAATTGGAATTTATTTTAATTAATTAAATTCTTTTAATTAATTAAACTCCCTAATAATTAATTAAACTCCTTTAACTAATTTTCCTTCCTAATCCAATTAGGAATAAATGAGAGTACTTATATTAAATTAATTCCTAAACTCTTTTAGAAATTAAAATAATAATAATTGTAATAATATTAATAAGACTCCTCTTATTAATTTATATTTAATATTTCTAAAATATTAAATAATAAATATTAAGCTATTTAATTTATTCTATCACCATAGATTAAATTAAATATACTTAACATATTATTACGATTATGCCATTAACTTCTTAAATAATTATTCTTCCTTTTATGGTGTGACCCTTTAGGTTCTCCATATTAAACCTATTGTGAATAAATCAATTAGAATAATTCTAATCTTATTTAAATAAATAAATTAAACAATTAATTTATTTAAATAAATAATATTTATTCTACAATAGGGATAAGCCTCCCCCAAGCGATCAACGACTTTCCGGATAATATAGATTTCAACATTAATCATAAAAGAACCTTTGAGTAAATAGTTACCGTACAATTCAATCCTTCCACCATACAATGTCCCAATTAAATATAAGACATGGAATTACTGCCAAGTCTTATTTTATTTAATTATATGTATTTCGATCCTTAAATGCACAACTCCAAATAATGCAAATTAGAAACTCCTTTCTAATTTCATTCGCCTTAACCAAGGACTCTTTGGGTTGTCATTTATCGAATCACATAGACATTTCTCTTCTTTTATTAGAAGTGGTAGATTCTTTATTGATCATACATTATCTCCATGTACAACTTATTATACCCAAGCATACCCTTTGATATACCCTAAGGGTCTTAAGGAATAAGTCAAAGTATAACTCATCATACACAAGATACTATGATGATCTCAAGTCCAAGGATTACTTGTACTACTATCACTACAGAATTCCTATTGATGCATAAATAAAACTCCATTAGGTATTCCTTAGCGAGCCACGCTCAAAGGAACTTATTCTCTAATAAGCACCTACATACTTGCTTTAGTGTCTCCACACAAATGATCATGAGATCAATCATCCTCATCCAATGAGCAAGAAGGCAACGTATGTACCAATCTATCCGGATTCACTAATCCCCAATTTAGTAATCCAACGATTGGGAACTATTTTAGTTTTAAGCTTTCTAAGAATTTAGATCTCATTAGAATGATCATCATCATTATTCTAAAAGCTTTGCTTAAAACTATGGGTTTATCACATATTATAAAACAAAGATCATGTAGATAATTAAAAGCCTTTAATAAATTAATACTTTTTATTAATAAATGAATAAGATTGTTACAAAGTATATGCTTTATCATCAAACATGATTGGCTTGTGTGCATACTACTTTCAATCTCCCACTTGCACTAAAGCCAATCGCCATTGTATCTTATACTCTTCTTCTCTAAGTGACGATTATCCTGTTGTTGGATAAGCTTTAGTTAATGGATATGTAATGTTGTTCTTGAGAGTCCACCATCTCTATAGTGATTTCCCATCTTTCAATGATTCTTATAATCAAATGAAAGTGCCACAACACATGTTTAGATCCAAGATGAGACTTAGGAACTATTCCTAGTTTTCTGTAATGAACTTTTAATCCAAACAATCAACTTGCAGCTTCATTTATAGCTATTTACTTTGTCTTTATCACTAAACCAAAGAACTCTTTCTTCAGTTTGGAACCTTTCCATTCACTACACCACTTTGCTCAAGGTAACATTTTACCTTAAAGTGTATTTTCGTCGTCTTGGTGCATGCGAAAAAACTTGAGTCTGTAAAGCCCTCTAGTTTTAATTCGCACCCACCATGTATGCTCACATCCTTAGTGCTTGGGTTAAGAACTTTAAGATGTTTTTCACCGTCTTCTGATGATCTTCTCGAATATGACCGATCAACATCGTGTCTCGTACATTTCATTGCATACATGATTGTCACTCATGCGATCTCTCTTCTTTGGAGTCTATGGGGACTATTAAGAGAGATACACTCCATAGCTCATCGACATGAGACATCTCTTGGAGTTTGCCATGCTAAACAACTTTAGCATCAAATGAATATACGTTCCTTGGGTTAATTCGAGCATCTTTTTAAATCTATCTATATAGATTTATATCCCCAATTAAGATACTCTTCCCAAATCATTCGTGGAGGATTGTTTAGACAACTTTATCTTTACTGATTGTAGCATTGGTATGTCATTCCTTATCCTTAGTATATCAACATATAATACTAGAAATTTTATGACGCTCCCACTGACCCTTTTGTACACACTTGGTTCATTCTTATTTTTGATAAAATCAAACAATTTGATTGCCTCATCAAAACGAATGTTCCATATTTGAGAAACTTGCTTCAATCCATTTCTCTGAGTATTTACAACACTTACCTCATCGTATGTAACTGGATCATCATCTTCTATGATGCGTACCTCATCATCATCATCCATGATGAATCCATACCTTCTAGGTATCTTCTGTTTATTCGGACTTACACGATTCTATTTGTGGGTACAATAGGTCCAGTAAGACCCCGAAATTTTTAAATAAAAGGAATTTCCTTTATTTATTATTTTGAAATAGTAAGGGTTGATTTGATTAATGTGGATAGTTAAGGGTTAAATACGCAAATATTTCAAAATAAGCAAGTGGTTATAAAATATTCATTATCGTTGGGGAATATTCGTTTGGTCGTGGAATATTAAATCTTTGTCGGGGAATATTAAATGCGACGGCCGCTGACCGTGTGTGGGCCCCATAACGGAAAGCGATTGGATGAAGAAAACGACAAATATAAGTTGTTTTTAAATAACTAGGCGTAGTTGTTCACAGTTATCTTGTTGGAATACCCTATGGTTAAAACACACTAATACGCGTTGTTGAGCAATGTAGCACCAGATTGCACCAATTATTGATTCTTACGTGAAGAAGGCACTACTCAATAATGGTTACGATAATTCTTTCAAAGATTTTATTGAGTTAATAATTGTGCGTTGATATTTTATATTCTTTGTTGTTTCAATAATTGTCATTACACAATATTTTCATTATCGAAGCAATAATTCATATTATCCTCGAATAATATTATTAGATAACATTATTGGCAATGTCTAGAAAGTTCTATCTAAGGAGAGGTTTGGTCACCTAATTGCGGCCAAAGAAGAAGAAATTCTTATTGAAAGCCCTCTTTCCTGAACCGCTGCACGGTTGTCACAATTGTGATTACGTAATATTATTTGTGAATAATTAATTATTGATTTATATGATGAGGAAAATATTGATTTTATGTGGATATAGATGGAGAAAATTTTTAAAATGACAATTGTTGAAAATTAATATTTTATCTTTTTACGATAAAATAATTCATTTAAATATATTATTTTAATAATATATTAACGGTGATATTTTTACAACGAATGTGGGATATATGAGTATCTGAGGAGGAAGAGTATTTTTTGTTGCAATAAATGTTTAAAACATGTTAAACATGTTGGTGGACCCCATTTATTATTCGAAATTTGATTATAACTTTGTAAAATCGCCTGCTTGTGGATTTCGGTCAATTTCTATTTGGAATTTGGAAAAACTTTCTTCTGCAAAGTTGTAGAAATTGAAATTCCTATAAAAACTCGCGAGATTCGAATTTTCTGATGAAAGGGCTATTTATTATGAATTATTGAAGTTCAAGTTCAAAATAATTGATTTTTGGGAGTTTAAAATATTTTTGTAAGAAAAACGTTTTTTGTTGCAATTGAGTGGCTCACATGTGTTATAAATGATCTGAAATCAGATTTCTAAGGTGGGCTTGAATATTTTTAAGAAATATTATTATTTTATTAAATTTTACGCTTTGGTGTTCTAAGCGTTTTCCTATAAATAGGGTGCTTGGGTTAGAATTGAAAATCACACCGTAAATCTGAGTTTTCTCTCTCTATATTATCGAGCGTATTCTTGTGAGTATTTTGAGTATACTTTGAGTATTGCTAGACGCAAGGTAAAGTTCCTTCAAAGACTATACCCTAGATTCTAGCTGTAAGTAATCTTGATCTTTCGAGGTAAGGGATATTATTTTTTCGTAATGATATTATTTCTTCAATATCATTATCTTTGAAATGTTGATTTGAAGTTTTATCAAATTTGGAACTTTTTCATGTCGGGGTTACTATTCATGGGTTACTATTCACGAGTTACTATTCATGAGTTACTATTCACGAGTTACTTATTCACGAGTACTATTCATGAGCGTGAAGATGTTTTTGTGGAATTTCTATCTTTTGGTGTCGATTACTATTCACGTATACTGGCGGCACTATTCACATATCTTGTACTATTCAATAGAAAAATAAAATTTTTTCTTTTCGTCAAAACATATATTACGGATACTAACTCGATTGTATCCATGTTTTGATCATTCTTGAATTTTACACCACTATGATTATTTTTGAGGTATTTTTGGGCGTGGATAAAACCAAGTACGAATCCTTAATCCTTAATCCTTGTCATTTTGTTTCACTTTGATTCGTTTCTTTAAAAAAATATTTTTCATCATCCTCAGTCTTAAATGATGATATTATGGAATATCTTTGGCCTGTAGTGCAAAGATGAATGATTTCTTAAGAATATCTTTGGCCTGTAGTGCAAAGATGAATGATTTCTGAAGAATATCTTTGGCCCGTAGTGCAAAAGATGAGCAGTGTTTAAATAAACATGACCCGGTGATGAATATCTTTGGCACAGTAGTGCAAAAAGATGAATATTTGATTCCAGATGTATATTGATTGATGTTACAGGGATAAAAGATAGACGATGAACTTTTAAATTCATACATAGAAGATAGTAGTTTGCATTCTCTACTTAACTCTTCTAATGAATTATTATTTTCGCTGCGAATATTGATTTAAAATTTGTTGTCTATTGTATTCTATTATATTTTTCCTGTTGAAGACTAACGATAATTTGTTGTATATTATCTTAGTCATAATATTCTTCTTGAGCTAGTTGAGCTCACCCTTTTCCTTTTTGTTCCATTTTTTCTCAGGAGGCGAGAATATAGCGAGTACGTGTCGGGGTATGGAATGAAGGTTTTAGAAAGGATTGTTTAGTAGTCCTCACCATTTTTGTAAAATAATGTATCAATAAATGTGATGAGGATTTATTTGAGTATAGATATTGTCTAGAAGATAATATTTGTATTCAAACTCACAGTTTTACTGTTGTAATAATAAAGTTGTAGTTGTTTCTGTACCATGTATTGACAACTCAGAATAGGTGATGTATACCTATTTTGGGGGCGTCACAAGGTCTATCTACAGGTTCCTCTTATTTGACTTATAGTGTTTTGTGGTTCTTGAACTTTTCAAGATCTATTATCCTCCCACTAGCCCTTTAATGATAAACACCTTTATCTTAGAAGGCAGCGTGTTTCGTAACAAACACCTTTTGCTAAGTAGAATTATAGAACATATACCCTAAACTTACTTTAGGATGTCCCACAAATCCGTACATGTCAAATTTTGTCCCAAGCTTATCCTTTGAAACCTTTTCACATAAGTTGGACAACCCTTTATCTTAACATACTTAAGATTAGGAATCCTCCTATCCATAACTTTTATGGAGTCTTGGGGCTTGGGATTTTGAGGTTACCATTTTCGTAGATATCGCGACCATTTCTAGGACATGACCCTTGTAAGGATACCGGAATGTCGGTAAAATCATTATGGACCGCACCATGTCCAACAAGGTACGACTTTTCATTCGGATACATCAATCAATTATTGCGTGTCGGGATGTGTCCATTATGAAAACCATTTGAGATGATCTAGAAACTTATTGCACAAGTATTTATTCCTTGATCCAATCAAAGAATCCTAATACTTTGCCAATTTGTTTCACTTCCGAATTCTTTGAACCTTTCAAATAATTCACACTTGTATTTCAACAAATACATACATTCAACTCTTTGAATGATCATCTCCTTTTCTTATACTAGTTTGTTCAATTTACAAAATAATTTTTCACGTAAGTCAAGTATACAAAATCCATTAAGTAATATTCCGCCTATACAAAACATTATTATTATAAATAGAACAACAATTATTCTTAATTGTAATACCAAAGATTTCATTGTCCAACAATAAAATGGAAATAATGTTTCTAACAAGAATTGGAATACAATAACAACTTATTGACTTAATAGATTTGCCAGTAAGCGTCTAAACTATAAGTTTCTATAGCTAATATGGAAACCTTTGCTACATTTCCATTACGTAGGATTACTTATATTTGTTTAGCTTTCTACTTACCTTGGTCCTTCATAAATCTATATTTATGATAACCAAAGTCGGTATCCAATACCCAAGTAGAACCTTGACTTAAAGAAAAATTTATTTCAATCATGAACAAAAAACTGTATTGTAACCGAAACTTCACTAAGCTTCTATGGTTAGCCTCTGCAAGATGCTTTTCGCAGTTTCTTTCCAGTGTCCAGGCTTATTGCAGTGGAAGCAAACTCCTTTGCTATCCGTATCAGTTTTGTTCTTATTATCCTTTGTTTATGCCTTTCTATTTACCTTCTTTGAATCGTTCTTCTTTTCAGAAGATCCTTTGGCCCCTACCAGTAAGACTTGATCTTTCTTGGTTGGAAAGTGACTCTCAACATTTTTCAATATGTTAAGCAAATCAGCGAGGCTGATATCTAGCTTGTTCATATAAAAAATTCACAACAATTGTGAAAGGAGTCCGGGAGTGAGTGCAAGATCAAATCTTGGCTCAACTCTCCATCCATGACAAAACCCATTGTCCTAATTGATCAATCAAATTGATTATCATTAGGACATGTGTCTGTACTATAGTGCCTTCGGTCATTCTAGATCGGAAGAGCTCCTTAGATATCTGATATCTATCACTCCTACTTTCCTCGCCATCAACTACTTGATGTGCAGGAATATAGTAGGAGCATCCATAGTTTCATCTTGTGTTGAAGCTCGTTACTCATAGATCTTGAGCGAGCATGATGCATTGAGCCAATCATGTATCATCTTGCCACTTTCTAAAAGTAGCAATGTCTTCCTCGGAGGCATTATGCGCAACCATTCTTGCGGGATAGGCGTATTAAGGACATAAGATAGCTTTTCAAACTATGAGAACTATTCTCAAATTCCTTAACCAATCCGTTTAATTTGATTACGATTAATTTAGCATCTAATATGCTTCATGGATAGTAATTTTAGACATTGTAAAATTACGTAAATGAATTTGTAATTAACAACATTTTAACATACATTCTTTTATTAATTACCAAAATAAATTAGGTCTTGTTTTAAATTGGTATCTCCCACTATTTTCTTCAAACTATATTACCCTCACTTATATAGTTCGGCAAAATCTAATTAAAGATTTGCTAGTGAGAATAAGGATCCCATTTCAAATGTATATAGCCTTGTGGTGACACAACAAACTATATATAAATAAATAGGTAGACAACTCTTGTCAATTACATCAACTATGCAACTCCTTGTATTTTGCCTCTCAGTTATTTTGATCAAGTGGTGGCACATCCGAATTAAAATTATCCAAGTTAAGTCCGACTCTAGCACTCCATATATTCAAAAAAGAAAATATCATCCTTGTGGTGACACAACAAAAAAATATTGTTCAATTTTCTTTATAAGCATCAAATGTGATAAATTAACATCTTAAATACTTAATACTTGCCTTGTGGTGACACAACAAACTCATATTAAATATTTAATACTCTATTAATTTTATCATGCTAGAAAGCTTACGTTCGATATTTCAAATATCTTTGAGCGCTTAGGACTTAATATAAAAATTGAGGGGTTTGTTATTAATTTGTCTCATCTTGTTTAAGCGCATTGCACATATATATATAAAATACGCATCGTATTAATTAACATGCGAAGCATGTTTGCATAATATATAATATATATATATATATATATAGTATAAGCATGCACATATAGAATACTATATTCTACTCGGATTGATTATGGACTTTTATTCTAGTTTGGTTCACTAGAGCCACCAAGTGAACCAAAAGGTCAAACCCCCAAGGGGTGCGAAAAATAATATTTAAATATAACTATTACATTTAAACCCCTGCTCTATTACAAATCGGGTCTTCAAGCGCTCCTTGCTCCTTGATCTCCAATTTTTCAAAATTAATTCTAACTATTCCTATTACAAAACTATTTAAAATAAATAGAAACCTTGATCGTGATCGAGGGAAGTACATAGGAGAGAGATAGAATTTACATTAAGAAAAATTAGAGAAGGCGAGGTACGCAGAATCCCCATTTAATAAAACCCATACATTCATGCATCCAACTAAAATAAAATCCAATCGCATTGGTCAATAGTCCATAATCAATCCCATTTATTATCATACACATCACCATATGCATTAATAAATAGCATTCATCTCATGAATAATAAACATTTAATATATATATTGATATCATTTAATGGGCAAATTTAGTTAGTATAAAATCTATTTTGAATAAAAATAAACTCCTTTATTTAAATCCAAATTTAAATCAAAATAAAACTATTTTATTTTAATTTATCCAATTTTGAATAAAATAAACTATTTTATTTTAATCAAAATCTTTAATCAAAATAAACTCCTTTATTTTAATTAATTATGGAATCCAATTCCATATAAAAAAATTTAATTAAAATAAACTCTTTTATTTTAATTAATTATGGAATCCAATTCCATGAAAAAAAAATTTAATATTAAAGGAAACATGAATTATCTTTCCTATTCAC
Source organism: Panax quinquefolius (assembly GCA_020205615.1). Classification (NCBI taxonomy): domain Eukaryota; kingdom Viridiplantae; phylum Streptophyta; class Magnoliopsida; order Apiales; family Araliaceae; genus Panax; species Panax quinquefolius. Next base: position 86,312,386 of record CM035155.1, on the reverse strand, counting down.
AAATAAACTCCTTTATTTTGAATAATATGAAATCTTATTTCATATTTAAATAAACTCCTTTATTTAAGGAAACATGGATTCTCTTTCCTATTCACAAATAAACTCTTTTATTTTGAATAATATGAAATCTTATTTCATATCTAAACAAACTCCTTTATTTAAGGAAAGATGGATTTACTTCCTATTTACAAATAAACTCCTTTATTTTAGGAAAAATAAAATCCAATTTCAACTCCAATTAGTTATTATGGAATCCAATTCCAACTCTAATTAGTTAGCATGAAATTCTAATTTTAAAATTAAAATAAATCTTTTATTTTAATATTAAAATAAACCTTTTATTTTAAGATTAAAATAAACCTTTTTATTTTAATTATAAAATTATTTAAAATTAAAATAAAACTTTATATTTTAATATTAAAATAAACCTTTTATTTTAAAATTAAAATAAACTTTTATTTTAATTATATAATAATTAAGAATATATATATAACCGTTCCTTTTTATTTTATTTTTTTTTTCGCTGCCTTGAAATCTATGACTTCATGCCCATTGAAAACAAAAAACGAACCTTTTTTTTTAAAATCCGTGAAGCCAACGTAACATATATCATTTCTTGTTGCTTCCGTGCATTTGTTTCAACATTTGTTAATCATAACATTATATATATATATATATATATATATATATATATATATATATAATCCTGTTTAAAAAAAATAAAAACCGGACTTTGAATAAAAAAGATTCACATAAATCATGTAACTTTAAAATCAAGATCTTTGCTCCCGATTTTAAAATGCGGTGAAAAAATCGTGAATCTGTTTAATTAAATTAGTTTTTTTTTTATATTAAATTTTATATAACAGATTATGCCTAATTAAATTGTTCTAAAACCATATCAATATATATATCAAATTAAATAATTAATAATTCGCATAAAGGTTTGGCTCTGATGCCACTGTTGGGTTTGTAATATTCAAGAACACAATCAAATTGCATAAAAGTGCGGAAGCGTGTAAAAATCAGAGTTTAAAAAAATTTACAAACCATATACCCGGATCACCCTTTATGCACAATTATTAATTAAACGAAAAGATAAAGAATAAATCATACCCTTGAAGATCGAGCTTCCTCAGGTACAAGTTCACCTCCAAATCCTTTCGCGTTCAATCTTGAATCCACCGGGTTTGGTTCCTTCCTTTGACCAACATTAGCCACCCAAATGTTTGGCCTCTAGAGGTGATCCACCAAGGAAGAAGAAAATTCAAGAAAAGGGGTATTGGCTCAAACCCTAATTTTTCTATCTCTATAGAAAGGGTGTACTCTCCCAACAATTGGAATTATGTCGTATGTTGAAAAAGTCAACAACCCCTCACCCATAATAAGACTCCTCTTATTAATAGATGTGGGCAACCCACCTTAACAATTAAGGAATTGGAATTTATTTTAATTAATTAAATTTTTTTAATTAATTAAACTCCCTAATCTTATTAGGGATAATTAATTAAACTCCTTTAACTAATTTTCCTTCCTAATCCAATTAGGAATAAATGAGAGTACTTATATTAAATTAATTCCTAAACTCTTTTAGAAATTAAAATAATAATAATTGTAATAATATTAATCGAGACTCCTCTTATTAATTTATATTTAATATTTCTAAAATATTAAATAATAAATATTAAGCTATTTAATTTATTCTATCACCATAGATTAAATTAAATATACTTAACATATTATTACGATTATGCCATTAACTTCTTAAATAATTATTCTTCCTTTTATGGTGTGACCCTTTAGGTTCTCCATATTAAACCTAGGTTGTGAATAAATCAATTAGAACAATTCTAATCTTATTTAAATAAATAAATTAAATAATTAATTTATTTAAATAAATAATATTTATTCTACAATAGGGATAAGCCTCCCTAGCGATCAACGACTTTCCGGATAATATAGATTTCAACATTAATCATAAAAGAACCTTTGAGTAAATAGTTACTGCAAATGCAATTCAATCATTCCACCATCTGATGTCCCAATTAAATATAAGACATGGAATTACCGTCAAGTCTTATTTTATTTAATTATATGTATTTCGATCCTTAAATGCACAACTCAAATAATGCAAATTAGAAACTCCTTTCTAATTTCATTACACGCCGCCAAGGACTCTTTGGGTTGTCATTTATCGAATCACATAGGATATTTCTCTTCTTTTATTAAAGTGGTAGATTCTTTATTGATCGTACATTATCTCCATGTATAACTTATTATACCCAAGCATACCCTTTGATATACCCTAAGGGTCTTAAGGAATAAGTCAAAGTATAACTCATCATACACAAGATACTATGATGATCTCAAGTCCAAGGATTACTTGTACTACTATCACTACAGAAATTCTATTGACAGCAAATAAAACTCCATTAGGTATTCCTTAGCGAGCCACGTTCGATGAACTTATTCTCTAATAAGCACCTACATACTTGCTTTAGTGTCTCCACACAAATGATCATGAGATCAATCATCCTCATCCAATGAGCAAGCAACGTATGTACCAATCTATCCGGATTCACTAATCCCCAATTTAGTAATCCAATGATTGGGAACTATTTTAGTTTTAAGCTTTCTAAGAATTTAGATCTCATTAGAATGATCATCATCATTATTCTAAAAGCTTTGCTTAAAACTATGGGTTTATCACATATTATAAAACAGCATCATGTAGATAATTAAAAGCCTTTAATAAATTAATAATTTTTATTAATAAATGAATAAGATTGTTACAAAGTATATGCTTTATCATCAAACATGATTGGCTTGTGTGCATACTACTTTCAATATCCTGTCTGTGCGTTTACGCATGACCTAGTTCCATTATTTAGTATTCTGTTGGAATAACCTGTATACGCGAACTACCGTATACATGGTGACATTCTTCTGTTATTCCAATATTTATTATTCTGTTAGAATATCATATACATTAGTTTTCTGCATGACACAGTTCCATTATTTATTATTACATTGGAATAACTTTTGTCATGCAAGGATCTATCACATGCTTGGTGAATTACATTGTTATTCCATTCTTTATTATTACATTTGAACATCACATGCATGGGATTCTGGCATGACTTGGTTCCATTCTTTATTATTCTGTTGAAACAATTTGTCTACGTGGATTACCGCATGGTGGGCGAAAATCCATTTGCAGTTTCGTAACTTTTCTGACCCTCAAAAATTCTTGAAAAATTTGAAATGATAATTTGATGAGTTTTCTATATTATGTCCAAAAATGGCGATTTTTGGATGTATAAATTATGAGTTATGGATTTTATGAGAAAAGACTATTTTAAAAGTAAACCCTTATAACTCCTTGTGGTTAACTCCAATATTGGTAAAATTTTTATTGGGAGTACATGTATTTAACAGAAGTATACCGTGTAAATTTTGGAATTTTTGGACAAAAGTACAGTTTATAAAAAATGTCTAAATATTCGGAGGTTTTGGCCATGTGAAAAATAGTAAATGAATTTTAAAAATTTTGAGAAAAATATATGTTCAATATGGGACTATATTCTGCTAAATCCCAGAAAAGAATAATTTTAGGGACTGATTTGGTATTTTTCAAAAAAATAGTTTAGTTACGAACATATGAATTAAATATGTTATGTGAAGTTGAAAAATTTGTAAATAGGAATTTATGGCTTGGAAATCCTATATAAGGTATATGCAGATTTTTGATGAGTGATTTGATCATTGGTGATGAAATCTTATGAGTATGGCATTTTTGAATGATTAAATGTATTATTTGGTAAAGTGTAAATAATTAAATTAAATTATTTATAAGTTTAAGAAATGATTAAAATATTATTATAATATTAATGATATTAGATTATGAGATTATTAAGTGATTGATAACATTTGAATATTTTAAACTGTGGATAAATTTAAAGTCTTTAATATTTATCCTTGTTTCATTTGATTAATGTTTATATCATTGTCATCATCCTCATGTTTATATTATGTTGAAAGTCATCTGTGGCTTGTAGTGCATAGATGGACTTGGTATGATTATGACCAGGGATTATTCGGTATAATCATGACCGTAATGTTACAAATGATGTGGTAAAAGTCCTCATTGGCCCGTAGTGCATTGATTGACAGTTTTTGGTATGATTATGGCTATGGATTCTCTTCGGCCAAGGGGTACAAAGATGAATTGTTTTATGGAATGATCAGGATCGTTGATGAAAACACAATTATCTTTGGCCCGTAGTGCATAGATAATTCGTGGTTGTGATATTAACGAATATCCTTGGCCTATAGTGCAGGGATGATTCGATAATGTGGATTAATTATTGAGCTGAGTCTCAGCAATGAAATATTAATTCATGGATGTGATAATAATGAATATCCTTGGCCCGTAGTGCATGGATAATTCATGGATGTGATATTAACGAATATCATTGGCCGTAGTGCAGGGGTGATTCGATGATGTGGATTATTTATTAAGCTGAGTCTCAGCGATAAAATATTGATAAATAAACTTTTAATTCGTAAAAGATAGTAGATATAATGCTCTACTTGACTCTTTTAAAATACAGTTGTATGTCTGTGGCATGTAGTGCAAAGATGAATTTATTAGTATGATTATGAGCAGAAATTGTGATTTGGTATAACCATGAATTTTTGATGTTTCAGGTAAAGATAGGTGATGAAAATTATCTTCGTCCTGGGTGCGAAGAGGAATTTAGAATCACAATTATGATTATGAGTTATTTATATGATTGTGGACATGAATTGTTGATTGATGTTACAGGGATAAAACATTATCGGTGAACTTTTAACATAAAGAAGATAATAGATCTGATGGTCTATTTGACTTTTCTAATGGATTGCTCGTTCCGCTGCAACTATGGTTGAAAAGTTTTATCATCTACCATATGTTCTAAATCTCTGATTTATTACTAATGAAGGCTATTGATGATGTAAATTATCTTTAGCCATGATATTCTTCTTTTGGGCTAGTTGTGGCTCACCCTTTTGCTTCACAATTCCTTTCGGGTAATAAGAGTGTAGTCGGGTTAGAAATTTGGGTAACAGGGGAATAGAACGGTGGTCTATAGCTGTTGAGGTTCTCCCTAAATAGTATGGAAATAATTTTATTGAGAACTTTAGATAAGTGTGTCGTATTATATACGTCACTTGATATTTAATTTTGGTGAACCGAATAGGGTGGGGTGAACCCAACTTTGGAAGGGTGTTTTGCCACTATCATACAAGATGTCTAATGACATACAACCTCGTGTTATCATAAGACAGGGTTGTGCACATCCACTTGCTGAGTATATCTACGAGCACTACCTATATGATCTTGGAGTTTATTTGAAATATAATTTTCACTTGGAGACAGTGGAGATAGTTATATGTCAAGAGAAGACTCACCATTGGAAACAAGATGATAGTAATCTTCTCGTTTTTCTTTGGGGTCTATTGGGTCAACTAAGGATAAATCTGTAGACATATGATATCTATCATAACCTAGACGCATGACCTCCCATGTACGAAGGTTTTCTTAAGCACTTCCCAAAGATTTTAAATTCTAAAACAGTTTTTGACTATACTTTTATGTAAAGTATCATTGTAAGTTTGTGGTCGAGGCACCATGAGAGTTACAAAACTCACAGTTAACTGTGGTCGTATTATATACGACAGTTCAACAGTTGTATAAATGAAGTTGTATTTGATTTTTATAATGTGATATCTGGCGATTCATAAGGGTTTTGTGGACCTATTTTGGGGGTGTAACAATGTTCATACTTGTCGGGGTTCCAAACCAAAGCAATTCGATTGGATAATAATAAGGTTTTATCTTGTTCAACAATAATCTATAATTCAACATATATATACGGGTAATTAACAAAGGTGTATCAACATGTGGTTAAATGCAATGATTATCCAAGTGGGGACACTTGTATAACCATTTATAGAAATTATCGAACAGAATATATATCTGAATTACCATATACTAACATGTTGATAATCAATGAGCGTATATAATATAGGGTTAATAATCTATACAGTAATAATATAATTCTGAAACATTCTTACTCATGTCCATTGCATAAAGAAAATGCAAAGGTAGGATACTTGCTTGCACGATCGCCGCTTCAATACTGTGACTTAGTTATATCTTTTATATCACGACCTATCATTAAACAGATCATTTGTTCGATTAGAACAATATACTATAACATATAGTACTGCATTTCGCAATCAGCACATAACCTAATTACATTATCACACATGTTCAACAGTCATTGCATCACAAATAAACATTAATACAATCAAAATATCTAAGTCCAGATCAATTTCTAAAATATATCGATTGTCTTAAACTGACTTTATCGGAAATTATCGAGTCTAAGACTCTATTCCAACGCTCGATATTAAGTAAGTATCAATCATATTAATTTAAATGACTCAATAAATATTTATTAATTTATCACGAATTTTCAAACACCGAAATCATTATTAAATGATTCAAATATCAAATAATTCTATTATCATTTAATTATTATTAAACTATTAAGGAAACCATTGCCAAAATATTAAAGTTATTTATAATAACTCAAAATATTTTAAAACATTTATATTACCCTTAAATGATTTTTAAAACATTTAAAATTATTTTTAAATAATTACCATTAATATTAATATATTAATGTACTATTTCTTAAAATGTTAAAAGTCATTAAGTATAACTTAAAATATTTTTAATTCACTTAATATTATTAATCTTGATATTATTTAATTCACCTCTTAGTATTATTAGTTTACTAATAATACTTTTATTCGCTTACTAATATTATTAACATCTTAATAATATTTTAATACTTTACTAATATTATTTAATCTTGAATATTATTATTTAATTAATAATATTTTAATCATCCAATAATACTTTAATTTAATATTATTAATCTTTTAATAATATTTTAATCTAAGATTAATACTTTAATCTAATATTATTAATCATTTAATAATATTTTAATAAAGCTTTAATCTTAATATTTTATTTACTTAACAATATTATATTCTAATATTATTAATATCATAATAACATTTTAATAATTTATTTGATCAATAAAATGCAGTTTATTCTAATTGTTCACCCTTTAAAAACCACTTATTTAATATCCATAAAATGTCATAAATAATATTTCTTATTATAAATTACCAAAATTCCCTAAAATAGTAATAATATTATATATTAGGAGTATTCAAGCATTAAAATCATATTTTTCTTATTTAAGACATCATTTAATTATTTATTTTCTTTTATTCATAACTTCATCATTTTTAGGAAAAATACCGAACTGATTCCAAAAATTCTTCTTTTTTGGGTTTTTATATAGTATATGACTCAATAATGATCCCCAAATTTTTCTGGAATTTTAGAAAGTGATTTACTAATTTTAAAGTGCCCAAAACACTCGGATCTTGCTTTATTTTTCATAAATCGAGTTTTTCTCAGAAAAATCTGAAATTTTCAGGGTATACTCTCATAACATATATGAACCTACTGTAAAAATTTTGGAATTTTCCAGTGTATACACAGTGAGAAACTCTAGTGTTAATATTTAGGAGTCTGTTATGGAAATAGCCATTACGCACAACCTATAAATCGAAATGCGTCTGTTCTTTTTCCTACATGTAGATAACTTCTTAAGGTACCTCTGTGATTTTTCCCAGATTTTTAAGACTTGCAACTGACCAAAACAGCCTCAAGAAAAATAGGGACAGTAGCTTTTTAGGGTTTCAAAACCTCAATACACTATGTGGACTGTTTTGGGGAAAATAGTCCTCATGGCTTCAATACTTGCTAGATTTGTGTTCTACCACTTGGGTTTACTAGATAACTCATGTATCTAGCACCCCCCCCCCCCCCTTTCAACGGATCACAAATCCAAGTTGTAAAACTTGAGTTATACAAGATTTAGTGGAGGAAAAACAAGGTTTCACCCCTTGGAGCACATATGCTCATTTTCTTCCTCTAAACCTTTGATCTAACACTCAAGATACTTAGTTCCATACATGATGATATGTAGAACTAGGGTATCTTGAGTATTAGTTCATAACCCCAACAAAACTCAAGCTATAATACAAAGTAGAAGAAGAAGATGAAGATTAGGTTATACCTTGATTTAGTGGCAACCTTCCTTGATTTACCAAAGTAAGTAATGAACTTAGGATGCATCAAATAAACTAGCACACCTCTCTCACTCTCTCAAAATCGAACCCTCCCCCTCTTTCTCTTACTTTGCAACTTGCTAGCTTGAGAGAAAAAAATAGAAGAAGAAGAATAAGAGAAAATGAATGTCTAGCAAATGAATGTGTGATATAACTATTATCCCCCATATTTTTATTGTCCCATGGATAAAAGACTACACCTTATCTCTTCAATTAGCCTAATCATGTAATTAAGGTTGCTTAATAGATTTGCAACCAATGGGAGATTAACACACATGTACTTGTGTGAGACCCCAGATTTTATGAATAAAGATTTAATTTTCTCAAAATATTTTTTTTATATTATGGTGTGGATTCGATATAATGTTATAGTTGTGGGTAATATTTATAAATTTTGCAAAGCATGCAAGTTGTTATATAATATTCAATTGGTCGGGGGATATTCATTTTAACAGGGAATATTCATACAACGGCACAATCATTGGTGGACCCCGTAATGAAATTATTGTCGGATTTAGAAAATGACAAAAATATTTTTATGAAAATAGCGGCGGAAGTTTTACCGTTAACTGTTGAAACACCCTTGTTAAAAGAAATCTGATGATCTGGCGTGGTTGCGTAGTAGCACATGGTATTGATTATTGATGCTTATGTGAGAAGTCACTCGATTTTTTGTTCAATTATTGCTACGATGAATTCTTTGCTTAGTATCTCACGTTATTTGATTCGATTATTATCAATATTTTATATATTATTAAATCAATAATTGAGATGACAAAGTTATTAATATTATTATTTGCAATATTAACGATGTCTAGAAGTTCTGCCAAGGAGAGGTTTGGTCACCTAATTGCGCGTCAATAGGGAGAAATCCTTATTGGAAAGCCCCCTCTTTCTTGGGAACGACCTGGTCAATTAATAGTGTGAATTATAATAATGATAATGAGTTTTGTTTTATTAGTATTATTAATGTAATATAACAGAAAAGCTTTTTATATAACACAGAATACTTTTATAAAGTTATTTGTTGTATTAGACTATAAATAGAATATATTATATTCTATTATGCATAGTATTTTGCATATTAAAATCTTTTTATATAAAATGAATACTTTTATAAAGTTATTTGTTTTATTAGATTATAAATAGAATATATTATATTTTATTATGCGTAGTGTTGCATAGTGCTCTGCATAGTATTTTGCATAGTAAAATCTTTTATATAAAAAGAATACTTTTATAAAGTTATTAGTTTTTATTAGATTATAAATAGAATATATTATATTTTATTTAAAAGATTTTGTTTTATTAAAATATTTTATTAAATCAATATGGACCATCCGATTAAAAGTAAATCAATCTGGACCGTTCATGAATTAGTTACTATTCAATCCATTCTCCTATAAATAGAAGCTCATTCCTTCTTAATTTCTTACGAATTCACTGAAACTCTAGAGAGAGAAACTATAGAGAGAATTCTTCTTCTATAATCTTGAGCGTATTTCTTTAGAGTTTTAAGAAGCTTTGAGCGTAGTGCAAGTTTTCTTCAAGAATATCCTTGCCCTACTAGTCCAAATACTCTTCTTTTACGGTAAGGGATATTATTTGTTGTACTCGTAAGGGGTATTATTTCTTTTGTATTCATGAAGAGAACTTCTATTATTCCATTCTTTATTATTCTGTTGGAATAACCTGTATACGCGGGCTACCCTATACTTGGTGAAATTCTTCTGTTATTCCATTCTTTATCAGTATGTTAGAATAACTTTGTACTGTCTGAAATCTGCGTGTGACGCCCCCAAAAATTAGGTATACATCATCCATCTTGGGTAGTCGGATACATGGTACGAATTTAAATACAACTTACTAATATAACTATAGTGTATAATATCGACATAAAGCGTGAGTTTGAATACAAATATTGTCTACTAGATATTATACAAACTCAAAAGGAGTCCTCATTACAATTATTATCACACTATTTCACGAAATAGTGAGGACTACTAATGCTATCCTCCGGACCATTACTCCGGTTCCCAGAGCTCGTCCCGGCTATGTTCTCATTTCACGAAGAGAACGGTGAAAGAAAGGTGAGCTCAACTAGCCCGATGAAATATTATGACTAAGATAATGCGAATAAATTATCAATAGCCTTCAACATTGTTAAACCGATAAAATATAATAAACATCAAGTTTAAGCTGCGGAAACAAGCGATCCATTAAAAGAGTCAAGTAGAAAATAAAATCTACTATCTTTTATGATTTAAAGGTTTTCATCACTATTATAGTTGAGACTCACTTTAATAAATAATCCACATCATCGAATCACCCCAAAGACTACTACGACGAGGATATTCTTTAGTATCACGAACACAATTATTCACACACTACGGGCGAGAATAGTTGTGTATTCATTAATAGTCATGATCATGCCAACAATCGTCCATCGGTGAACTACGGACATCGAGGACTTTTACCACATCATTTGTAACATTACGGTCGTGATTACATCGAATAATCCACGGTCATAATCATACCAAGTCCATCCATGCTCTACAGGCCACGATGACTTTAAAAAAATATAAACATGAGGATGATGACAATGATATAAGAATTCAAAAAAACAAGTTCAAGAATTAAGTTATTCAGAACTAATAACATCCAAACTATCAACATAATCTTTGCTTTGTAGAGTAAAATTCAAGAATGATCGGAAGAATATTTCCATGAAAAGATCTTTGGATGAAACACAAATATCAAGGATATTCTACTAATTTTATGGAGTATAGAAATCAAAGTTTTAACCAACCGGGTATAATAAAGAATGGAATAACAAAAGAAATCACCATAAATGCGATAGATCAGCATGGCGGAGTTATTCCAATGAATAATAAATAACGGAACGGGTTAGGTGAAATTCACAATTTGCGAGATGTTCCAACGAGAATAATAAAGATGGAACCCGGATCCGTGTAAAACACACGAGATAGGATATTCCAACGTAATGATAAAAATGAAACCAGTCCGTGTAAAACACATGAATGTGATGTTCCAATGAGATAATAAAGATTTTAACCAGTCCTGTGTAAAACACACGCACGTGGATGTTCCAATGAATAATAGAAGAATGGAATAAAAGAAGAAGATCACCAAGTATAGGGGATTCCACGTATACAGGTTATTCCAACAGAATAAATAAGAATGGAATAACAAAAGAAGTTCTCTTCATGAATACAAAAGAATAACACCCCTTACGGGTACAACAAATAATATTTCCTACCATAAAAGACACTGGATATCAAAGTAGTGAAGTACCAGAATACCATTCTTCTTTCTCTCTATAGATTTTCTCTCTATAGCTTCTCTCTATAATTTCCCTCTCTAGAGTTTCAGTGAATTTGTAAGAAAATAATGAAGGAATGAGCTTCTATTTATAGGAAAATAGAATGCATAGTAATTAATCCATAAACGGTCCAGATTGATTTACTTTAATCTGACGGTCCATATTTAAAGCAAAATATTTTAAATAAAATATCATATATTCTATTTATATAAAAACATTTTACTATGCAAACACTATGCAACACTATGCAAAACACTATGCAACACTATGCATAATAAAATATAATATATTCTATTTATAGAATAACTTTAATAAAGTATTACATTTTTATATAAAAGATGTTTACATTTTATTACGTTAATAATGCTGAATAAAACAAAAAGCGTCATTATCGCTTATAATAATTCATATTATTAATCGACAATAATGGAATCAAACCGGTGACTTCTCACATAAGCATCGATAATCAATACCGTGTGTTATACTATGCAACCACACGTATTCTTGCACTTTTACTACCAAGTAGTTCAACAAGAAACCACGGTAAAACTTTCGCCGTTATTTCATAAAATATTTTTTTGCTTTCTCGAATCCGACAATAATTACATTTCATGGGTCCCACCAATGATTGAGTCATTTATACGAATATTCCCTGCTAAACCGAATATTCCTCGACCAATCGAATATAATATAACCACTTGCATACTTTACAAAATTTATAAATACTACCCACAACTATAATATTATCTCAAATTCACACCATAATATTAAAAAATTATTTCGACAAAATTTAAATCATTATTGATAAAATCTGGGGTCTCACACCGCATACATGGTGAAATTCTTACATTATTCCATTCTTTATTATTATGTTGGAATAACTTTGCCTATCTGAAGTATCGCATACATGGTGAAATTTTTCATTATTCCATTCTTTATTATTACATTGGAACATCCGCATGCATGCTTTTACGCGCGACACGGTTCCGTTATTTATTATTCTGTTGGAACATCCTGTCTGTGCTTTACGCATGACCTAGTTCCGTTATTTATTATTCTGTTGGAATATCATGTCTGTGCTTTACGCATGAACTATTTCCATTATTTATTATTCTGTTTGAATATCCTGTCTGTGCATTTACGCATGACCTGGTTCCATTATTTATTATTCTGTTGGAATAACCTGTCTGTGCGGTCTATCGTATGCTTGGTGAATTCTTTTGTTATTCCATTCGTTATTATACTCAGTTGGTTAAAGTTTTGACTTCTATACTCAATGAAATTAGTGGAATATCCTTGATATTTGCGCTTCATCCAGTGTCTTTTCATGGAAATATTCTTCTGAGTATTCTTGAATTTTACTCTACAAAGAAGTATCATGTTGACAATTTGGACATTATTAGTTCCTGGATAAATTAATTCTTGAACTTGTTTTATTGAATTATTATGTCATTGTCATCATCCTCATGTTTATATTATGTTGAAAGTCATCTACATGGCTTTTGTAGTGCATAGATGGACTTGGTATGATTATGACCAGGGATTATTCGATATAATCATAACCGTAATGTTACAAATGATGTGGAAAAAAAGTCCTCATTGGCCCGTAGTGCATTGATGGATAGTTTTTGGTATGATTATGACTATGGATTCTCTTCGGCCAAGGGTGCAAAGATGAATTGTTTTATGGCATGATCAGGACCGTTGATGAAAACATGATTATCTTTAGCCCATAGTGCATGGATAATTCGTGGTCGTGATACTAAAGAATATCCTTGGCCTATAGTGTAGGGATGATTTGATGATGTGGTTTATTTATTAAGCTGAGTTCAAGCGATAAAAGTGATGAAAAACCTTTTAAATCATAGAAGATAGTAGATCTTATTCTCTACTTGACTCTTCTAATGGGTTGCATGTTCTGCTGCCGTTAAACTTGATGTTTGTTATATTGTATCAATTTAACACTGTTGAAGGCTAAGGATAATTTATTCTGCATTATCTTAGTCATAATATTTCTTACTGGGCTAGTTGAGCTCACCCTGTTTGCTTTCATTGTTCTCTTCAAAAAATGAGAACGTAGCAGGGACTAGTTGGAGAACAGAGTGACGGTCTAGATGATAGCATTAGTATTCCTCACTATTCTATGAAATAGTGTGATAATAAATGTAATAAGATTGAATTTGAGTGTGGATATTGTCTAGATGACAATATTCGTGTTAAAACTCTCAGATTATGTTTTATCGTATTTTGATTTTGAATACTATCTGGAAGACAATATTTGTATTAAAACTCACAGCTCATGTTGTATAATTAAGTTTGTATTTGAATTCTGTACCATGTATTTGGCGACTCAAGATGGGTGATGTATACCTATTTTGGGGGCGTCACAGTTGGTATCAAAGCTTAGGGATATGATCCCTGGATGAGATGTGAGACAAGAACTAGGAGGAGAGAGACGGGGAATTCCTTCGCTAGTATGACCTACCTAAGTTTACTTGTTATTTAATTGGTCGGTCAGAGTATATGGATAATATGTGATATGTTAATTAACCCTTGTTTTGTGACATTGTTTGCGAATGACATCTGAAAATATTAAGATAAGCAATGAAGCACATGAGACCGTTGAGTCAGCTCAACCAAAAGGTAACGAGCAACAACACGATAATAATCGTATTGGTGGCAATAGCCATCGGAACAATGATAACCATCGTGGGGGAAATTATCACGCCAAGAATGGTAACCACTTCGGTGGTAATCATGGCCAAGATAATAGAAGTGGAAATTTCAAGAAGAGAAGGTCATTTAGCTCGATTTTGTCGTGCACCAAAGTCATGTCCAGTTGGGATGGTGGCACCAAAGGCGGATACGGACAAAACAAAGTCGGTGGTTTTAGGAAGCGCGTTTTTTGTGACTTCTCAAAAAGCGAGTGACTCGAACGAAGTTAGCATGGGTTAGTTAATTATAAATTCTTGCAAAGTCTATACCTTATTAGATACCGGTTCTACCCATTCTTTTATCTCTCTTGCTTGCGCTCAACGTTTAAATTTAACCCCGGAAAAGTTAGACTTTGACTTATTGGTTAAAACTTCTTTAGTAGAAGCCTTCGTTACCTCCACTATTTATAAATCTTGTTGATTCAAATAGACACTTTCACGTTACCTGTCGATCTTATCTCTTTGAAAACACTTGCCTTTGATGTGATTTTAGGAATCGATTGGTTAACTACTCATCAAGCTTTTAGTAAGGTTGTTAGCTTTCATATTCCTAACCAACCTGTTATGCGAATTCAAGCAACCAAACCACTAAAGTCAATCACTGTCATATCAAGATATAAGTAAAGAGCCCCGAGCCTTTCGCTGGTGACTTCCTTGTGTGGAATGCACCGAAGCCAGACTTTCTGTAGGGGAAGCAGTGTATAATGATGGCAAGTTGATAGGTATCAATGTGACGTGTTATCCAAGTCTTGGATGAGAGTCACAGTTTTGAATGATATTTCTATCGTTAATAAATTTCTTGACGTATTCCTGAAGACTTCTTGGCCTACCCCAGAGCGTGAAATCGAATTTTGTATTGACCCCAGTACAAAATCCATTTCTTAAACCCTCAAATATTTCTTCAACTAAAATGAACGTAACATGCGCCAAAGACGTTGACTCGAGCTGTTGAAGATTACGATCGTACCATCAATACCATCGTAGGAAAAGTGAACATGGTAGCTAACACGTTGAGTAGAAGATCGTATGCGGTTACAAGTGCGAATATACGAACCCACGTGAAGATAATGAATATACGAGTAGAATCGACTTTAATCGATAAAGTTAAACCCACTCAAGCTACATACTCAGAGCTGATAAATGTGAAGAAGAAGGTTCAAGAGGGAATTATTCTAGAAGCAAGAATAGACGAAGAGAGGAAATCTCAACCCTCGATTTAATTGGCCCATTTAAAATTCTCGATCGAGTAGGAACTGTGGCCTATAGACTCGTTTTACCGCCAAGTATGTCGCGTGTTCATAACATTTTTCACGTATCTATGTTACGTAAATATGTGAATGACCCGAACCATGTTATTAAATTAGAACTAGTCGAGATAGTAGAAGATTTAACGTATGAGGAGATACGTGTTAAAATCTTGGATAAGAAGGATCATATTCAACACTCAAAGGTTATCCCTCAAGAGTTAGAATCTGAAATGAAGTCAAGGTATCCTCACCTCTTCGGCATACCAGGTATGTACGTAAATTTTGAGGGCAAAATTTCATAAGAAGGGGAGATTGTGAGACCCCAAATTTTATGAATTAAGATTTAATTTTCTCGAAATATTTTTTTTATATTATGGTTTGGATTTGATATAATTTTATAGTTGTGGGTAATATTTATAAATTTTGCAAAGTATGCAAGTTGTTATATAATATTCGATTGGTCGGGGAATATTCGTTTTAACGGGGAATATTAAATGCAATGGCACAATCATTGGTGGACCCATGAAATGAAATTATTATTTGGATTGAGAAAACGACAAAAATATTTTTATGAAAATAACGGCGAAAGTTTTATCGTTAATCTTGTTGAAACACTTTCGGTGTTAAAAGTACGATGTCTGGCGTGGTTGCATAGTAGCACACGGTATTGATTATTGATGTTTACGTGAGACGTCCTTTCGCTTTTGTACAATTATTGCTATAAATAATTGTTGTATAGTATCTCACGTTATTTGATCCGATTATTGTCGATATTTTATATATTATTAAATCAATAATTGAGATGACAAAGTTATTAATATTATTATTTGAAATATTAACGATGTCTAGAAGTTACGCGAGGAGAGGTTTGGTCACCTAATTACGCCACCATAGGGAGAAATCCTTATTGGAAAGCCCACTCTTTCCTAAGAACGACCTGGTCGATTAATAGTGTGAATTATAATAATGATGATGAGTTTTGTTTTATTAGTATTATTAATGTAATAAAAGCGAAAAAAGCTTTTATATAAATAAAATACTTTTATAAAGTTATTTATTTTATTAGACTATAAATAGAATATATTATATACTATTATGCATAGTGTTTTGCATTGTAAAATCTTTTATATATAAAGCAGAATACTTTTATAAAGTTATTTATTTTATTAGATTATAAATAGAATATATTATATTTTATTATGTATAGTGTTGCATAGTATGCGCATAGTGTTTTTTGCATAGTAAAATCTTTTTATATAAAAATGAATACTTTTATAAAGTTATTCGTTTTATTAGATTATAAATAGAATATATTATATTTTATTTAAAAGATTTTGTTTTATTAGAATATTTTATTAAATCAATATGGACCGTCCAGATTAAAAGTAAATCAATCTGGCTGCTTCATGAATTAGTTACTATTCATCCATTCTCCTATAAATAGAAGCTCATTCCTTCTTAATTTCTTACGAATTCAATTGAAACTCTAGAGAGAGAAAATTATAGAGAAATTCTTCTTCTATAATCTTGAGCGTATTTCTTTAGAGTTTTAAGAAGCTTTGGCGTAGTCTGAAGTTTTCTTCAAGAATATCCTCGCCTACCAAATGAATACTCTTCTTTTACGGTAAGGGATATTATTTGTTGTACTAAATAAGGGGTATTATTTCTTTTGTATTCATGAAGAGAACTTCTATTATTCCATTCTTTATTATTACATTGGAATAACTTTTGTATCTGCTGGCTACCCTATACTTGGTGAAATTCTTCTATTATTCCATTCTTTATCATTATGTTGGAATAACTTTGTCATCTGAATACTGCGTCATGGTGAAATTCTTCATTATTCCATTCTTTATTATTATGTTGAATAACTTTGTCTGTCTGCATGCTAAGTATCGCATACATGGTGAAATTCTTGTGTTATTCCATTCTTTATTATTACATTGGAACATCACATGCATGCTTTTACGCATGACTTTGTTCCGTTATTTATTATTCTCATTGGAACATCTTGCCTATGCTTTACGCATGACACGGTTCTCGTTATTTATTATTCTCGTTGGAACATCTTGTGCGTGCTTTTACGCATGACTGGTTCCATTATTTATTATTACTGTTGGAATATCACATGCGTGCGTTTACGCATGACTGAGTTCCATTATTTATTATTCTATTGGAATAACACATGCATGCGATTCATCGTATGCTTGGTGAATTCTTTTGTTATTCCATTCGTTATTATACTCAGTTGGTTAAAGTTTTGACTTCTATACTCAATGAAATTAGTTGAATATCCTTGATATTTGCGCTTCATCCAGTGTCTTTTCATGGAAATATTCTTCTAAGCATTCTTGAATTTTACTCTGAAAAAGTATCATGTTAACAATTTAGGCGTTATTAGTTCTGGATAAATTAATTCTTGAACTTGTTTTATTAAATTATTATGTCATTGTCATCATCCTCATGTTTATGTTATGTTGAAAGTCATCTACATGGCACATGGTGCATAGATGGACTTGGTATGATTATGATGAGGGATTATTCGATATAATCATGGCCAAGTAATGTTACAAATGATGTGGAAAAAGAGTCCTCATTGGCTGTTGTGCATTGATGGGCCGGTTTTTGGTATGATTATGGCTATGGATTCTCTTCGGCCAAGGGTGCAAAGATGAATTATTTTATGGCATGATCAGGACCGTTGATGAAAACATGATTATCTTTAGCCCGTAGTGCATGGAAAATTCGTGGTCGTGATACTAAAGAATATCATTGGCCTGTAGTGCATGGATGATTTGATGATGTGGAGTACTTATTAAGCTGAGTTCTAGCGATAAAAGTGATGAAAAACCTTTTAAATCATAGAAGATAGTAGATTTTATTCTTTACTTGACTCTTCTAATGGGTTGCATGTTCCACTGCCGTTAAACTTGATGTTTGTTATATTGTATCAATTTAACACTGTTGAAGGCTAACGATAATTTATTCTGCATTATCTTAGTCAAAATATTTCTTACTAGGCTAGTTGAGCTCACCATTTTTGCTTTCATTGTTGTCTTCAGGAAATGAGAACGTAGCAGGGACTAGTCGGGGAACGGAGTAATGGTCCAGATGATAGCATTAGTAGTCCTCACTATTCTATGAAATAGTGTGATAATAAATGTAATAAGATTGAATTTGAGTGTGGATATTGTCTAGATGACAATATTCGTGTTAAAACTCTCAGATTATGTTTTGTCATATTTTGAGTTAAATACTGTCTAGAAGACAATATTTGTATTAAAACTCACAGCTCATGTTGTATAATTAAGTTTGTATTTGAATTCTGTACCATGTATTTGGTGACTCAAGATGGGTGATGTATACCTATTTTGGGGGCGTCACAACTTTTGTGTAAGACTTCTACTTATGGTCATTGATTAGCGTAATCTTCTTGCCATAAAAAGGCCTAATTAGCCGGTCCCCCCTTGCCCATTATATCACCCAATTTGCTTTTATTTTAATACACAAATTTGATTAATCAAAAGTCTAAAATACCCTTAATCAAGTGGGCTAAGTATTGGTTTGCATTTTATTTCTTTTGGGCTTCTCCTTTAATTGTTTTGGGCCATGTAATGAACATACTCTAACAATTTTAATATATGTTACCCAAATTGTTTATTTAGCGTTACCATTCCCAATCTTATGAAATTTAATTACTTATACATGTGACTTTAGCTCATAACCTAATTAGGTTTACTAGAAATAGGTCTAAAATTATTAGTCACTTGAAATAACAAGATTATCCACTCAAGTTAGTATACATATTAAATACTAACCTTTCCTTATTACCATAACCCTTAGGTTATTTAATTGTCTCACCTAATGTATAATTAGGTTACGTAGCTTTCATTTAGGGTTTAAAATAAAATAAAATTAGTTTCTAAAATTTGTAATTAGGGTTTCCTAATTAAGTTGGGTTACCTAACCACCTAGGTCTTGCACAATAGGATTTAACATTTACTAATTATTATAAAAATATAATTTATAATGATCAATAATTCTAAAATAAAATTATTTAAAATTATATATGTAATAAATATATCACATAAATACATACACACATTATCTTGGCACATATTCCCCATATTTATTTTAATAAATACAAAAAAAAATTATACGCAAAATTTCTAATTTATTTGTATAGAAAATATCGGGTTGTTACATTCACCCTCCCTTATAAAGATTCCATCCCCAGAATCACCGTTTTAAAACCCACACATACAAGTGTACGTAGCATATACAATCATTGCAAGTAGATCTTGATCATAAATTATCGCACTGATCTTTAACCTGTTCACGTAAAGCTTGTCTATCTGATTAAACGGAAATTTGATTTCTAAAAGAACTCAAATTCCTCCTTCAAAATTTCTTTATAAAATATTTGAATATATAATTGAAAATCATGTATATAAAAATAAAAGTTATACGAATAATACCTAGAATTGCACCAACAACTGCTATGGTATCCTGGACTGTCATGTTGTAGACCCTCGCAGTTAATTTTGTTGGCTTGTTGGATGACGTTGGTCCCGTGATTGCTAGAGTTCAACTGCCCTTGCCAGTATTCACACTCCCTGCCTCCATCCTCCTCTTCAAACAATCCTTCACACGGTGCTCAATTCGATCCACATGAAAAACACCCACTGTTCATCCTAGGATTGGGGCGGTTGGGAGATATAGCCCTCCCGCCTGCACTTATAGCACACAAACTTCCCCTTCAAACATTCTCCAGAGTGGTTCTTTCCACAGTTTCCACATTGCACAGCTTGCTTCTTAACTCCTTCCTGTTTTACCTGCACAATTCCAAAATTGCTTCCCTTCCTTTTGCTACTACCACCGCTACTCCCACTATTAACTTCCACCTTCCCAGTTCCTTCGACCTTACTCTTGTTCGTTATCTCCTTGTTGTAGAGGCTCATGGCCTCACTCCCCTCCTCAGCAATAATAGCCTTCTCCATGAGTGCTGCAAATGTAGGGATCTGCAACACCGCCACCTTATTATAGAGCCAGGGTTTTAATCCCAGCTCAAACCTTCTAGCTTTCCTAGCCTCTGTATCAACTTGATGCGGAGCAAACCTAGCCAACTCATTGAATTTTGTGGCGTATTCGGACACCGTCATATCATCCTGCTTCAACTCTAAAAATTTTACCTCCATCCTAGCCTGCATACTAGATGAAAAATAGTTTTTGAAGAACATTGTCTTAAACATATCCTAAGTAACAAAACCCTCTCCTGCCCTTGCCTGATTCGCTTCCCACCAAAAATTTGCCTCACCCTTCATCATGTAGGTGGCAAAAGCGATCTTTTGCCCCTCAGCTACCCTAGCTACCATGAATGCTTTTTCAATCTCTTTAACCCAAGTCTGGGCTTCAATAGGGTTAGTTGTCCCTCTAAACTCTGGCGGTCCTACAGCCTTGAAATCTTTAAAGTTGGCTAGTTGGTTGTTCAGCTGGTTCCCTGCGACTGGCATTCCTTTCTGCATAGCTTGTGCTACCAAGTTTGCAAAGTGCTGCATCGAGGCTGCTTGATGTTGTCCCTCAACGTTATTGACAGACTCTTCTGCCCTTTGGTTTCGAGTTTGACGTCTTGGTGGCATTATCTGGTTAAGTAAAACCATATATTATTCTTTACATTCTAAATCTTACCATATAAGTTTAGTATATTAACTCATTTCATTACTCAAACTTAGATTCATATTCATTTAGCGAATACTTTACATAGCATAGCACATACTGCTTTAAATATCATTCATCCATTTGCGACTACAAAAGTCAGGATTTATAGCCTTGACTAATACCAAAAGTTGGGAACATTACATTACACAGACATACTTAACATTAAATGACCTACACACAATGTAACCTATACTACCTATTCACTACGCTTTTTTCTTGGACAACCTTTCGCCTGATGACCTTCTATCCCACAGATAAAACATGCTCCTGATTTATAGTCGGGACAATACAGAGTGGTATGTCCCTCATAGCCACAAAGGTAACATATTTTTTTCCCTTTCTTCTTATCAGATTTTCCTAATTCATGGTCTTCTATCTTACTTTTCCCCTTCTTACTGCACATGATGTGTTGCTTGTGGCTCCCATCTGATCAATTTGGATTTTAAGCTTATCTTGTTCTTCCATTGTTTCGATTAACGCTTGACGCAGTTGACTATTTAACAGCTTTTCCATTTCCCACAGCTTTTCCAGAGAAGAAACCTTGTTCCTCAGAACCTACACCTCTGTTGATGCTTGTTCAGCTTCAACTTTAGTGTCCGAATCACTATCTGTCAGCTCCACCATCTCCGGATCTAGTACTACATTTTCTATAATAACCACTTAAATGCGAGTTGTTTTCATTGTGAGCCTCTATTTCACTATTGGCTTCGATATTAGCTCGGGGGTATGGATTTGATCCTTCTTCATGCTATAAGCATATAACAAGCCTTTTCCACCAGACATCTACACACATAAATTATCCTGATAAGCATATAGTATATACACACAGCAAATAATAGTTTTATATAAGTTATCTTTTATTTTGTTTGACGATGAATTTAGTTAATTCATCTCTTTATAAACTCTATATGAGTTATATATATTTTCAATGTTTCCCTCTGTTTTAAGGTTGTAGCCTAAGGTCTATCCCACCTAAGGTTTCTAACCCTAAAGCTTTGATACCAACCTGTAAAGCCCCCAAATCCAGGTACTTGAAACCCGAATTCAGTGCTTCACGATACCATTTCTTTGAGTGGAATAATAATAATAATAATAATAATAATAATAATAATAATAATAATAATATGAATATTAAAATTAATTTACATAACTATCAAAGTCTAGCTCCCAAGTACGTAACCTTTAACCATTCCTTACAATACATGATAATAAATATATAACGTTGTCTTAATAATATTAAACTATTAGATAAGATAACATTGAAATCATTCAGCAACCTTTCCCTTTCCCTTGTTTCTAGCAGAGCCTTTAGGTTGTTCACACTTAGCTGAAAACATTTAATTTAAGCAAAGATGAGCATTTGAGTGCCCAGCAAGTAATAACAATTATATATATATATATAAGCTGAAAGAATTTAAATGTTTTCTTTATACTACCCTTCTACAACAGATCAATAGTTGTGAAGTAATCTGAACCGATAATAATAACATAGCAACCCTCTTTAAAATTTTTGAAACTACGTACTAACTATAAATAGGGTTAAGGGGACATACTATGAACATTGTTTTCATTTTCGAAAAGGTTAAACAGAACTTTATCTGTAAACCGTCATAACTTATGGGCACAGGGGTAATTAGCCCGTTGTACCCTGTATTGATCAATACTACATGCAAGAACGATGTTATCGTTCACTCAATCCACCTTGGGTGCATAAAAGTTTTCCCATGTAAGGGATGTTCATACTTGTCGGGGTTCCAAACCAAAGCAATTCGGTTGGATAAGAATAAGGTTTTATCTTGTTCAACAATAATCTATAATTCAACATATATATACGGGTAATTAACAAAGGTGTATCAACATGTGGTTAAATGCAATGATTATCCAAGTGGGGACACTTGTATAACCATTTATAGAAATTATCGAACAGAATATATATCTGAATTACCATATACTAACATGTTGATAATCAATGAGCGTATATAATATAGGGTTAATAATGCATGCGAGTAATAATATAATTAAAAACATTCTTACTCATGTCCATCAGATAAAGAAAATGCAAAGGTAGGATACTTTCACGATCTTACCGATAACAATCTGTGAACTTAATTTTATCTTTTATATCACGACCTATCATTAAACGGATCATTAGTTCGATTAGAACAATATACTGATAACATATAGTCTCTTGCATTTAGCGATCGAAGACATAACCTAATTATATTATCACACATATTCAAAACGATCGTTGCATCACAAACAAACATTAATACGATCAAAATATCTAAGTCCGGATCAATTTCTAAAATATGTCCGATTGTCTGAAAGCTTTTATCGGGTAATTATCGAGTCTAAGACTCTATTCCAACGTTCAATATCGTAAGTATCGGTCGTATTATTTTAAATGACTTAATAAACATTTATTAATTTATCATGAATTTTCAAACAAAAATCATTATTAAATGATTCAAATATCAAATAATTTTATTATCATTTAATTATTATTAAACTATTAATGAACCTATTGCCAAAATATTAAAGTTATTTATAATAACTCAAAATATTTTAAAACATTTATATTACCCTTAAATAATTTTTAAAACATTTAAAATCATTTTTAAATAATTACCATTAATATTAATATATTAATGTACTATTTCTTAAAATGTTAAAAGTCATTAAGCATAACTTAAAATATTTTGAATTCACTTAATATTATTAATCTTGATATTATTTAATTAACCTCTTAATATTATTAGTTCACTAATAATACTTTTATATGTTTACTAATATTATTAACATCTTAATAATATTTTAATACTTTACTAATATTATTTAATCTCGAATATTATTATTTAATTAATAATACTTTAATCATCCGATAATACTTTAATTTAATATTATTAATCTTTTAATAATATTTTAATCTAAGATTAATACTTTAATCTAATATTATTAATCATTTAATAATATTTTAATGAAACTTTAATCTTAATATTTTTATTTACTTAACAATATCATATTCTAATATTATTAATATCATAATAACATTTTAATAATTTATTTGATCAATAAACAATTTATTCTAATTGTTCACCCTTTACAAAACCATTTATTTAATATCCATAAAAGGTTATAAATAATATTTCTTATTATAAATTACCAAAATGCCCTAAAATAGTCATAATATTATATATTAGGAGTATTCAAGCATTAAAATCATATTTTTCTTATTTAAGACATCATTTAACTATTTATTTTCTTTTATTCATAACTTCATCATTTTTAGGAAAAATACCAAACTGATTCCAAAAATTCTTCTTTTCTGGGTTTAGACAGTATATGACTCAGCAATGATCCCCAAATTTTTCTGGAATTTTAGAAAGTGATTAACTAATTTTAAAGTGCCCAAAACACTCGGATCTTGCTTCATTTTCCATAAATCGAGTTTTGCTCAGACAAATCTGAAATTTTTAGGGTATACTCTCATAACATATATGAACCTACTGTACAAATTTCAGAATTTTCCAGTGTATACACAGTGAGTAATTTGAGTGTTAATATTTAGGAATCCGTTACGGAAAAAGCCATTACGCGCAACCTATAAATCGAAACGCGTCCGTTCTTTTTCCTACATGTAGATAACTTCTTAAGGTACCTCTGTGATTTTTTCCAGATTTTTAAAAGACTTGTAACTAACCGAAACAGCCTCAAGAAAAATAGGGACAGTAGCATTTTAGGGTTTCAAAACCTCAATACACTATGTGGACTGTTTTGGGGAAAACAGTCCCCATGACTTCAATACTTGCTAGATTTGTGTTCTACCACTTGGGTTTACTAGATAACTCATGTATCTAGCACCCCCCCCCCCCCCCTTTTCAACGGATCACAAATCCAAGTTGTAAAACTTGAGTTATACAAGATTTAGTGGAGGAAAAACAAGGTTTCACCCCTTGGAGCACATATGCTCATTTTCTTCCTCTAAACCTTTGATCGAACACTCAAGATACTTAGTTCCATACATGATAATATGTAGAACTAGGTTATCTTGAGTATTAGTTCATAACCCCAACAAAACTCAAGCTATAATACAAAGTAGAAGAAGAAGATGAAGATTAGGTTATACCTTGATTTAGTGGCAACCTACCTTGATTTACCAAAGTAAGTAATGAACTTAGGATGTATCAAATAAACTAGCACACCTCTCTCACTCTCTCAAAACCGAACCCTCCCCCTCTTTCTCTTACTTTGCAACTTGCTAGCTTGAGAGAAAAAAAATAGAAGAAGAAGAAGAATAAAAGAAAATGAATGTCTAGCAAATGAATGTGTGATATAACTATTATCACCCATATTTTTATTGTCCCATGGATAAAAGACTACCTTATCTCTTCAATTAGCCTAATCATGTGATTAAGGTTGCTTAATAGATTTGCAACCAATGGGAGATTGACACACATGTACTTGTGTGTAAGACTTCTACTTATGGTCATTGATTAGCATAATCTTCTTGCCATAAAAAGGCCTAATTTGCCGGTCCCCCCTTACCCATTATATCACCCAATTTGCTTTTATTTTAATACACAAATTTGATTAATCAAAAGTCTAAAATACCCTTAATCAAGTGGGCTAAGTATTGGTTTGCATTTTATTTCTTTTGGGCTTCTCCTTTAATTATTTTGGGCCATGTAATGAACATAGTCTAACAATTTTAATATATGTTACCCAAATTGTTTATTTAGGGTTACCATTCCCAATCTTATGAAATTTAATTACTTATACATGTGACTTTAGCTCATAACCTAATTAGGTTTACTAGAAATATGTCTAAAATTATCAGTCACTTGAAATAACAAGATTATCCACTCAAGTTAGTATACATATTAAATACTAACCTTTCCTTATTAACAAAACCCTTAGGTTATTTAATTGTCTCACCTAATGTATAATTAGGTTACGAAACTTTCATTTAGGGTTTAAAATAAAATAAAATTAGTTTCTAAAATTTGTAATTAGGGTTTCCTAATTAAGTTGGGTTACCTAACCACCTAGGTCTTGCACAATAAGGATTTAACATTTACTAATTATTATAAGAATATAATTTATAATGATCAATAATTCTAAAATAAAATTATTTAAAATTATATATGTAATAAATATATCACATAAATACATACACACATTAGCTTGACACATATTCCCCATATTTATTTTAATAAATACAAAAAAAAATTATACGCAAAATTTCTAATTTATTTGTATAGAAAATATCAGGTTCTTACAAATAGTAACCCCGACACAAAAAGGTAGAAATTCTACAATAAAATCCATACCAATATTTTGGTATAATGATATTGAAAGAATAACATCATTACGAAAAAAATAACATCCCTTACCTCAAAATGATAGTACTTCTATTTGGAATATCGGATGTAAAGCTGAAGGTAACTTTCACTGAATAGCAACTCTCAAAGTATCAAAATACTCACAAAAATACGCTTGATAATCTAGAGAGAAAGAAAACTTGTTTCTGGTGTGATTTTCAATTCTAACCTAAGCGTCTATTTATAGGAAAATGCTAGAATGTCATAGGAGACTAAATTAATAAAATATTAATAAATCTTTTCTTCCTACGCATGCCAACCATTGCTGAAAATTCAAGCCAGTCCTTCTTGAAAAAAATCCCAGCAGCCCATATGTTTTTAACACAAGTGGGTCCCACCCAATTTTAATAAAAATCATTTTATTTTCTAAAACTTCAGTAATTCATAGAAAATAGCCCGTTTATCAGAAAAATATGAATTTATGTCCATTCCACACGAAATCGAATTCTCTACAACTTTGTAGCTTTGAGTTTTTCCAAATTCCAAACATAAAATATCCGAAATCCACAAATGGATGCTTTTTAATACCTCCATTCTGACAAAATACTGATAAAACACCTCAGCATTAATTCCTTCATTTATAACCACAAAAATAAATAAATCCATCATTTATATCCACATCAAATAAATATTTTCTTATCATATAAATCAATAATTAATTATTCACAAATAATATTACAGAACCACAATTATGAAAAATGCAATGGTTCCTCAGAAAGAGGGCTTTCCAATAAGGATTTCTCCTTCTTGGCGGCGCTTGATTAGGTGACCAAACCTCTCCTTGACGAGAACTTTCTAGACATTGCCAATAATGCTATTTAATAATATTATTCAAATAATATGAATTATTGATCTGATAATGAGAAATACTGTGCAGTAAACAACAATAATATAAACTATCAACGTGGCAATTATTGAATCAATAAAATAAAATATTAAACAGTAAATACTGTAACAATTATTGAGTAGTGCCTTCTTACGTAAGAATCAATAATTCCAAAAATACTGTGCAATACCATGTGCTACTTATGCTGACCACGCCATTCATCGTATTTTAAACACCGAATATTCAAACAGTGTTAACGGTAACAATTATGCCGTTATTTATAAAAACTCATACTTTGTCGTTTTCCTTCATCCAACCGTTTTTCGTTATGGGGCCCACAAATGGCTACGCCGTCGTACGAATATTCCCCGACAACAAGAATATTCCACGACCAAATGAATATTCCCTGACAGAAATGAATATTTTATAACCACTTGCTTATTTTGTAAAATTTGCACATTTCACCCATAACCAAAGCATTATATCAAATTAACACCTTATTAATTTAGAATAATGAATAGAGGAAAAATTCAATTTTATTTATAATAAGTTGGGGTCTTACAAATTTCTTTTATTTTCTTTAATAGTTTAATCAACTATTAAATCTCATAAAAAAACTTTTAATTTCTTCACACCAAAACACAAAATTCAAAATATATACATCGCATAATAGAATTTTAATTATTAAATTTTTACTTTAATAACTTTTAAAAATTTGGGTTGTCACATTTTCCCCTCTTATAAGGATTCCGTCCTCGGAATCAACGAAACCTCCCTTTTCTCTATTTTCACCAAATCTCTTTTCGAAATTTATCGTTGAATATCTTCAACACATTCCCTTAATATAAGTTTTATTTATTACCACTTCAACCATTCTTCACAATAAATTCTTGTAAGTTTTATTTCATAACCTTTACTTAAACTCAATTATATTTGAGTATTACATATTCTTTGACCTGTTCATTATCTTTCTCTAAGGATCATTATTATATACTATATTCTCAAACTCTCGGGACATTACATTTACCCCTTCTTCTAAGAATTTCGTCCTTGAAATTTTTAACTTACTAATATTCATTCATTCCATTTATCAAAATAGATTTTATGTTGATATCTATTTATTCATTAGGTTCTGCAACTAAATTCTTTCTCTAAGGATCTTTCTAAGATCATCATATTCCTCACCTCTTCCTCTTCTAAGAGTTTCACATTTCTCTTCTTTTTGGAGTTTCATTTCTTTCTTGAAATTATTATGTTTTGCTTAATTTTCTCATCCTTTCCACTTTTACCTTTCAGAATAACAAGAATCTTCCACAATTGCTCAATAATTGGGAAGCGATATGAATAACAGGAATTTAAAAGATTCCAAATCATGCTGAGGGGTCGTAGGACCTTGAACTACGTCCATGGTTATAAGTACTCTTTCAACTTAAACCTTAACAATCATTAGACTATAGGGACTCCCGTACTTAGGGTGTTAAGCCCTTCGTACGATGTATTGTGCACAAACATCTAAACGCATCGCGTAAAAATAATTCCCCCATAATAGAGTTGTTCTTCTCAGTTTTTAGAGATGTAAGTGAGGGTCATAAGACCACGAACTATGTCCACAGTTACAAGTAATCTTTAAACTTTAACCTTAACAGTAATACTATAGGGACTCCTCATACTTAGGGTGATCAGTCATTCGTACCATGTATTGTGCACAAACATCTAAACGCATCCGCGTAATCCCCTATAAAAGGGTTGTTCATCTCAGCTTTTTAATATCTGAATCCGCACCAAAACAATTTGGTTTGGCATAACTTCTCAAGAAACGCTTGAATTTTATGAACCTCTTTCAATATTCGTCTAGCTGAATCAAATAGCATAGACTTCTACAACAATTCGGACATCAAACAAAATATACATATACATATATATATATATATATATATATATTCTCATGTCTCAAAGAAATCTTAAAAATCCTTTTATGGCGTCATGATTATGACGTTGTCATACTACATCTCACCATAGTGGGTTGACGATCATATGATCACATCCAACACCAGGTTCCATTGCATTGATGACTTCATCGTTTATCATATCACCCGATACATATAATTAAAATATATTTTGAAATTTTAAAAATCATTTTTTTTATCTAAATTAAAACAAACAACATAGATACGCTTAATAATAATAGCCTTTGTTTTAAAAAATTCTACGGTTCACTAGTGTGCACCCAACATTTTTTCAAAAATCAAAAGTATAAACATCGACATCGAAGTCAATAAATTTTGAAAATCTAGCAAAGCTAAAAGATTTGGAATATCTAATTTTCTCCATCAATTTCAATCTTTATACTAAATATTCTTGTATTTCAACTAACAGTCCTCCTATATCCCCAGTATAGTTCATCAAACTTACCGCACATTGGAAGTTCAGGAACTTGCCATAATAGTATGAGTTTAAGAACTTATCCTAGTCAGACCATAGGCGTCCATTCGCTGAGGGGTTCAAAACATACCATATTATTTTGAGTCACGAACTTACCATATGTATTAGTTTTAAGAACCGCACCTAATCCTAATAATATCTGACTAATCTTAATAGTTTTTAACTATCAAACATACACTTGAGAAAAGAATCACCTTTTCGCCACATATAAATCGATAGCGCGACACCAACATTCCAGTGATTAGCGATGTGATAAACTGAGTGCAAGCACAAAACCCTTGCCCATACAAGGATTTGTACAACTCAACCATCACATGAGTCCTCAATTGAAATCCCACCTAACTCTATCTTACTCTTAACTTGCTCTTTGCTCGATACGAATTCCTCGTATCACATTATCTATAACTCCTCGTGAGTTTATTTCATACTATATCATAGTACATTATCTTCATAGCATCAAGCTATAATTATTCATACATTACACACTATCTTTCTTTTATAACTTAAATAGATCACGTCGTGATCTTATTTTATAATCATCTCCCTTAAAATTCTTTTCTTAACTCGTGATCGTTTTGTTTTACGATCCTCTTTCTTTCCTTTTTCATCATTTATGCTTTTAATCTTACAAACTTAGTCTATTCATCATTATTAGTTATCTTGGCTATTGGAGTTAGGGTAACTCTCATTTCTTTTCTTTATATCTCTTCAAGATTCTTCTTTGAATTTTCTTGTTTATATAACAATTCTTCCTTTGAAAATTTCTAACTTCATTTACATTGCTCAACAATTCATTCGAGTTCTACATTTTCATCATACGCATCCATTTTCTACACTTGGTACACATCGAGTCTCTAATAGTTTCAATATAGTACACTGAGTGGTTTCCCAAAAACAACCAACAAACTAGGTTCCGAGTTGCTAGTTCGTATATACCTCTGCTCTATGAAGGAATCATTTAGCCCAGATACCATACATCAACTACTAGAGAGTACAAATGTACCATACTTAAATATAAATTTTTATTCTTAACTTCTTTATCATCTTCTCCTTTATTCTCTAAGGTTATAGCCTAGGGTACTCTTACCTAAGGTTTATAACCTATAGCTTTGATACCAACTGTAACGACCCCAAAATTCATACAATTTAATTCTCAACTTCGGTCGTTAATAATACATTCAACCTCTAATTTTACATCATTAAATGATAATACAACTATTAAAATTTGCGGAATAATTAAAATTTTCTATTACAAACTATCCTCGTTCCCAAAACCTTCAACCTTTACATCTAAATATCTCAGAATCATTTAATACTACAACAATTTACATCGCAAAACGATATTACAATTCAATATTAATACATTATTCAAAACCTTAAACATGGTTCAAATAATAATAACACAACCAAAGTGTATAAATCTTCAAGTATCACATCTGATTCATGTCTTTCAAGTAACACATAACTTTACCTTGAATCTTGAACCTGCAAAAGTGGTTATTTGCAAGGTTGAGCTCGATGACCAAAGAAAATCTAATAGTTTTCATGCATCACATATATACATAATAACATGCTCAACATATAATATACATGCTACAGTTCATATAACAAGTATAAAGATTGAGTCCTTACTCAATCAGAATGCTTTAATCAATCAACATAGTCATAAATTGACTTTAAAATTTCATACATTCAACATATATATAACACATCATGCTTTTTGCAATAAATATTTAAAATAGTTAATCACCAAGTTCACATAGCAAATAGGAACTAAAAGACTTGCCTTGATCGCTGTTTACCAATAACAGTTTAACAGCTTACAGTTATCTGCACTTCACGTGCCCTACACAATTATATAATCATACACATCAACTATTAGTCACATAGCAACGCATAGTAGTTGTAATGTAAACTTTACTCTACATCTCATAACCCTTCTTATTAATTAATACACAATGTTCATTTGCATACACTTGCATACGCGCATGCCCGACGCATTTCGATTGCCTCCGAAAACACAATAGTCCTAAATATGACCATTTTGACCCCTGTTCTAGACCTCAAATTGAAACACTTAAAGAATACAAGTTGTAGGTCTATTCGTCCTTCTTCCGGATCATCTTGAATCACCTCAATCGGAGTTCGTATGAAACAGTTATGGTTGTTTTACCAAGCCAGGTTAAAGCAGTCACACTTAATAGACATTGGGGCGGCCTTTTTTCCATCACAAATCCGGTCGTCCGCACCATCTAGCGATTCAATTTGCTTTTCTGGCCTGGCGGTGGCATGGTGTGTTTCGGCTTCGCCCAAATTACAGTTTTTACGATGTTTTTACTTCAAATCTTCATAACTTCTTCATTTTAAGTCAGAATTAGTTGGTTTTTGATTCTATGAACTCATGAAACACTGAACTACTCATCTACAGAATAATTTTAACATTTTAAAAACTTTAACAAATCAATTTAAGGGTTCCAATTTCCTATTCATGCTATACTTTTTATGTTTTAAATATATTTAGCGAATTCATTCGCTACGAATTCATTTTTTCATCCATTTTGACTCGTTCAACTTGGGTTATTTTCGTTTCTCAGAGTAGAAAAATATTCACCCATCAATTAGCAGCCTTAAACATGTGAGCATGATCAATTTAGCCTCTAAAACAGACCATAACTTATACAACAAAACCCAAAAGACCAATTTTACAAAAATTTAGATTTGTTGGCTCTAATGTCTCTTATAGACAATACTAACATATTATCCAACAACAAATAATCAGGATTTTCATCACTTCATTCTATAAAAAAATAATTCTAACAATGAAGAACTTTAAGAAAAGCTACTAAAAGTTTTAGAATTCTTCTCTTACCTCTTAAATCGTCTCTAGATTGATTATATGGTGAAGATTACTTGATTAATCTCCTTCTTCTTCCTTGATCCTCCAAAGCTCTCTTCTAATTTCGTAGAGAACTCTTATTTCTCTCTCTCACTCTATCAACCCTAACATGTCAAATGAAATAATGTGTGAAGGTTTAAGCCTTCAGTGACTAGCGTTACCAAGAGACCCAAAGTCTCAGCAGTTAGAAAATACCAAGAGTTTAAGCCATGTTTGGAAAATATACTCCATGGCTTATTTCTTTTTTATTTTCTTTTCCTACTATATAATATATTCTCCTTTCTCTAAGCGTCACACTTGAACTATACTACTAAATCACTTAGCCCCATTAAGTAATTATACAACTATAATATGTATAATTACTAGATTATAAATTATGAAATTACATTCATAAATAAAATAACACCTCCATTAAAATAAACATTTTCATTAAAATCATTACTATTTATTTCATAATTATTTTAATTAACTCAAATGAATTATATAATTATTATATATAATCATTTCATTCATTTTTTCACATAAATTGTCTCAATACAATTTATTTAATCCATACATCTAATCACCACTTAAATATTAATTCAATTTATTAATCTCTAACTAATAATTATTTATAGGTATATTGGTTTTCCTCTCTCACCATCAATTTATATTTTATTAACATCATTCAAGATACTAAACCTTTTAATATATTACCATGACTTCGTAATATATAAGAATACCAAATTTAATTAGAAAAACTCATATATTAGCTCACTATTTAATTAAGTGAATTAACTCTTTTATCCACTTTACTACAACACCACTACCAAGTAAGGTTTTAATATTCAAAAAATATTATTCCATAATATAGTTTCAACTTAATTTAAGTTACCTAATATTTATAGGGTTAATTTCCCTTGCCACCAAATTTCTTGTCGTGACTAATTTCTTTTGTTTCCTTTAATAGTTTAATCAACTATTAAATCTCATAAAAAAATTAATTTCTTCACACCAAAACACAAAATTCAAAATATATACATCTCATAATAAGAATTTTAATTATTAAATTCTTACTTTAATAACTTTTATAAATTTGGGTTGTCACAGAATGTATGTTGAGATGTTTGTTGAGACAGCACCATGTGGGGTTGAGGTGGAAATTTGACGATTTTGCCTTTCACCGGGGTTATCTCCGGTTTGGGCTAATAAAGTAGATGTTGCTCAGGGTTATCTCTGAGATTAGGTTGCTGCAAGTGTTGAATGCCCTCAGGGTTATCTCTGAGGTGTGTTTGTCCTCCCGGGGTTATCTCCAGTTTTGGGAGCTGAGTGCCTCGGTGTGAGTCCTGAGGTTGAAGCTGACTACATGGGTTGAAACGAGTATCTCCGGGGTTATCTCCTGAACTGCAACTGCACTCCTTGGGGTTATCTCCAAGGTTGACATTGTATTTCCTGGTGTTGTTTTCGAGACTGAGACTAAACATCTCGGGGTTATCTCCAAGATGAATCGGCCTTCTTCTTGCGTGGAATTTCCGATTATTTACCTTTGCTTTCCCGAGGTTATCTCAAAGTGGGAAATGATACTCCCGGTGTGTTTTTCGGGGTTGAAACTGAACTTTCGGTGGTATTTTCGGGATTAAGCTGAGCTGTCTTCCAGGGTTATCTCTGAAAGAAGATTCTGCGCTTCCTACAATGTTAGTAATAGGTAGACAAAAAATTTTGAGTGTCTACAGTAATAATTGAAATAAATTGAGTCACTTCTCATGTAAGCATCAATAATCAAAGATACTGTACAATACCTGGTGCTACTCTTTATGCACGCCAGACATCGATATTCTTTATCATCCTTTGGGTATTTCAACAGTTAATGGTAAAACTTTTGCCGTTATTTTTATAAAAAGATATTTCTGTCGTTTTCTAACTCTGACAGTAATTCCATTGTGGGGTCCACCAATGATTATGTTGTCGTACGAATATTTCCTGATAAAACGAATATTTCCCGACCAATCGAATATTTTATAATAACTTGCTTGATTTGCAAAATTTGTAACTATTACCCACAACTATAACATTATAACAAATTCACACCTTAATATTCAAAAATAATATTTAGAGAAAAATTCATCTTTATTTATAAAAGTTGGGGTCTTACATCTGACCCAAGATGGGTTGTGTGGACCTATTTTGGGGGCGTCACATTTGGTATTAAAGCTTAAGGATATGATCTCTGACGGAGATCCGGGATTAGAACTAGGAAGGGAGAGACGAGTAATATCTTTCACTAGTGTGTGTCCTACTTAAGCTGAATTTTGTTACTTAATTAGTTGACAAATTGTGATATGTCAATTAACCTTTGTTTTGAAGCAATATTCTAGAATGATATCTGAAATTCAGGAGATGAGCAATGGATGAACCATGAGACAGAGGAAGTTGCTTGGGAGCTAGAATTTGAAATCCTTATCTCTTCGAAATTTCACGTATATTCATAAATTTCGGGAATGAAATTTCATAAGGTGGGGTGATTTTAAGATCCCGACTTTTATGAAATAAAAGTCTAATTTAATTTATAATTATTATTCTAAAATTGTAAAATGTTAAATTGATAAATGGTTAAACGAACAATTAAACTAATAAGTGAGTAAATAAAAGAGGGGGATTAAATCTTCTAGAAGGGTGGCATGTGGGTGGCGGCTAAGAGGTTGACAATTGAGTAAGGAATGTGCTGATATTAATTTCCTACATGTTTCCAAATTCATTCTCTAATTCCTCACAAAACTTGTTTATGATTGGTCCTTTAATTCAAGTGGGTCATGGATGTTGGTTGTGTGATTAAGCCTAATAAGGCAAAATCAGCATTTTACTCTTCATATTCCCACACTGCACTCCCATAGAGAAAGGGAGGAAAGGAAGAGAAGAAAAGAAGAAGAAAGGAAGAAGGAAAGAAAAAGAATTTGATAAAGATGTAATTTTAAAAATTCTTAATTTATTTTTTTGATTTAAGTTTTCATGAATTTTATATGAAGACACTTTGTTTATACTTGATTTAGATGATTTAAACAAGAATCAAATGAGAGAAATCAAGAAATCAAATAAAAAATAAAATCTAAAAATTTTCAGAAAAATTAGTTTACTACTTGATTTTGTAAAATTCATAACTCTTTGTGTATAATGAGTTAGGAGATGAGCCATATATCAAAACAAAGCCCTGGAAGTAAGCTAAACGCAGAAATTAGAATCACCCAAAAATTCCTTGTGGATTTTTTGTGGTGACCTTTTGAATGAAACTGGTCCGAAGGACTCATAGTCCGAAGGACTCATAGTCCAAAAAATCAGTGTTCTTAAGCTCTATTGCATGAGTTATAATTTTTAATCCGATCGTTGGATCGTTATAATTTTTGGATATGTTATACATATATAAGTAGAATATATGTCTACAAATTTTGAACCGTTAAAGAATAAAGAATGATTTATTATGAATTTTAGGAGGTGACTGATTCAGAATTTTTTTAGCAGAATTTTTTGATAAGCCTGTTTCTCTATGTTAGATGCGGAATTTGGAAAAACTTTCATCTAAAAAATTGTAGAGAATTAAATTTCACATGGAAGGGACATAAGATCTGTATTTTTCCGATAAAAGGGCTAATTGTTATAATATTGAAGTTTCCAAATATTGAAATTTATAATTAAATAATCAAAAATTTTAATTATTTGGGCTGAAATATTTTTATAGAAATCTTATACTATCAGTTTAGAATTTCTGTAAATTTTTTATGATTTATTGAAAAGCGGGAGTAATTATTGTATTTTTAAACTATTTATAGTTAGTTTGAAAATAGAAAAAATTCATAGAAAATTCTATGAATGATGAAAAATTATGAAACTTGGTGAAAAATCCTATAATATTATTTTATAATTTTTGTACAGTTTTGACAATAGGATATTTTGGCCTAGATGGTAATGTAATTGGCTTTGGCGCAACCACTTTCAAAGGATTTTCAGCACCTTTGAGTTGAATTACTTGTATTATGGGTGGTCTAGCAGCCAAATCATCCTCAGCGGATATAACTGCTACGCTGTCCTTTCATTTTGTAGGATATGTGTTCCCACTCTCGAGTAACAAAGTGTCATCATCTGCCATTTGCAGGACACCTCTATTAATTAAATTCTGAATGAGGTGGCGGAGTGTCCAGCATTCTTTTGTGTTGTGTCCGCGAGAGTGGGAGTGATACTGGCATACTCCATTAGAATTGAACCGTCTAGAATGGGGATTGTATTGGAGGTAGAAGGGATGTAATTCTTCCTTCATTGATCATCATCTAAAATATCTCCTCCATAGGCTGGCCAAGGTATGTAAATTCCCTTTTATTAAAAAAAATCCCAACGGGCTTTGGCACTTACTCTTTTTGTAACTTTATCCTCCAGTGTTTCACTTTTTGAAGGCAATGATGGAGTATTCATAAAAAAAGAAAGGAGACTAGCATGCTCCTGACTGACTAATTGGCGTGTGACTTGGTGCTAATGGATCACCAGTTCTGCCAATTGGTCTACTTGCTTACAAAGATCTTTCATCTTTTGTTCCATCATAAATTGGAACTGTGCGTAATCCCATTTGTCAGCACCATCCTTGCTAGTTTAGGAAGATTCAACAACGTAATTGGAACTTTGTCCACTACTCTTAATCATATTAACCTCTTCTTCTTTGTGTTGGGGAAGAGGGTTATCTTGCACATGAGGTTGGTCGGGTTTAGTCACCACAATCTCCCCGTTGTTGGTTAAATCCTGGATCTTATGTTTCAAGGCCCAGCAATCCTGTGTATCATGTCTTGGTGCTCCAGCATGATAGGCACACTTCCGGGTAGCATTGAAACCCTTCCCATTCGGGTTGGCTAGTGGAAGAAGATATGTAATTTTCTTCTGAGTAGTCAGGAGATTGAGAACATTCTTGAGCCAATCCCCTAGGGGTGTGAACACTCGATTGCGTTGGACTTCTCCACCCTTTGGCAATGTGGGGTTGGAAGACTGTGCTTGAAAAGGAGAGTAGTTTGTCCTCTGGATAGGCATGTTCTGACTACCTTTCTGACCTTGTAGTATCAAGGAAACATCCTCCTCTTTCTTTTTATGGACCCTCAAAGTTGTTTCCATAAGTTCTAGATTGGATGTGCTCAAAGAATGACTTTCAGAGTCATGTAGGTCTTGGATCTTTCCTGACTTCAATCCCATCTCAGCCATCTCTCCATGTTTAATCATTTCAGAAAATGGCTTGCCAATGCGAGCTAAAACTCTATCATAGAAAGGAGCTTCTTGTATATCTATGAAGGTCATCACCATTTCTGACTCCGTCATAGAAGGAATAACTTGAGCAGTCAAGGCGCCTCCACCTTTGAGCATACTCTCTAAAAGACTCATTAGACTGTTTCTTGACCTTAGTAATTTGGGAGCGGTCAGGAGCCATCTGAGACTGGAAACCATATATACTGACTGAGGAAGGCATGAGCTAGCTCTTTCCAGCTATGGATCTTAGAATTATCTAATCTGGTATACCACGATCGGGCTTCTCCAGTTAGACTCTTTTAAAACAGCTGCATTCTAAGCTTCTCATCCTCGGCATAAGATCCGAGTTCTCCAATAAACACCTTCAAATGTGTATAAGGATCTCCCAACCCATTATACTTTTCAAATTCAGGAGTCTTGAATTTCTCTAGATAATGAACACCAGGGAATATACAGAGGTCAGTATGTGAGACACTCTCGTGTGCTCCAATCCCTTTTATAGACCTAATGGTCTCTTCCATTTGAAAGACTTTTTTCCTGATATCACCGGTGTTTGGATCTTCTTTGAGATGGGTGTTTTCAGGAATTTTGTTGGACTTATCCAACTAAAGCTCAGGTATTGGATTTGCTTGATCCACACCTTATGTTCCTCTATATGCAGAGGATTCTATACGTATGGGTATTCGTAGACCCTGAGTAGACTGGCGTAGTTCTTTAAGAAGAACAGCCAAATCTGTAATTTGTTTGCTTAATCCGTTAAACTCCTCACGAGAGACATAAGCAGGATTAGACTAGTCAGATGAAGACATAATTGGTTGTAGGCTCGTGGCGTTCTTGGACTTTGAACGGGTAACAGGCCCAATTGTTTCCCTACAAAAACTTATGTAGTTTAGTCTTAGGGAATGTATAAATGTTTACATGCTTTCATAATGTGTCCGTTTTTGGAGTATTATCTTTCAAAAATGGATGTCAGCTGTTTGTAATACAAGATAGCATGTCAGGCTTTAATATGCATACACACATATTCTTCATATTTTCTATTACATAGAGATTGTCATGGAATGAAATTAAAAGTAATTGAAAATGGAAAGCATGAAGAGACTTTCCTCCGCGTTTGGTTTATCATAGGCTGACCTATCTTAGGTTACTCTCGTGGCTTTTTGACATGAAGGTTCCCAGATCATCGCAATTTACTTGATGGGAAGTTAATCCGGTCTTTCAACTGGAGCGAATCTGGGAGGTGCCTTTCCTGAGCCTCGTTGGAATTATTCTCCCTACGAGTCCAGTAATCAAACACCGACAAGATAGCCTCCTAGTGGAGGAACCACACAATATACATTCACATACAATGTGTCTCACCGTTATGAAAATGATGACATGTGCGAAGCACTAATATCATATACATATATAGTTTAAAGCATTAAGTGCAGTAAGTAAATGCATTCGTACACATTCATCAAAATGTAAATGCAACATCCACACACAAGTATATAATAGTTTTTGAAAAGTTTATAGTAGCGGCTTAAGTCCTCTTACTGGAGTCCCTAGCAGAGTCGCCACCTGTCGACGTCGGGATTTTTTCTGTCCCTTTTCTATTCTTGTCTTTTGGTGTTCTCATGTTAGGTGAGATTTATTTGAAAAAATAAGTTGTGAAAAGGTCTGACATTTATATGTTGACGATTGGACTATAAGAGTCGCCAGTTGTTTTTTTTTTAAATGGTTGCACAAACTCAACCGAGAAAAGGTTTGCACATTGACCACGTGATGTAACACTGTTAAACTGGTCTGTGAAACCAAGATTCATTAGGGTCCGGAGACTTGCTTATGCAGAGGGAAGATGTTAGGTATCCCCTACATCCGTGTTACCATGGTGACCGCCACTTTTCAATTAAACTGTTATATGAATGTGTGTGGGGGTCAATGTGCAATTATTTGAAAGTAGTGCTATGCCTCGTTCGCACCTAAATACAAAGGGTTTAAATTTTTGTAAAAATTCAATTTTAACAAGATATAGCAGTGATGTTTTGTAAAAGAGGTTTTTTCAAACCCTTATGCCCAATAGTAATTGAGGCCTTTGATACTTCCATTTTATTAAGTGTTCGGCTTAATTGTTTTTTTTTTCGAGATGCGAGGCATCCTCCAGAAAATAATATACATAGCAATGCCGAACTCCTTATGGGCATAAGGGTCGTCTAAGGAAATTCAGACACCGTGAATATTGTACAAGTTGTTTACACCCGAAAATGTCCATCACGGGAACCGAATCTAGATTCAGAAAACTAAATCTGTGATCACATGATTCCTAGGCTCACATGATGTAGCAATTTGTATGAAAGCTGTAAGCAGTTATACATATAAAAGCTATAAATATATATATACAAACTGTCAACCACCATGAAGCGAACTTCATGGGGGACTGTAAATGTAAATATATAAAAGCGATAAATATATATATATAGACACGATCAACCACCACGGAGTAAACTCCATGCGAGACGAAATATAAATAAAGCAATAAAAACGATCAACCGCCATAAAGTAAACTCCAGGCCTGACAGAAATATATATATATATATATAAGCGGTAAACGCACCGGATATTATATCTAGGCTCAATCAAATAGAGTTTGATGGGTATAATATATATATAAGTATTTATATATATAAAAGCAGTAAACGCTCTGGATATAAAATCCAGGCTCATCGAACAGAGTCCGACAACAGTTTATATATACGTATATATATATAAAAGCAATAAACGCTCCGGACATGAGTCCAGGCTCAATCAAGACATAACTCGATAATGTTAGTCCATATATATAAATATATACAAAAAGAAATAAAAGCCACAGACCAAAGTTCGAGCATACACACGCAACATGACTCTCAACGTGAAGAATAGTGTGTGCACAATGTGGAGAAAAGGCTTTGAAAGGTGTAAGAAGGCTTACAGTGGACTGCCAAAGAAGACTTCTATAGCTTTAAATGGATGAACACTTGGTTCCCACCGGTAAAAATATAGCAATATATGAGCTCACAAGTGTTTAAAATGAGAAAGCACTCAATTTATAGTGTGTACAGAGCAAATTGGACATGGCTTTCTCGTCATTTTCTCTTATAAAATGGCCACCCCAAACCCTCTATTTATAAAGGGGGAGCGCGTGTGTACTTACAGAGTCAGAAAATGCACTGCGGTACCCGGGTGCCTGGCTCAGTCCCACCATCTCGAAGTCCGTGCACGCGTGCAACGTGATGTTCGCTCGAACT
This sequence comes from Panax quinquefolius, assembly GCA_020205615.1. Lineage (NCBI taxonomy): Eukaryota > Viridiplantae > Streptophyta > Magnoliopsida > Apiales > Araliaceae > Panax > Panax quinquefolius. The sequence goes on along the minus strand of CM035155.1, from coordinate 86,271,041 downwards.
TTTAGAACTTCAATTTGGGCCTTCGATTGAGGTGTATAAGACCTTTTACGAAGTGTTGTTGCCGAGAGCAACACAAATGATGTGACGCCCCCAAAATAGGTATACATTACCTATTCTGAGTCGCCAAATACATGGTACAGAATACAAATACAATCTTAAATATATAACATGAGCTCTAAGTTTTAATACAAATATTGTCTTCTAGACAGTATTAAAACTCAAAATAAGTCCTCAATACATTTATTAACACACTATTTCATAGAATAGTGAGGACTACTAATGCTATCGCCTGGACCGTCACTCCATTCCCTGACTAGTCCCTGCTACGTTCTCATTTCCTGAAGAGAACAATGAAAGTAAAAGGGTGAGCTCAACTAGCCCAGCAAGAAATATTATGACTAATATAATGCAGGATAAATTATCATTAGCCTTCAACAATGTTAAACTGATAAAATACTATAGACATCAAGTTTAACTGCAGCGGAACAAGCAATCCATTAAAAGAGTCAAGTAGAGAATAAAATCTACTATCTTTTATGATTTAAAAAGGTTTTTCATCACTTTTATCGCTGAGACTCAACTTAATAAATAATCCACATCATCCCTGCTCTACGGCCAAGGATATTCATTAGTATCACAACCACAAATTATCCATGCACTACGGCCAAGGATATTCGTGTATTCATCAATGGTCATGATCATGCCAACAACTGTCCATCAATACACTACGGGCCAATGAGGACTTTTACCACATCTTCTGTAACATTACGGTCATGATTATACCGAATAATCCCTAGTCATAGTCATACCAAGTCCATCTATGCACTACAGGCCACAGATGACTTTCAACATAATATAAACATGAGGATGATGACAATGATATAAGAATTTAATAAAACAAGTTCAAGAATTAATTTATCCAGGAACCAATAACGTCCAAATTGTCAACATGATACTGCTTTGTGGGGTAAAACTCAAGAATGCTCGGAAGAATATTTTCATGAAAAGATACTGGATGAAGCGCAAATATCAATGATATTCCACTAATTTCATGGAGTATAAAAGCCAAAACTTTAACCAACTAAGTATAATAAAAAATGGAATAACAAAAGAAATCACCAGGCATGCGATAGACCACATGCATAAAAGTTATTCCAATGAGAATAATAAATAATGGAACCCGGTCATGCGTAACGCATGCCAAGCGATATTCCAATGAATAATAAATAATGGAACCGGTCGTGCAAAATTTGCACCGCCGGATGTTCCAAAAGAATAATAAATAACGGAACCAATACATGCGTATACGCACGCATGTGATGTTCCAATGAATAATAAAGAATGGAATAATGAAGAATATCACCATGTATGCGGTATTTGCATGTATAGACGAAAGTTATTCCAACATAATAATAAAGAATGGAATAATGTAAGAATTTCACCATATACGCAAAAGATTTTGCATAGACAGGTTATTCTAACATAATAATAAAGAATGGGATAACAGAAGAATTTCACCAAGTATGTGGTACTTTGCATAGACAGGTTATTCCAACATAATAACAAAGAATGGAATAAAAGAAGTTCTCTTCATGAAGACGAAAGAAAGAAATAATACCCCTTACCGTAAAAGAAGAGTATTCCAACTTGTAGGGCGAGCATATTCTTGAAGAAAACTTGCACTACGCTCAAAGCTTCTTAAAACTCTAAAGAAATACGCTCAAGATTATAGAAGAATTCTCTGAACTTCTGGTGTGGTTTTCAATTATAATTAAGCATCCTATTTATAGCAAAATAGAAAGGATACTATGCTGCACTATGCAATAAAATATAATATATTCTATTTTTCATAAAAAAAACAAAACTATATATATATATATATATATATATATATATAACAATAATAGTTCTCCCTCCGTGACTTCTGCAGGAATTCCTCCACCAATTCATATTATTCCACCAAAGTCTTATATATATATATATATATCAACATACATAACAACATCTTAATTAATCATTGCATCCACCACCACCTTTTATTCTTCACACACACACATTCACACATGCTTATATTATATATAAACATATAATAATAAAACTTCATTTCATCGCCCGTGAATAACTAGTTTTTCCCCTTGCCAATTCATTTTCAATACGTGGGCCCCACATGTGGCCCCACCTTTATTATATTAAATAATTTTCTATCGACTATTTTGAAAAATGGGTAAATGGGGGTCCAAATAATAAACCAAATAATTCATAAAAGAAATCCCCTCAATATTCTTAACAACATTTATCATCATTATTATAATTCACAATATTAATCGACTAGTCGTTCCTGTCAGAAAGAAGGGGGCTTTCGAATAAGGATTTCTCCTATTAGGGGCGCAATTAGGTGACCAAACCTCACCTTGGCGTAACTTCTGACATCGTTAATATTGCAAATAATAATATTAATAACTTCGTCGTCTCAATTATTGATTTAATAATATATAAAATATCGACAATAATTGAATCAAATAATGTGAGATACTATGCAACAATTACTATGTAGCAATAATTGAACAAAACGGGTGACTTCTCACGTAAGCATCAATAATCAATATCGTATTGCTACTATGCAACCACGCGTATTTATCGTACTTTTAACACCGGGTGTTTCAACAGTTAACGGTAAAACTTCCGCCGTTATTTTCATAAAAAAAATTTGTCGTTTTCTCAATCCGACAATAATTCCGTTGTGGCGTCCACCAATGATTGTGTCATCATACGAATATTCCCTGTTAAAATGAATATTCCCCAAACAATCGAATATTATAAAACAACTTGCGTACTTAGAAAAATTTATAAATATTACCCACAACTATAACATTATTTCAAATTCACACCTTATTATTTAAAAATGACATTTATAGAAAAATCATCTTTATTCATAAAAGTTGGGGTCTTACAACCTCCCCTACTTAAGAAATTTCGCCCTCGAAATTAGGGTACGTACATGGTATGTCGAAGAGGTAAGGATACCTTGATTTCATTTCAGATTCTAACTCCCAGCTCATTTCCTCAACATCGTGGTTTCTCCACAAAACTTTGACTTGAGGTATAACCTTGGAGCGTAGAATATGTTCCTTCTTATCCAAGATTTGAACAGGAACCTCTTCATACGTTAAATCTTCCGCTATTTCGTCCGGTTCTAACTCAATAATGTGGTTCGGGTCTTCCACATATTTACGTAACATGGATATGTGAAAAATGTTATGAACACGAGACATACTTGGCGGTAAAACGAGTCTATACGCCACAGTTCTTACTCGATCGAGGATTAAAAATGGGCCAATGAATCGAGGATTGAGCTTTCCTCTCTTTCCAAATCTCGTAACTCCTTTCCATGGAGCAACACGTAACAACACATGATCTCCAATATCGAATTCCACGTCCTTTCGATGAAGATCAGCATAACTCTTTTATCGATCTTGTGAGGTTTTTTATCGTTCTTGGATCGTATGAATCTTTTTCCGTAGTCATATACGTACTAACTCCTATCCCAACAACATTGCTTTACCCACCTCATCCCAGCATACTGGAGAACGACACTTTCTTCCATACAACGCTTCGAATGGAGCCATGCCAATACTTGCTTGATAACTGTTGTTGTAGGAAAATTCCACCAATGGTAAGAACTTGTCCCAACTTCCCTTGAAGTCAAGGACACAGAGTCTTAATAAATCTTCAAGAGTTTGAATAGTCCTCTCTGATTGTCCGTCTGTCTGAGGATGATATGCTGAACTAAATCATAAATCCGTGCCCATAGCTTTTTGCAAACTAACCCAAAATCGTGAAGTGAATCTTGGGTCTCGATCAGAAACTATGGATATTGGCATACCATACAATCTTACAACCTTGTTTATGTACATACGAGCAAGACGTTCAAGTGTATAAGTTTCTCGTATAGGTAAGAAATGAGCAGACTTGGTCAATTATCAACAATGACCCAAATTACATCTATGCCTTGAGAAACCTTGGGAAGACCAGTAACGAAATCCATGGTAATGTGCTCCCACTTCCATTCTAGAATTTCAAGTGGTTGCAATGGACCTTTTGGAACTTGATGCTCCGCCTTGACTCGTTGACAAGTTAGACACCTTGAAATAAACAACGCTATCTCTTTCTTCATATTGCTCCACCAAAATGTATGACGAAGATCACGATACATTTTGGTACTCCCAGGATGGATTGCAAACGATGTGTTGTGCACCTCCATCATGATTTTATACTTTAAATCAAGGTCGTTAGGAACACAAAGTCTGGAGTTGACTCGAAGTATTCCTTCTTCATCGATTCTTGCTTCCGGCATAGCACCTTCTTGCACTTTCTTCCTCATACGCATCAGCTCCAGATCTGTAACTTGAGCAGCTTTAACTTTATCAATTAAAGTCGTTTCTACTCGTATATTTGCCATCATCACATGGGTCCCTGGAGTCTTTAAATCTATCTCCATCCTTTGCAAGTCACACAAAATGGGCATTTGCATTGTCAATATCGCACTCGTACCCGCATATGATCTTCTACTCAATGCGTTAGCTACCACGTTCATTTTTCCAGGATGGTATTGGATGGTATGATCATAATCTTTCAACAGTTCAAGCCAACATCGTTGTCGCATGTTGAGTTCCTTTTGAGTGAAGAAATATTTGAGGCTTTTATGATCCGTAAAGATCTCCACTTTCTCCCCATACAAGTAATGCCTCCAAATTTTAAGTGCGAAAACAACAGCTGCCAACTCTAGATCATAAGTAGGATAATTCCTCTCATATTCTTTGAGTTTTCAAGAGGCATAGGCTATGACTTTCCCATATTGTATGAGAACACATCCTAACCCTTTGCCCGAAGCATCACTGTAGATGACAAATCCCTCCGAGCCAGATGGTATTGTCGAACAAAATTTGAAATGAGTCTCCTCGAGTTCTTGAAAACTCTTCTCACATTCCTCGCTCCAACCAAATTTTGTATCTTTCCGAGTCAGCTGAGTTAATGGAGTAGCAATTCGAGAAAATCCTTCTACGAATCTCCGATAATAACCAGCTAAGCCGAGAAAACTACGTACTTGGTCATCGATTTATTTTGTTGCTCCCGACTTTGAATAGCTTCAATCTTTGTTTGGTCAACAGATATTCCATGACTTGATACTACGTGCCCAAGGAATGCTACTTCCTCGCTTTAACTCGCATTTCTTCAACTTGGCATAAAGCTTATATTCACGAAGCTTTTGGAGTATCGACCCTCAAATGTTGCTCATGATCTTCACGGCTTTTGGAATAAATAAGGATGTCATCAATAAAGACGACCACAAAGTGATCCAAATATTCCTTGAATACTCGGTTCATCATATCCATGAAAGCAGCAGGAGCATTAGTCAATCCAAAAGACATGACTAGGAATTCATAATGCCCGTACCGAGTTCTGAAAGTCGTCTTTGGAATGTCATCGGTTCTAATCTTCAATTGGTGATATCTGGAACGAAGATCAATCTTTGAAAAGAATTTGGCTTGTAATCGGGTCAAACAGTCATCAATATGTGGCAATGGGTACCTATTTTTGATGGTGACATGATTCAACTCCCGATAATCAATACAAAGTCGCATACTCCCATCTTTCTTTTTCACGAATAGAAGAGGAGCACCCCAAGGAGACGTACTAGAACGAATGAAACCGATGTCTAACAATTCCTGCAGTTGGGTCTTTAACTCCTGAAGTTCAATAAGAGCCATTCGATATGGGGCTTTGGAAATAGGTTTTGTACCGGGTTCAAGGTCGATACAAAATTCAATTTCACGCTCTTGGGGTAGGCCAGGAAGTTCTTCAGGGAATACGTCAGGAAATTTATTAACAATAGAGATATCATTCAAAACTGACGTATTTTTGTTTAAATCCGTGACATGAGCTAAGAAAGCTTGACATCCGTTTTTCAATAAACGAATAGCTTTATGGCTTGAGATGACAGTGATTGATTTTAATGGTTTGGTTGCTTGAATTCGCATAATAGGTTGGTTAGGAATATTAAAGCTAACAACCTTACAAAAATAATCAATTTTTGCATGATGAGTAGTTAACCAATCAATCCCTAGAATTACGTCAAATGCAAGTATTTTCAATGAAATAAGATCGACAGGTAATGTGAGGGTACTGATTTGAACCAAACAAGACTTATAAACAGTGGATGTAATGAAGGTTTCTCCCAATGGAGTTTCAATAGATAAGTCAAAGTCTAATTTCTTTGGAGTCAAATTTAAACGTTGAGCGCAAGTAGGAGAAATAAAAGAATGGGTAAAACCGGTATCAAATAAGGTATAAACTTCGCTAGAGTTTATGATAAGCTTACCCGTGATGACCTCATTCGGATTCCTTGCTTTCTGGGAGGTCACAACAAACGCTCTCCCTTGCACTACCGGCTTTGACTTTTTTGGGACAACCTTTGGTGCCTCCATCCTAGCTGAACTTGCCTTCTGTGAACGACAAAATCAGGCTAGGTGACCTTCTCTTCCACGATTATAACATGTTTTGGACGGCATCGCGTAGTTTGGATTGATGTGTCCCTCCCCTCCATATTTGAAGCATATGATAGGTGGTCGTTCTCCTTCCTTAACAACGGGTGCTGGTGCTGACGTCTTTCCATCATTGTTGAATCTCCTCTTCTTGAAATGTCCATTCTTATTATTTTGGCCCTGATTACCACCGAAGTGGTTACCATTTCTGGCCTGTTGATTCCCTCCACGCTTGTTGTCACCGCTTCGATGACTGCTTTCACTAGTATTATCATTTTGCCGGCTGCTCTGTTTTAGTTAGGTTGACTCATTATCGCGCTCCAATAACTGAGCCCTATTAACAACATCTGAATACAAACACAGTTTATGAGAGATAAGATATTGACGTATCTCAGGTTTCAAACCTCTTAGAAACATTCGATTCATTCTCTCCTCATTATCAACCAAATGGGACGTAACCGGGACAACTCGGTAAACTTGGCTTCGTACTTTGCGTCCACGGTCATGTTGTTTTGCTCGACTTGATGAACTCTACCTCTTTCATGTGACGAATACTTTGGAAAGTACTTGTCGTTGAACAATTCTTGAACTTCTCCCAAGTCATCTTCAAGGTCACGGCGGTTGAGTACGTTTTACAGATTCCCACCAGTAATCTGCCTCTACACGCAACATGAAGGTGGCAAAGGGAACCTTTTGCTCCTCAGAGCATCCCAAGACATCAAATATCTTGCAGATCTACTTTATCCACGTCTCCGCCTTAAGTGGTTTTGGCTCTCCAAAAACTCCGGTGGTCCCAGTTCTTTGAACTGCTTAGCGGTGACCGTCCGAGAGTTGCCAGTGTTTCCACCTGCATTTTGGACAGGAGCCGCTCTTACCTGATATTACATGAATTGCATAAAGCCTCTGAACATTCCATCGTTCATCATCTGGTCCGTGTTGTTGTTTGCCTGAGGATTGTCGCCTTCCTGATGCACATTATCCTGATTATTGATCTGTGGAGACTCAACGGTCTCCTGTGCTCCATCGATGTTCTCAACATTCTTGGATGTCATTTTCAAATACTGCCACAAAATAAGGGTTAATTAACATATCACATATTATCCCTATACTCTTTGACCAACCAATTAAATACCAAATAAACTTAGGTAGGTCATACTAGCGAAGAAATTCCCCTCTCTCTCCTCCTAGTTCTTGTCTCACATCTTAGCTGGGGATCATATCCCTAAGCTTTGATACCATACTAATGTGACGCCCCCAAAATAGGTATACATCACCTATTCGAGTCGCTAAATACATGGTAGTGCTGAAAATACAAATACAATCTTAAATATATAACATGAGCTCTGAGTTTTAATACAAATATTGTCTTCTAGACAGTATTAAAACTCAAAATAAGTCCTCAATACATTTATTAACACACTATTTCATAGAATAGTGAGGACTACTGATGCTATCGCCTGGACCGTCACTTCGTTCCCCGACTAGTCCCTGCAACGTTCTCATTTCCTGAAGAGAACAATGAAAGTAAAAGGGTGAGCTCAACTAGCCCAGTAAGAATATAATGACTAAGATAATGCAGAATAAATTATCATTAGCCTTCAACAATGTTAAACTGATAAAATACAATAGACATCAAGTTTAACTGCAACGGAACAAGCAATCCATTAAAAGAGTCAAGAAGAGAATAAAATCTACTATCTTTTATGATTTAAAAAGGTTTTTCATCACTTTTATCGCTGAGACTCAACTTAATAAATAATCCACATCATCCCTGCACTACGGCTAAGGATATTCATTAGTATCACAACCACAAATTATCCATGCACTACGGCCAAGGATATTCGTGTATTCATCAATGGTCATGATCATGCCAACAACTATCCATCAATGCACTACGGGCCAATGAGGACTTTTACCACATCTTTTGTAACATTACGGTCATGATTATACCGAATAATCCCTGGTCATAATCATACCAAGTCCATCTATGCACTACAGGCCACAAAGGACTTTCAACATAATATAAACATGAGGATGATGACAATGATATAAGAATTTAATAAAACAAGTTCAAGAATTAATTTATCCAGGAACCAATAACGTCCAAATTGTCAACATGATACTGCTTTGTGGGGTAAAACTCAAGAATGCTCAGAAGAATATTTTCATGAAAAGATACTGGATGAAGCGCAAATATTAATGATATTCCACTAATTTCATGGAGTATAAAAGCCAAAACTTTAACCAACTGAGTATAATAAAGAATGGAATAACAAAAGAAATCACCAGGCATGCGATAGATCGCATGACATGTGTTATTCCAATGATTAATAAATAACGGAACCAAAGTCATGCGTAAATGCACCGGCAGGATATTCCAACAAAATAATAAATAATGGAACCAGTCAAAGCAAAATTACATGCCAAGCGGGATGTTCCAAAAGAATAATAAATAACGGAACCAGGTCATGTGTATACGCACGTGCATGAGGATGTTCAAATGAATAATAAAGAATGGAATAACGTAGAATTTCACCATGTATGTGGTACCTCGCGCCATGTATGAGTTATTCTAACATAATAATAAAGAATGGAATAACAAAAGAATTTCACCATACGCGCGCATACTTGGCATGATAGATGTTATTCCAACATAATAATAAAAAGAATGAAATAATAGAAGAATTTCACCAAGTATGCGTAGATTGCAGATGCAGTTATTCCAACATAATAACAAAGAATGGAATAACAGAAGTTCTCTTCATGAAGATGAAAGAAAGAAATAATACCCCTTACCGTAAAAGAAGAGTATTCCAACTGGTAGGGCGAGCATATTCTTGAAGAAAACTTGCACTACGCTCAAAGCTTCTTAAAACTATAAAGAAATACGCTCAAGATTATAGAAGAATTCTCTGAACTTCTGGTGTGGTTTTCAATTCTAACTAAGCATCCTATTTATAGCAAAGTAGAAAGGATACTATACTGCACTATACAATAAAATATAATATATTCTATTTTTCATAAAAAACAAAACTTATTATAATATATATATATATATATATATATATATATAAACATACATAACAACATCTTAATTAATCATTTCATCCACCACCACCTTTTATTCTTCACACACACACACATTCACACATGCTTATATTATATATAAACATATAATAATAAAACTTCATTTCATCACCTGTGAATAACTAGTTTTTCCACTTGCCAATTCATTTTCAATACGTGGGCCCCACATGTGGCCCCACCTTTATTATATTAAATAATTTTCTACCGACTATTTTGAAAAATGGATAAATGGGGGTCCAAATAATAAGCAAAATACTTCATAAAAAAATCCCCTCAATATTCTTAATAACATTTATCATCATTATTATAATTCACAATATTAATCGACCAGGTCATTCCCAAGAAAGAGGGGGCTTTCCAATAAGGATTTCTCCCTATTGACGCGCAATTAGGTGACCAAACCTCACCTTGGCAGAACTTCTAGACATCGTTAATATTGCAAATAATAATATTAATAACTTCGTCGTCTCAATTATTGATTTAATAATATATAAAATATCGACAATAATTGAATCAAATAACGTGAGATATTATGTAACAATTACTGTAGCAATAATTGAACAAAACTGAGTGACTTCTCACGTAAGCATCAATAATCAATACCAAGTGTGCTACTATGCAACCACACGATATTATCATACTTTTAAACACCGGTGTTTCAACATGATTAACAGTAAAACTTCCGTCGTTATTTTCATAAAATATTTTTTGTCGTTTTTTCAATTCGATAATAATTACATTAAGGGGTCCACCAATGATTGTGCCATCGCATTTAATATTTTCTCTGTTAAAACGAATATTCCCCGACCAATCGAATATTATAAAACAACTTGCGTACTTAGCAAAATTTATAAATATTACCCATAACTATAACATTATTTCAAATTCACACCTTAATATTTAAAAATAACATTTATAGAAAAATCATCTTTATTCATAAAAGTTGGGGTCTTACAAATGATATGGATTATTAGAGGTTGTAAGGAGTCGGGAAGATGGACCATATCCTAGAGTCTTCAAGCTTCAATTATATTCGATGTCTCATCACACTGTAGTGTAGTCAAATGTGATTGCGAGGTTATTTTGTTCTTGTAGGACAAAGAAGTTGTTGTGTAGAATGTATGTTGAAATGTCCTCGTTGAGGTGTGCCTCGACCTCCCGCATGTTTGAGGATCGAGGTGGCAAAATGACCGAGATTTTGCCTTTCATTGAGGGTTATATCCGGTTTCTCGGAATCGCGATAAAGAAGTTTCGAGGTTGTCGTGTTGTTATAGGATCTATCTTGAGGTTATCTCCGATTGAAAAGACTTCTCTGGTGGAATTTTCTTAATCTTGGATGTCCTCGGGGTTGTCTCTGAGGTGTGCACGACCTCCTCGGGGGGGTTATCTCACCTTTGAGGTTATCTGAGAGTCCGAGTGTCTCGGGGTTATCTCCGAGATTGAAGCTGATTGCTGGGGGTTGAAACGAGCTTTGTCGGGGTTATCTCCGGAACTGCAACTGCACTCTTCGGTGTTATTTCCGAGGTTGAAACTGAAACTCCCGGTGTTGTTTCTAGGATTGAATATCTTGAGGTTATCTCCGAGATTGAAAAGGCTTCTCTGGTGGAATTTTCGGAATTGAAACTGTTTTGTCCTCCGGGGTTATCTTTGAAAGACGATTCTGCACTCCTGCAATGTTAGTAACAAGAATGCAAAATTTTGAATGTCTACAAGATAATTTGGAGAAAAAGAAGACAAACAGAAGAAGAGAATAGAAAAGTTGAGAAAATATTTTATTTATTTATTTTTCATTCTCAAAATATGTATCCCCATATATATACCCTCACGTTATCCGTTGAGAGGGGTGAGGTCATGTGCTAGCATGTGATTGCACATGCCTCTCCTCATGCCTAACGTCTGAATTCTAACGTAAGTAATTAGAAAATGACAATACTGCCCTGAATAATGCAATTGTAAAAGACTAAAACACCCTACTTAGCTACTTAACTCTGTTCCCTCCATTCCTTGCAGCAGATTTGGGATTTTGGCTACAATTTCACAAAGTACCATGATTTTTGGGAATTCTTGTAGCACCTCTGTTTCTGTCTTCTATCCTCCAACCTTTACTACCCTTTCGAATTCGTTGTTTTCCCCAATTTCCCGGCATTGGATCTCTCTAGTAAAAGATCGATTACCCAGTAATTATTCTCTTGAAAATCCAAAAACCCACAAAGTATTAAAAGCTTTGAGTTCATCTCAAGTAGAAAGCAACAGGGATGAAGTGGAATTTCAAGTGGTGACTGCGGTTAAAAGTAGCTACAATGATATTGTAATAGTGGACACACCAGAATCAAGAATGCTGCTTCTTGATTCTACTTGTAAGATTTCAGTTTTTCTAATTTAATTTATTATTCATTTATTTGTTTTTTTTCCTTTGAATAAATGAGAGTTTAAATTTGATGCACACAGTACAAAGGAGCTAGTGATGTTAGGATTATAACATGTCACTAAATAATAGTAATTTTATTCACCATAAATACTTATTGAGAATGTGTCATAATCAGCCCCATAATTATTATCCCGTTTGATTAAAGGAGTCTCATTTTGACTTTTTATGCAGTTATTACAAAATCTTAAAATAATAAAATTGATGCTACTCATGTATTTTTGAAAACAACAAATTTCAGTACTATTTAGTTTACAATAATAAGATTGAATTAACTACTGAAACTAAATGAATTTGTACTAGTTTTGATTTTTAAAATTTTGTAAATTGACTTCAAATGTCAAAATGGAACTCTTTTTGTGGAGCAAGGTATTATTGTTATGGGTTTTACGGGGATTATATAAATATATGTTACAATCTAGGGAACTTTCCAAGTTTTGAATGGAATTTTTGGAGAGAAGCAGTAGATTCTATCTGTTGTTGGGGAGATTAAGGTTGATTGAAATGATGCTTATGCATGGGTGGCCAGAGAAGGGGCATTGCTTGATTGAGTCTCTGTTGGTTGATTTCTGACCAAAAGAAAGAAAGTGATAGTGTCACAATAGTTAGTAGTGGCAGGGGCTTAATTTACTTCAATTGTGAGGTTTATGTTCAAGTAGGATATGTGATTTGTTAGAATATTATCTTATATATATCCTTGTAATCTGCAGAGGGAGATTATTAATCAAATGAAATATCAATTTTCCTATTTCCTATTTCCTTCTTTTCCTTTATCATTTCCATTATTGTTATTTTTCTTTCATCTTGTTCAATGTCAGTTTATTATCCTTGCATGACTGGTTATTTGGATACTTCGAATCCATTTCCTTGCTGTTATACTTCCATGACTGAGTCACAAGCTCTTTCCTGCATTGATGATTCGGTAATTTTGAGCTCAGATCGTGACAAAGTGGTATCAAAGCAGCTGTTCCTCGGCAACTTCCGACAATGGAAAAGGGAATATAATTCATCGGTGGTAATCTCTGCATCTAACCTTTCAATTCAGCACTTCCATATCCAAAATACTAGTTCTCTCTACTTATTTACCACCAACTTTTGCTCTTATGACTACATCACCACTTCCAATCTCTAATCACACATGGCCTGAACCTAATTACTTTATGTTACCTGGAAATCAACCAACCACTTCAATTCATCTCACCAAGTTGTTCCTACCTCAGTTACGGAAACATCTGAAAATCACTTAGTTTCTTCGTCTATGTCACTTCAGCAATTAATTTCAGCATCTCAAATTGCTCAAATTCAAACCACTACTAAACCAACAATTCCTAAGTCCACCCATTTCAAAATTCCAATTAAATCCACTAATTCATCTTGTGAGGCTAAAGTGTTCGATGAAATGCCTCAAAGTGGTACTGCAACTAGTAAGGTGCATGATTCGCCATGGAGCACTCATTCATGTGACCAATTGAGTGGAGTGCCAGCAATACAGGATTATAGTGTTCCTTTCTCCGGCACCGCTCCTTATGGATTTATTCAGGGCTATGAAGAATTTTTCAAAGTGAATCCTATGACTGAAGTAGATATGATTCAATATGTAATTCAGGATTTTGAAGGAGAAGCACTAGAATGGTACTATCAATACGTTGAAGGAAAGTTTTTAGATACATGTACTCCGGACTACTTGGAAGACTTTGTTATCGAACTATATAGAAAGTTTGCATGTGAGCACCAGTTGTTTGTTGAAAGGTCTGAAACAGAAATGGTGAAGGTTAGTGAAGAATGAGCCTTTTGAAGTTGTGTACAACTTGTTTGCTAGAATGCTTGAACCAGTAAAAAATATAGAACAACAAAACCTTCGAGAGAAATTTGTGGAGGATGATGGAGTCCGTTCAAAAATCAACTGCGAATTCAACTTTGTACAAACAATGGTGGAGTATGTTAATCTTCACCAAGCTTTGAGGTGTGATTTTGATCTTTGGAATTATAGGCTAAATAATGGTTTAAACTTTGGATTTGACCCTGGAGATCTACCTAAATGGGTTAAATTTTTATGGTTCAATCCTCATATTCTAATCAATATTTTTCAATATGGCTTCAACAATAGTAAGTGCAGCGTGAGATCTTGTGGGATAAAATTTCTAGATTACTATAGTTTATGTGGATTCAACACTATAGAAACTGATGTTGCAATTGGTATTGGTCAAAGCTTACAAGTTCAAGGCCATGCGAGCGAGTATGGATTGGGGTATAAAGTATACATACATAATACTCTAGTTCATTTCCATATTCACGGTGGGATCTTTGAAAATGCGCCTAAATTGCTTGATAAAGAATCCGGAAGAAATGTTAGTTCAACGAATGTGAAATAGCCTCTATGCATGGAAATGAGTTTAATGGAATTAATGAGGACTTGGTTGACTGTGGAATCTACTATTGTAACACCCCGAAATCCGGTCTATCTTCATACCCGGATTCCGTACGTCACGGTCCCACTTCTTTACAAACATACATCATTATATACTGAAATATAACAACACACATTCTCAATTCCCAGGTTCTAAAACCTTATAACCTCTTTCATTACAAATAATGAGAATTACATTATTTTTTACATCTTACACGAGTGACTTTTATCCGCCACCAAGGATACATAACAGTTCATTAAACTAGTCTATAGTTTAATTAAACTATTCTACATTACAATTCTTCACTTGATCTTCACGCTCATTCATAAAATGAATGACACTTCTTCTGGATACCGATCAACTTGATCTTTACAGGATCCTTAAGTTCTTCTAACATCGTATGCTGAAAATGTTTTTCATTTAAAGCAAGTGTGAGCATTCAATTGCTCAGCAAGTCATAGCAGTTGAATAAACAACTTCCAAGAGTTTAAACATTCCTTTAGAACTTCGATAACCGAACAAAGGTTATGAAGCAGCTTGAATAATAGGAATAATTCTGATTCCTATCATTTTAAAATATTAGTCACATTTATTTTGAAATACTTTCATTCTTCTACCTTTTTCATACTCATCCTGTCTGGCTAGAATCAATAGCACAGACATAACAATAACGGTTCATGTATAAACAGAACATTCTCTTATTGAACAGTTCAATCACAGAACAGTTCATCTCATAGAAACACCGAAGTGTTCAAATTGTGGCACAAGGCCTCATACATTCTACCACCTTGTACAAATATCACACATTTGCAGATATGCATGAACTTCTCAAGTTCAACATCCGAGAAGTTTTAGAAACTAGCATTCATTTAAAATATGAATGAAGTTAGGAAACTTGCCTTTACGCAAGACAAATACGACTTCTGTTGAATTGCTTTCATTCCAATTCCTATATAACACATAAGAATACATACACCAATTAGTCATGATATTTGACTTATACGATGGTTTACTTAACTTTACTTCTTAGGGTTCGCGTTCTTTCAACCTAAGTTTACTTGACAATTTCCTTTACCGCTTTACGGCTTCATGACATACGGAGATGTCTTTTCTCATACGTTCATCATCTTTGATGATTTGCATTCTTATCTTCTTCTTATAACTTCATAGGACTCAAAGACACACGCGCGTCTCGCTAGTAGTCCATATGGTACTCTGAGTGGTTTCTCATAAACAACCAACAAACAAGTTCTCGTCTCATCTACACTGCCATCACAGTGAGTTAAATCGGTTGCCAGTTTCGTATATACCTTTGCTCTCTGAAGGAATTGTTTATCCCAGCTCCCATATGTCAACCATCAAAGGTTACGATTACACCACAACCTAACTTATCTTAACTTATCCGAACTATTAAACTATAATGTTCGTTAAGTCAATTTTTTATTCCTTATGGTTTTCTGGCAACTAAATGCCATACCTCAGGATTCATTCTCATCTTCTAAGTCATACAGTCTTTTGTATACTCAGAACGATCATTCAAGTTAATCATTAACTCGGTTTCTTTACGTTAAACGTCATTGTCCTTAATTCAGTTATTTATCATTCACAGGTTTAATCATTGGTCTTCATTACCCTACGGTCAAACCATACACGGGGTGTAGGTTCTGCCCGTTTAATATTCGCGTACACTCAACCTTCACGTTGGTTAAAGTGTTTAACGCTTACATTTCATCCTAACATTCTCCATCCGAATCACGATCAACTTCCATTAATCTTATTACCGTTCGTTACGGCTTTCTTGATACCATTCGTTATTCTTCCTTAATGTCGAAGCCATACGGTTCGTTGTATGCTAAGACCGGTGGTTCATCGCAACTACGTTGCGATTACATTCTCTATCTTTTAATCTCATTTAATCTTTCCATTCAATCTTCATTAAAGATTTAAATCACTTGATTAAGTGTTACATTACATGAACTACACGCTCAATAGCTTTCGTTACACTTCCCCGAGATTTGAAAGCGGTTAAAGCTCATCATCTTCGCTTCTTCCTACCTTTGCGCCATGGCGCCGGTTCCTTTACACTTCTCAAGACTGCGGCCTGCATGGCGCGCCACCTTCAGTGTTTCTAACTTCGCTATAACATATGAAGTTTACAAAGGTCAAGCCTCCGATGCAAGGCTCAAGGCCGCGGCGCCTCAAATCCAGGTATCTTCCAACCCGACAGATGGTGCTACACGGTACTCATAACTGTACATTCATTCTATTGAAACGAAATCAAAACCAGGTTCTAAAATATTACATTAATAATATTACATCCCGTTCCCAGGTTCTAAAACCATTACATTCTTTGTTCATCATACTATAATATATACAACTTACTAGTTTATTACAAGGTAAACTAATCGTTCATCTTCGTCTTCGCTTTTATCCTCGCTGAGATCCCTCGGTTAGATTCGGTCTTAATCGGATTCATATGGTTCAAGCAAGAGAGAGCATAACAAGCTCAACAAGTACAACAATTTTTTTAAACAACATGCTTGAAACATAGAATCAGATATCTTCATAATCGAATAATAGTTACGAAGTACTATCAATGATTCAAAATAACATTTCTTTTCCTTCAAAACGTTTTACAATGATAATATTCAGTAAAACATCAATTCTGGTCCAAGACCATGAACATTTCATATTTTCTTTGAAAAGGACAACCCGGCGCTAAGTCCGTAAGTCTGGCATATCTTACGAGCACTTCTGGTGATCAGCCCATAGTACTCTATGTTGATCAACACTACATTCATTAAACGTGTGTACGTTTAAGTTGTGGCAACCTTACGTGCCCATCGAATAATTGATGAAAATACATTTGTTTATTCATACTCAAAGCTCCTTGAATCATACCAAACAATCATGGCGTAGGATAAGTTAGCAATTCTATATTGAAAGACTTGTAAATAAATCAATCAACTCTTCAAGATTAGTCTAGTCGAGGTAAAACTGGCATCGACCCTTTAGTAAAACATTTCATGCATCTCATAACATGAATCACAGAAAACTTGGCTAACACGAAGGTTAGATAAGTGTTTAAGAAAAACTTGCCTTCAGCGTTTGCTACAGTAAAATTACTTTTCCTTTTGAGTCTTTACAGTCTCTACAACACATAACCACATAACATACCACATTAGGTTATGAATGAATATATATGATTCCTAATGAATCTTAACCTTCTTCTCAATCTAATCATGTATTAGATTTGTTATAATTGGTCTCGGCTTGCCATTATCTTTTACATCATTCTTACCAACTTCTTTCTCTTCTATGTCTTACGTGGATTTACTTCATTAATAGAACTCGTTTTGAAGTTAATAATCCTTCCTCACGGCTTACTAACGTTCTTACGTTATTAATTGAAACTCGAACGTTAAGTACACTTATTGCATACCGTTCACGTTCACGTTCACGTATTACTTAACAACTTTTAGTTGTAACTCTCAACGTTATAGTTATTATCATTATTGAATACAGTTCACTTTCTTTATACTTTACGTTCGTCGTTTAACTACTCATTAAACAACATTAAATTCCTAAAGTCATCACTATAAAAGTGATTTAGGAAAGGTTTTATCATGTTCATTAAGTAATTACATGTCCCATACTTGTCTTGCAAACTATTGGGTTCACAATCAACTTGGTCAACAAAATTCTCTTGCTGGCGCTGCGGTGCGGCAACCCTTTGTACTAGTGGCATATGGCCACCACTTTTCAAAGACTCCAACATTTGGTCTCACATGACTGACGAGACTCATGTTCACGAAGCTGATTGCTGCTGATCACATTCCTTCCTTTCTTTTGCTTACTGCTGGCGGCTTAGAGAGTCTGTCAGCGTGACTGCGCTGAGCACCTCATCTGAGCAGCTTTGACGCTTAATTTCTTAGGTGAGATTCCCGGGTTCATAACTTCTTCGTTATAAGTCCGAATTGGCTCGTTTAAGAGCCTACGGTTCACAAATTTCATATTCTACGTGTTCATGCAAGAATTTTATCTATTTGACTTCATTGACTCAAAATTCACCTATAGGTTCATTTTTAACGAAAACGATAAATGGTCGTGAACGTTCAACGCTCGTTTCTTCGTTCTAAGTCGGAATTCGGTCATTCTCGAGTCCGCAACTCTATATTAAAATTCGACTTCCATTCCGAGATTTTTACGAATTTGACGATTATCGTCCAAACTCGTGAATTCCGCCTTAACTTCATTTCTTATGATTTGTTCATCGTTTCAAATGGATTCTATCCATCATATTAACATCTTAACCTACTCATCTCATTAACTTATATACATGATAAGTTATTACTTGTTCTTCATAAGTTTAGGACTTATAAAAGTATAAACTACTTACACTTTCATTTCTCATGACTTATTATAGATTAAGTCTTTTAACCACCATTTTCACATCTCCTTATCATACCATCTTATTAAGGTAAACATATGAGTAGTTCATATAAGCTCTTCATAACTTCATCACTTAATTAAGTTTGAATTACTTCATTATACGGCTTAAGTCCATTGATTAATCATTCTTATCATTCCTTAGCATGCATGTTCTACCACTACCCACTTCTCTAACAATGGAAGAGAAAGAGAATCATAGTTTAAGATTGCTTACCTTTGAATATCACTTGGTTAATCTTTAATCTTCTTCTTGCTTCTTGAACTATGAAAGATTAGCTTTCTAGCTTTTCTAGCTTATTCTCACTTATTCTCTCTAACCAATAAGCTATAAGTTGTTGGTGTTTTTGAACAAGGAATAAATGAAATCCAAAGCTTTCTATTTATAGGAGTTGCTAGGTTAGGGCATAAGGGTCATTAATCCAACCCACCTCCTTACTATTCCAAGCTTAAGCACTAAGTTAACTTGGCCTCCAAACTCTTTGCTTGGCCATCACAACATTTATCCAATACTTGGGCATCACATTTACTTAATCATTAAGTATACTTGCTAATCACATAACTTAACCTTTAAGTTTATTTGTTAAGCACAACTTTTATCCTTTGCTTGCTCATCACATTTCTTAGCCATTAAGTCTACTTGGTCATTAAGTCTACTTGCTCATCACACAAAGTTCTTGGTCACCAATTCACCCATGTGATCATGGGTTGCCCCATGAGTCACCCTAACCCATTGGATTAATAATTTGGGCTTAAAGTTTAATTAACCTAACTTATACATTAGGCTTGCAATTAAACAAACACTTGTGCTTGTTCATTAATTTACATTTGGACCTTAAATTTTAATTCCAATTGGACTTATCCATTCCTTCATTTGGGCCTTATCAATTCCCATTGGACTTTACAATTTCCTACATAATCCTACAAGTTCAATACATTTGGCTTAAAGCCTTATAACGTATAATCTACGTATTATTCTCGTATTCTAACTTGTATACTTATTCATATACGACATTTTATCATTCATACATACTCGTATAATACCTCGTATTATACTCGTATACATTACCTCGTACAATACTTACGTATTATACGATCATCGCTTTAGTTCATTATACACATTCCATTTCCTTCTCGGAAATCACTTTCCCTAATCGTTAGGTTTTAAGTCCGCAGGCGAAAAACTGCGTTTGCCATAACTGAAATATTATTGGATATTCTATCTCACCTCGATATTCTATCATTACGTATTTCTCGGAAGTTCAAAATAATTCTGAGCGTAAATGCGTGAATAAGTTTTTTTGAAAAATTTCTTGGAAAGTTTTTATTTTCGTCCTGGAAATTCAAACACTTTAATTCTATCACGTAGCCAAAATACTACGACGTTCTGACATATCTAGGTCATAGGTTGACCTTCAATTAGCTTACGCCCATAAATAATTAATTAAATTTATTTAATCCACATAATCAAATAAAAATTTAATTCTCATAAAATCCGATTTTTTTGGGGCGTTACAGCTGCAGCGCCACCTTACAAAGCATGGTTGGCGCTGCGGCGCCAAGCCCCAACTCTTGAAAAAAATTTCTATGTGTTTGATCATTTTGAGATGCTTACTTCCCGATCTCATAACTTATTCGTTTTAACTCGGAACGAGGTCGTTCCAAAGCCATTTTCTTCCTTATCTTACGTACGTCAATCCCCTCGAACAGAACTTCGTTCTGAATCCGTTAACATGTCATCTATTGGCTTAATCTTCGTCCTTCGTTCATTTTACATTTTTAACGTTCTTGTCTGTAATTCGGTCATCCGAACTCGGAACTCATTCGTTCTTGAGTCCACGTTTTCTACGTTCTCTTACTTTCTTATGAAACCCTACACCTTCGGGTTCATTTACACACTTTCTAATTTTCGTTCGTCTTTTACGAAATTTTCGCCATAACTTCGTTATAGCTCAGTTTTAATCCGTTCTTCATGAACGTTTCTACCGTTCATAACCAAGCAATAAGCAACTAACTTATACGCGATGGTTTTAAACTTGTCCATCAACAACAATTAAACAACGATGGTTTTAAATTTGTCCACCAACAACGTTCTTCGCGTTCTTCGTTCGTTCTTCATTTTTAATCGATATTTTGATTACAATTTCACTTTTTCTTGGAATTTGATGTTATAGAACGTCATTCCTTACTTATTTCACCGAATCGTTCATATTATTCATTCGGATCGCTCAATTTCATTACGAATCTTATACTTAAGAAATTTATAACGTAAACTTCAAATTCTTATTTCTTCATTTTTTCATGATTTCAACCATATGAAATCATTCTTAACATCTTTTACTTCTTATTCTCATTAAGTTATGTTTTTAACATATAAAACTTAACGAAAATCTAACTTAAAAGTTAGGTTTTAATACCTTTCTTCCTTATTTTTCTTCCTCTAGACAAAGCCGGCGATTCGCTAGCTTTTCTATTTCACGATCCACTCCGATCCGAGCATTCATGCTCATTCTCTTCCTTCTTCTTCTTCTTCTTCTTCTTCTCCAAGCTCTCAAACTCTCACTTCCAAAGTGTTGGTTGATTTTGAAAAAAATCAACTAACACTTTCATTATATAGATTTTTAAAGTTAGGGGTAAAATAGTCATTTCGCCCCTAGATTTACTATTCCCACCTCCTTAATCCACCTCCTTACTATTCACGAAACTTCCCTTGGAAGTTTCGTGGTTCCGTCTTGCGGAATTCGTCCGACAGTTTTAAAAATTGTGATTCTCGGAATCCAAATATTTTTGGATATTTCGTCTTTCGTTTACAGATTAACTTTTAGGTATTCTTCGGATCTCCGAAAAACTGAAAAACACTTTTCGACGTTAAGCGTTTTCCTTCACGTTTTCCCCTAACGTAGTTAAACGAATGAAAAGTACATAACAGTACTTTTCGTCATTTTTATTTCGTCTGATTTTTGCACGTTTTTCGAGAAAAACTTTTATCGGCGGACTTAACTTTTCACGATATATTATCGTCAAATCTTTCGACGGAATGTCATTTCGACATACCGAACTCTCGGAAAGGCTTAGGTTATTCAAACCCTAACCCTTAAGGTTTTGTCGGGTTAATAGTGCCTATTTCGTCTTTTTTCCCGAAAATATTTTGTTCCCGAAATTTTTTTATTTTCGTCTTGAAAATTCTTACTCGTTCAGTCTAGCTTGTAGCCAGAATCCTCCTGTATTATAATCATCCTAAGTTCTAGAACGATTAATAAACACATAGCACAAAATATTATTAATAAAAATTCATTTTATTAATAACTAATTTTTTAAATCTTAAATTCTGAACAATCCGATTTTCCGGGTTGTCACAACTATAAAGGATACAAGGTATGTTCTACGACAACTCGTGTTTAGTGGATCATTTACTCTTACATATCGTCATCATATCGAGTGTTGAGGATAATGGAGAATGATAAAAGGCTGAAGTTTAAGGATGGGGATACTTTAAATTTTGGCCCGTATGGGAGAGGAGGTATTATTTATCATCAGATGAAGCAACTTAAGGTCTTGAATTTTAAGCCATTTAAAGACGTACTCAAAGACCCAGACGATTCTTTGCTGAGTGATTTCTTTGAATTTGAGTGGCTGCATCTTCTGCACTTGGTTTTCCAAACACTTGACAAGTTTTTATCTGAATGAAAATGCTTCCTATTTGCTGGTTCAGAAGAAGATTCACAGAAGTTCATATCCATTGCTAGTGACATCAACGAGAGTTTCGATGATGCAAAACTGAATGATTTAAACCCAAAACTTCTGCGACAGTTTGCTTTTGGTGCTCAAGCAGTGCTGAATACTAGGACGACATTGATAAACTCTAGTCTTTGCATTGAAGTATTGCAGAATCGTGGGGGCCCCGATATTGAGAATCATAAGGATGATGAAAGTTCTTTTGATAAAAATGCTATTGTTCTAAACAGAGAACTTTCAGAAATTGGCAGTTGCTTGTCCAAGGTGGTAGAAAAAGACAACATAAAAGGGGAAGAAGAGGTAAATACTACTGATGAGAACAAGAAATATTGCAGCAAATTCTACGAGGCTTTCTTAAAGAACCTCAAACTTGGTATCTATGAAGACTCCCAAAATAAGACAAACAATGTCGAATTGTTTAGTGACCATTCCACAAATAGCGAAGATGGGATGACTAACTTGAAGAAGTATGTTCTGGGAATGTACGGGGAACCTGAAATTTATACATCTAGAAGTTGTGGGGATAGTGATGTAATTTGTTTGGACTACCATTGGAAAGCAGAAGAGACGGCCGAGTTAGCAAGAGTTCAGGATGCAAGGAACCTACAATGCATTGTCTATAGTGTTAAGGGCATGTTGGGTTACATGGTTGGGTTTTTACTCTAACCAGCTTTGCAAAAATGTATGCTTCCAAGTTTTCGTGTTGATGCGTCTAATATGATGGAAGGACCTTGGGGTGGAAATTTCCTTAATCCTGCTACCAAGAAGTGGACTAGCAAGAGTATTGGTAGTGTTACATACAAGCGTGGTTTTGCTCAATTTTGTTATGAACCCATCAAGCAGATCATCAACACTTGCATGAATGAACATAATGATAACCTGTGGCGTATGTTACATAAACTTGGTGGAACCATGAAGTCTAATAAGAAGGATTTGATGCGAAAGGCCTTGATGAAACATGTTATGCAGACCTGATTTTTTGCAAATACAATCCTTCTGGAAATGATGATATTTCATCTTGTGTGTGGTTTTGCAATTATTGCAGGGGTGACTTCTCTTTGCTCTATCCATTTCGGGGTGGAAATGTCTAAATTGCTTAGTAATTACTGGTTGTATATATCCTACACTGCTGAAATCTTACATGCTAGCAAGCTAGGTGATGGTTCTGAAAATCAGCCTTGAGGACAAGGCTTTCTTTAAGGGACGGGAATGTTACAATAGTTAGTAGTGGCGGGGCGTAATTTACTTCAATTGTGAGGTTTATGTTCAAGTAGGATATGTGGTTTGTTAGAATATTATCTTATATATATCCTTGTAATCTGCAGAGGGAGATTATCAATCAAATGAAATATCAATTTTCCTATTTCCTATTTCCTTCTTTTCCTTTATCATTTCCATTATTGTTATTTTTCTTTCATCTTGTTCAATGTCAGTTCATTATCCATGCATGACTGGTTATTTGGATTCTTCGAATCCATTTCCTTGCTGTTATACTTCCATGACTGAGTCACAAGCTCTTTCCTGCCTTGATGATTCGGTAGTTTTGAGCTCAGATCATGACAGATAGAAGCAAATGGATTCTTGATTAAACTATGAAAGACTACAATGAGTGTTCAACACTTAACTATATAATATTAGTGTTTAGCTACAATTGGATATTCCTAATCTATTAACACAACAAGCCCTAACTAACACAATTGTAACCCTAGCTAACACAATTGTAACCAACCTTTTGAATTAAAAAATAGAACCTATGCAACTATCTTTTGATCTGCATTTCCTGCTAGTCTCTTAAGAATCTGTTTTTTTTTTTTTTTTTTTTTTTTTTCTTTTTTTCTTTGTAGTTTATAAGGTCAAGAAAACCATGCACTTTATTTAGTAGCCAAAACTACTCAAAATTCTAGTTACTACAGACTGCTAAAAGAATATTTTTTTAGCTTGCAGTAACCTATTATTATTTGAAAGCTTGGCTGCTAAATTCATTTGCTTTTGGTGAATGTTTCTTTGATTTCTTTCTTGCCATAATCAACAATCTTATCAAGAAAAGACCTCTTAAGAAGGCTATGAAGCAAATTTAATTTCTTCCTAGTTCCATGCTTACCTAGTCAGCAAGGATATTGCCACGACCACCCTCCAAGCTTGACTAGATGATCTTTTTGATTATCTAGTTGGTGGGATTTATATTATACCAGTATTTACATTCTATTCCACTTTGTTGCCATAAGAACATAAATTCTTTCTAAGCTCATGAATGAAGTCACTTTTGCAGTTCAGTTCTATATTACATTTTCTGGGTTATATCACTTTTATTGAGTTCCTTTATATATTTTATTTTTCCTTGTACAGATAATGTTCACAGTATCTTTAACAAGGGAGGGAATTGGACTGGTTCTTATTGGGTATGTCAAAGTTCTGTATAATAACAGAACTTCTTTGCTCTGCAAGCTCATTTTAGATCTATCTTTGTATGTATCTCTTAAATGTCACAGTCCTACTATTATCCTGACAATACTTGAATACCATACCATATCATTTTATTTTTGTTTGATTTCATTTTCTTATTTCATTTGTTTCCGTGTTCGAATGTAAATGTATTGAATTAAATTGCTTATATTGGCCATTAATGTCAGGCACGCTAAGTTTACAAAAGGAGGGGGTGGAGGGGGTGGGGTTTAAGAATTGTATTGTGGGTGGTCAATTAAATTACTACTCTCTTTGGTTTCTCTGTCTTTGTATATAAAAGTAGAGGGAAAAAACACAGTTAAATCATATGTGGATGCTTTATTGCTCTATTGTATTTGTTTGTGGAGGTGAAACGATGGAGCATGGTAGTGGATGGTTCACAGTTAAATCATACTATTGGGTCCTTTGTGGGAATGGGGAGAGGACATTTCCATGGAAGAGCATTGGGAGGGTTGAGGGTTGAGGCTTGACGAGGTGTGAAATTAAGGAAGGAATGAAGGAGACGTGATATTGTTCCTCACTGCATTTGGTAGACGATTTGGAAGGAGCGGAACAGATAATGTTTTGAAGATAAGGAGAGGCTTTTGGTTCATAACCAATTTTAATGCCTTAGTCTGTTATTTTTTATTTTTCTTCACGAGGGGTTTCCTATCACTATCATGACTTTTTTTTTGGTGAATTTTCTTGGGGAGCCTAATGTAAGTAGATGTTTACGGACTAAGGAGGCTCTGTCATATAGTGTTGGCTTTATGCATGTTGGTTGGCATATGTGTGATTTTTATTTCCCTTATGCATTTTGCATACAATGCTTGTACCTGGATTCACCCCATTTGGTTTTTGTGGATATATTTTTTCTCTATCAATTACACACACACACACACACACACACACACACACACACACACACACACACACACACACACACACATATATATATATATATACACACACACACATACACACAAATGACAAAATTAAGACTTTCTTCTAGCTTTTGGAGATATTAAATCTAATTCATTTTACAGGATGAGTTCGCTAGCTTACCAGCTATTGTGACAAATGGTCCCATTGCAATTTTTGGCTTGGTAATAAGATATTTTTCCTGCCATTTGGCCTTATCTATTGGTATATTTCTATCTATCTTGTGAACTAAATGAAAATGTAGTTGAGCAACTAAAGGAAGAAATGGACGAAATTCTCAGGGTGGAGGAACAGCAGCTCATCTGATGCTTGATCTATGGCCTTCATTGCAGCTTGAAGGCTGGGAGATTGATGAAATTGTAATAAACTTAACCCGTAATTCTCTACTAAATATTTTTTGTTCGAACATTTTCTCCAGAAGAAATTACTTTAATAACAGTTGTACCTATCTAGATTTGCTTTCTTTTGGATATAGTTCTTTCTTCTTCAACATAGAGATAGAAAATTTTGGACGGTACAAACTTTTAAGAGGTCATATATTATTAGTGTAAATTACTTTGCTTATATATACTCAACTTTTCTATATTTTGTGCATATAAATGTCAAGGACGTACTCAATCTACAAAATGTTGAGACTTATGCCACAAAAACTTACTGCATTGTAAGGTTGACATCCTCCATCTTTTATTACTTCATTAACCGTAAATCTAAGATTCTATTTCCAAACCTTTAACCAAACTAGTTGGAGAACGCTTCCACTCTCATACTTTTTTCTGCGCAAGGTACAAATGTTTTGTGGCACAAATTGAACATCAATGTGCTTACTGGTCCATTGTAAATATATATTGGATTTCAGGACTTATACGAGGAATCAAACATTCTCCTACTTTACCGAAGTTACGTTTTTCGTTAAACTTTTCTCTGTAACTCTTCAAATTTAGAAAGGTGATGTGGTTGAGCTCAACTGCATATTAAGTTGCCTCAGGGGTGTTAACCAGTTAACTAATATATGGAATGACTTTTCCATATGCTTCAGTTGATCGATAGAGCAAGAGAATATCTTGGGTTGTTGGATCTTGAGAAGCATACTCAACATGGTGGAGTCCTTCATGTTCGTGTTGGTGATGCACTTGCTGCATCAAGCACTGTTCCTGGAGGATATGCTGGTAAATGTCTCTTGTAACATTTATGCTGTTCACACGCAGAATTTCACAAGTTTTCCTATGATATATGTATAAAAAAATTCTCAGCAAGTCATTTCTAAATGGAATACATGTTTTTTCTCTCCTTCCTTCTATACAAGCATTATGAATATTTTCCCTATATGATTTTCTTTTGTCTGCATTTTTCAGTTAGCTTAAATATATCATTAAAAATAATCTTTTCCTTTTCATAATACACTACTGAATTAATGATGCATTATACTAACGGACGTCTTTGGCATGTTTTTATGCATTTTGCTTTTACTCATGTTTGTACCCAACTTTTCAGCTATTGTCATTGACTTGTTCTCTGATGGAAAAGTCTTGCCACAATTGAAAGAGGTATTTATCTTTATCACTTGCACAAAATATACATTCTGTCAAAGTATTTTTTAATGATAATTAAATAATGTCATGGGGCTTGAGCCACTTGAACACTGCACTTATAAAAGGTTGAATGACACTTTTGTCCTTTCAAGTTGCCACTCACTTTCAATGTAACATCCGAGAAAATCGGATTTATATGAGAATTAAATTTTTATTTGATTATGTGAATTAAATGAATTTAATGGATTATTTATGTGAGTAAGCTATGTGAAGGTCGTTCTATGACCTAGAATGTGCGGATGTGGTTAGTATTCTGGCTATGTGCTAGAATTAATTGTTTTGAATTTCCAAGACGAAAATAAAAGTTTTCCGAGAAATTCTCGTAAAAACACTATTCATCCGTTTCTGCTCGGGAATTAAGTTTGAAATTCCGATAAACGCGTAATGATAGAATATGAAGACGAGATGGAATATCTAATAATATTTTATTTATGGCAAACGAAGTTTTCGCCTGCGGACTTAAAACCTAAGGGTTGGGAAAAACGATTTCCGAGAAGGAAATGAGATACGTATAATGAATTACGATGATTATGCGTACAATATATGAGTGTGATACTATTTAGTATACGAGTATAGTATGAAGATTTAATACGACGTACAATACGAATATTGTACGAGTATTATACGAAGAGAATATGTGAATTATACGTGTAGAATACGATTGGTGTTAATGGACTTAGAGTATAAGGACTTAGTATAATCCAATTGGATTTGGATTATATCAAGCCCAATGAATTATGTATTTAAGCCCATGTTAAGGCCTAATGTTAGGTTAAGTTAAGCCCGATCCAAGAAATCAAACCGCGGATCAAACCGATGGATCACCGAATGGTTAAAACCCATGGGGCAACCTATGGGGATGACCCATGGAGCATGTGGGCCGGCCACTTGGCCACCAAGTAAAGTGTTTACTTGGTGGCTAAGTTGTTGTGGAGGTGGAATAGTAAGGAGGTCACATTATGACCATTTTGCCCTCCATTTGAGTTGCCTATAAAAAGAAAGCTTATGTTGGTCATTTGTGGTTTTACAAAGTTTGTCCAACATATATTGAGAGAGAGAAAGAGCTAGAAACAATCAATCATCTTACTTTGAAGCATTTCATTAGAAGTTTTAGCAAGAACGTAAAGAACAGAAAGGTAATGTTCCGTAAATATTAGTTTTCCATCTTTTTGATTTCTTTGTTATAAAGAATATGGATTGTTGGAGCATGCCTCTTATGAAGGAATAAGGATGGCTTGTAATGGTTAAAACATTTATAAGTCATGTTTAAGTAGGAATCGTAAGGGTTTGCGTAAGTTTAAACCATAGTAAATATTGAATGATGAACATAGTTGTTGATGGACAAATTGAAAACCATCTTAGTTAGGATATGTGCATCTTGCTTGGTTAAGATGTAGATATGAAATCAATGGAGTTGTTCCATTTGATTTGGCATATAGAACACGAGTAACGAAGTTATGGCGAATTTTACGGAATTAGACGTTAAACGTCGAAAACGTAAAAATCCCGGATTAGTAGTCAAAAGTTGCCGTGGGACTTGGAAACGTTGGTTTTCAATATCAACACGTGAGATATGGTATTCAAGAGTTGTGGACTCAAGAATTGTCGAATTCCTACTTAGAACGAAGAAAACGAGTATTGAACGCTCAAGAACGCTAAAAGAACGTTTAATAATGAACTTAGAAGTGAATTTCGAGTTAACGGATTCGGAAATGTAAAATTCTTATATGAACGCGTAGAGTATGTAATTTATGAGTTGTGGGCTTTTGAACGGACCAATTCGGGCTTATAACGAAGAAGTTATGAAGCCAGGAAGTTCATCAAAATTGTTGTCTCTCAAAATTTTCTGAGTCTGAGTTCCAGTGCAATAATGCCAGTGATAAAGCTATATGTGCTTGCCAACGCACCAGATAGCCGCCACCGCGATGTTAGAGAGTTACTCTTGAAGAGTGGCAAATACACCATTCATTAAGTATGGGTTCCGCGTCGCGAAGCCGGACGAGAGTCTTAGATCAGAAATCAGCGCCATGGCGCCGGTGTTGCTATAGGGGACATTGTGCATGCCCGGTAGAGCAGAGGGAATTGTTAGATGAGTTTGGTTTGAACTCAATTGTTTCAAGACCACTATAAGTTAAGTTTATATACTTAATGAACATACTAAAACCATTCCTATGTTACATATACTAGTGTATATTGTAATGAACTTAGGAATTGAACGCGAGTTGTTAGTATGAAACAAGGAACGTGAAGTGTTAATAAGTAAACCGTGAACGGTTTTCAACATTGGCATTTCACCAATGATGATCGAGTTAGGTTGGTAACGTAAGAACGTTAACAAGCCGTGATGAAGGGTAGTAAGTCGAATTGACATTATTAATGAAATAAAGTCAACTAGGACATAGAAGAGAAAGAAGCTGGTAATAACAATGTGATAAGATTGTTTGGTAGCTAATTACAGTGTGCTATGTGAATATATCATGTAGATTCTGTAAAGACTGAGAACTGTTGATTAAATTATTCGAAGATGCTTGAAGGCAAGTTTTCTTAACGCTTGTCTAACCTTCATGTTAGTCGAATTTTTTGTGATTCATCGAAATGAGTTGCATGAATGATTTTAAAGAAGGGGTCAAGGCCAGTTTTAACTCGGCTAGACTATTCGTAAGAGATAGATTGATTTGTATACATGTCTCTCTATATAGAAATGATAACGCTATCCGATGCCAAGTATTTGGTACAGATTCAAAGGTAAGTTTGTCTATGAACAAACAAAAGTATTTTTCATCGTTTATTCGATGGGCACGCAAGTTTTCCAAATCTTAAACGTAAATACGTTTAACGGATGAATGTTGATCAACATAGAGTACTATAGGCTGATCACCTAAAAGTGCTCGTAAGAAATGTCGGATGTACAGCCTTAGTGTTGTGATGTCCTTTTCAAGTATGAAAACCGAAAGAGAATGTCCATGGTCTTTCGACCGGTTCAAAATTCCTAAGATATTACTCCCTCCGTCCCAAATTAATTGCTCAGTTTTGATTTTTTAAAGTCAAATTGACCATTTTTAAAACTAATCTTTTTACTATTTTTGCTAAAATATAGGTGAAGAGATTATAACCAAAAGGAAATTTATACAATTTATTACTAAACCCCATTTTTATAATTTTAAAAATATATTTATATATGCTTAATTATTAATTCTAAAAATAGTCAATTTGACTTAAAAAAGTCAAAACTGAGCAATTAATTTGGGACGGAGGGAGTATATACTTTGGAATTGATGTTATGAATTGATAAGTATTGGTCAATGTTTCGTAGTACTTCATGACTATTTGTTCAATTATGGAATCTAATTATATAATTCACGAATGTGGTATTGATATTATTCTTTGTTAGACTTGCTGAGCTTGTTATGCTCACTTCTTGCGTGAATTATATGATTGCAGCTAAAGCCGAACGTACTGAGAATTCTAAGAGAGATAAGGGCAAGGCTAAGATGGATAGTTTAACATCTTGTAATAGATTAGTATGATTGTATGTATTACACTTACGAACAACAAATGATGTAATCGGTTTATGAACCTGGGAAATGATTTTATTATGATTGTAATAAGAAGATAGTTTAATACATTCCTTGTGTTGTGATTTCAATGGGATGATTGTATAATTATGAGTACCGTGTAGCACCATATGTCGGGTTGGAAGATACCCGGATTTGGGGGCGTCACATTCAAAGTCGTCCCTAAAGTTCATTTTTCATCAGTTAGGTCCTTAAAGTTGGTTTTTTGGCATTTTCGTTCCTCCTACCCGATTTGACTTCAACCCGACCTATTTTGACCAAATTTTGACCTAACCTGACCCAGTTTGACTCAACCCTAATTTTTAATATTTTAAAATAAAATAAATATTATTAGTATTTTAAAATAAAATAAATATTATTAATATTTTAAAATATTTTTTTAAATAATAATTATATTTAATATTTTAAAATAAAGTAATATTTTAAAAATAATTTTAAAATAATAATTATTTTAATATTTTAAAATAAATAATTATTTTAAAAATAGTTATTTTAATATTTTAAAAGAAAATATTATTTTAAAATAAAAATTATATTTAATATCTGAAAATAAAATATTTTTTTTAAACATTATTATTTTTAATATTTTAAAAGAAAATATTATTTTAAAAAATTTCAAATAATAATTTAATTTAATATTTTAAAATAAAATATTTTCATAAAATAATAATTATTTTAATATTTTAAAATAAAATATTATTTTGAAAATAATAATTATTTTTTAATTTAAAATAATATATTATTTTTAAAAATTTTAAAAATAATTATTATCTTAAGGAAAAAATATTAGAAACTTTTATTTTTAAACAATGAGTAAAGTTTCATAAAATATAGATTAAAAAAAGTAAAGTTAAATTTTATTTAAATCTTAATTATTTTTATGAAAATTTACACATCTTTAATTTTTTTTTTTTTAAAAATAAAGTTTTATTTGAATATATAATTTATAAAACTTGACTCATTTTTTTAAAAATGAAAAATTTCCATTTTTCCCTTGAAAATAATAATAATTTTTAAAATTCTTAATATATTTTTTTTAAAAAAATAAAACAATTTTTTATTTATCTTTTACTGTTTTATGTATTTTAATTTCTATTTTAGTTTTTGCTTTTAAAATTTCTAATATTAAGAATACATATATATAACAATAGTAAAGATATTAACTTTTATTTCTAAAATAAAGTTTTACAATGACAATGAAAAAATATCTAGTTTTTTTAAAATAAAGTTTTAGTTTCTTATTTAATTTTTTCTCAATTTATATTTTATGAAACTTTACTCATTTTTGAAAAAAAAAATTTTTAATATTTTTCCTTAAAATAATAATTATTTTATAACTTTTAAAAATAATATTTTATTTTAAATATAAAAATAATTATTATTTGAAATTTTAAAATAATATTTTATTTTAAAATATTAAACATAATTATTATTTTCAATTATTTTTAAAATAATATTTTATTTTAAAGTATTAAAAATAATATTATTTAAAAAAAATTATTTTAAAATATTAAATACAATTATTATTTTAATTTTTGAAAAAATAATATTTATTTAAAAATATTAAAATAACTATTTTTAAAATAATTATTTTAATTTAAAATAATTATTATTTTAAAAATAATAATTTATTTTAAAATAATAAATATAATTAGTATTTTAAAATTATTTTGAAAATAATATTTTATTTTAAAATATTTAAAATATTTTTTTATTTTAAAATATTAAAAATTGGGGTTTGGTCAAACTACGTCGGGTTTGGTCAAAATTTGGTAAAAACGGGTCATGTTGAGATAAAATCGGGTAAGGAGAATGAAAACGCCAAAAAATTCCACTTTAAAGATCTAACTGACAAAAAATAAAATTTAGAGACGACTTTGAAAGTGAGTGGCAACTTGGAGGGACAGAAGTGTCATTCAGCCCTTATTTCTCTTTCTTTATCTTAACTATAGTATCTGCATTCAAAAAGAGGTTTTCAATATCATGTCTTTACAGTGGACTTGAACCATTTTCACTATTATTTTAATTGTTCTCTTTGTTTGTTAAGCCATGGTTTCGTTTCATCTTATACATTGATTACAGAAGTCTTAAAATGTTTAGTGTCCTAGTTTTTGATTATCTTTGCTTTGAGTTGCTTAATTCTAATAGTTCTATTTGTTGTGACAATGAGAGCCTGCATAGATATTTAACTTATATCATTTGTGGACTTTTTGGGTGATCTTGTATTAGAGCCTGATTTTGTTATTCTTTAGGTGCTCCTAGCTCTCTTTTGTCCCTACAAAAATTGTACGTATATATCTTTTCGACATGCCTTAGAATCCATGCCGAGACACACCAAAGAAAACCTCTCACTTAAATTCGGATAAAGCCATGAAGGGAGTATAATAACTTTCTCTTTAGCATAATTGTAGTATCTCAATTCAAATAAAGGTTGTCGATATCATGTCTTTACAGTGGACTTAAAACAATATTGTTCTCTTATGTCTGTTAACCTATGATTTAGTGTCATCTTAGACATTGATTACAGAAATCTTAAAATGTTCAGTGTACTAGTTTGTAATTATCTTTGCTTTCAGTTGCTTAATTTTAATAGTTCTACTTATAGTGACAATGAGAGCCTGCTTAGATTTTTAACTTATACCTTTTGTGGAGTTTGTGAGATACTGTGATCTTGTATTAGAGCCTGCTTTTGTTATTCTTTAGATTCTCCTGGCTCTCTTTTGTCCCTACAAACAATTATAAGTATATATGTCTTTTCGACATGTCTTAGAATCCATGCTGAAACATGCCAATGAAAACCTATCACTTAAATTCGGATGAAGCCATGAAAGGAGTTTATTAAGTTAGAGTGTTATCTCCACCCCCCCCCTCTCCCCCTCCCCCTCCCCCAACACACACACAAAAAAAGAAAGTTGTATAGAATTCTTCAGTAACAGCACTGACTTGCCTTTTTCAGAGGGCATGGGGTGAAATTTTTTGCTTGTTTCTCCGAGGTTTTGAGAGTGAGTAACTTGAGAGTTTTTCCTGCCAATTTTGTGTGGTTCTAGCTACTCTTGGTATCACATTTTCAGTCAATCCACCAAGTACCCTAGCAGGTGTACTAGTGTCACCAGCTTAAATAAGTGTTCAAGACTTCAAGTTGACAATTTGCCACTCCACATTTACCACTTTTAAGCTGGGTGTAGCAATTACCTGTAGAGTAAAAACTAATTTTAAATACCTTGGTAGTTTAACATTCTACAGTACAAGTACATGGCATTATTACCACTCTTAATATGAACATTTGTGTAATTCTTGTGCTTTGACTATCTTGGACAGGTTGAAACTTGGTTAAAACTGAATCAGAAATTAATGCCAAATGGCCGCCTCATGGTGAATTGTGGCGGTGCCGACAATGTAACTTCCAAATCTGTTAATAGAGTTATTCATCCTGATATTTCTTCTAGTGAGAGTACTTGGGAACAAAACTCTACTATCAAGGCACTATGCAAAGCATTTCCTGGAGAAGTATGTCGCATCTTTTATTCCATTTTCTGCTAAAAAAAAATTATATTTGAGATAATTTCTAGTTTTGTTAATTCTTGTGATGTCTAGTATAATGGCCTTGCATGTTTGTTTAACTAATTTTTTCTTTGGAGTTTTTTGGTAGTTTGTGTTTGGGTTTAATTTAAAATTGTAAGTCTGTGTAATTATCGAATTAATCAGTCAAGAAAGCTCAAATGAGCACTGGCTTTCCCTAAAACAAAAAAAAACACAACTTTTTTTGTAAGATAAGTATGCTATAAAGACTTGTGAACCAAAACAATGGACAATCTGTAAAAAGAATATTCTTCCAAAAACCGCTGGTCTAATGGAAATGGTCTAGTATATACACTGAGAAGATGTATGTATATGGTCCTTGTTTTTAATCTCACCTCTCCTACCTTCCCATACACATGTGGTCTTCGGATCTTCCTCTTTGATATTTATTGCTTTAAAACATCTTCCTACTAGAAGCACAACCGATGATAAGTTACATGCGATGGATAAGGAGCCTTATATTTTTGTTTTTGCTTTGTGAAACTGCATTGTAGATAATTTTGACAATAAAGGTTGCATGTTTTGACATTTGAGGACCGAAAGAGATTGTGAATCTGCTGCACTGCCACGTAGTAGTTCGTTTACTGAAGTTGAGTTGTTACTCGGGGCTTTGACTAAATGGTTTGATCAGCTTGAGTTGCAGTGTTGCTCTTATTCTGACGTGTTCTCAGAGAAGTAGAATAACAAAATATTGAATGGATGAAGATGACAAATCACAAGCTAAATTATGTTTCACCGATTTCCCTTCTTGAATGGAATATGAAGAAAGGAATATTGTCTGGCAACTATTTTGTTGATTTGCAGATGGATTAAGTACATCTCAGAGTTAGTTTTGGAGAGATTCGTTAATTTTCTTATGCTTTGTGGTTATATTATTGTGCTTCACATGTACTTTGGTTTCACGACTTTGGACAAATAGAACATACTCCCTTCGTTCCAAAATTAGAGATACAATTTGACTTTTGAAATCAAACGACGGCATATTAAACATTAGATTGATGTGAATTTATTTAATTTTAGTTGATACAATTATTATAATTGTATAGTATATAACAAAAACTATTAATCATAAAATTTATTTCATTACAAACTTTTATGAGTCATATTAATTTTGAAGTTTAATATGCCGTTGTTTGACTTCAAAAGTCAAATTGTATCTCTAATTTTGTAACAGAGGGAGCATATAAATTAGTGAGTTGCGATTTCCACAAGAAAATA
Organism: Panax quinquefolius; assembly: GCA_020205615.1. Lineage (NCBI taxonomy): Eukaryota > Viridiplantae > Streptophyta > Magnoliopsida > Apiales > Araliaceae > Panax > Panax quinquefolius. The sequence goes on along the minus strand of CM035155.1, from coordinate 86,235,050 downwards.
TGTTAGTTTCACGTGGTTCATGGATATTTGGTATGTTCCACATTCATGTGAGAGGGGATCTTCTGGAAGTAGCAAAATATTTTTTGGTAATCGTTCTTCTCTATATGCTTATGAATAAATATAAAAAGAAAGCCAGATCTAAAAATTAGCAAACTTTTCAAGCAAGCTAGGGACTTGTGTTTTTTTCCTTGTTTCTTTTTTTCCCTTTCCTTGTAATGAATAAAAGTGTCTAAGATGCTCTCTTTTTCTGTTCTCTTAATTTCTTTTTATTATAGGGGTTCTGTGATTGACACTGTGACAGCATGAGAAGCATTATATTCATTCAACAGCATCATTGAAAGTTCTAGATATTTTAGAATATTTTTCTTTCTTTTATTACACCTCTGAGTTCCAATATTTGGTTATCTTTGTGCATCGCTTGCTGATATTCAGATTGCATCAATGTTCTCACCTGGCTCTAGTGCTAGTTCCTGCTTATGCCTCATATTTCCATTTTGTCTGCTTTTTGTTGGATATGTCATGTTATTTGCCCTTTAAGCATGCGGAAAACTCCAAGCATGCATACGTATAGATTAGACTAGAAGTTGCATTTCTCATGATAAATTATATTGATAGACCAAAAACTTTTTCACTATGATCATCTGTTAAAAAGATTTATGGCATGAGCTTCTTAAGAAACATATTTTTTGTTTAAGATTGGCAATCATCTAGCCGGTACCATATCAGAATCAGTATATGGTAGTGCATGCTTATGCACATTCTTTAATGAGTGATCGTGAATCTGTATACATTTGTGCAGTAATGAGTTGGAATAATTGTTGACCATCTCAAATCTGAGAAGCAACTGACATTTTGAATCTCACACAGGTAAGCTGGAAGAAAATGTTGCGAAGAGAAGGCGAAAATTATCTTGCACTAACGGGACCTTTGCCGGATTTGACTACATGGTCTGCTGGTCTCCCAGATCAATTACGCTCAAGTGTGATGCAATGGAAAACTTGTTCGCCTTCATAATCATCGTCACTTTTTTCTTCTGTTTGTTTCCCTTTTTATATACAAAAGTGTAAGATTTTGTGACAGGCAGAGAATATGTATTCTTCACTATTTCTTGTGGCCTAAACCCATCCTATGCGTAACCTGGTATTGATATTCATAATTTGCAGTATCCTCGACTAACTAGCATAGAGCCATGGTCTTTCTCAATGTCAAAGCTAGTTGTACAATATAACTCTTTTATAGTGCAATATAACTCAACTCTCTTTGCTCTGTGTGCGTGCGGCTGGTATTGGCACTGACTAAGCTCAACGCTGCCAGAACACCACTTTGAAGAGGTATCCCACTCTAGGCTAACGTGCGTAACATCATATAGAGATCTCATGGCCTTTTTTCATATACACATTACTGTTAATTTTGGCTTGTGATGAAATGCAGGTACTTGAATTGGACTTAATATTGGTCTAGTCCAAATGCTTTCTTTCAACCAAAATTTGCTGTCAGGGTATAACACAAGTTCCCAAAAAAACTTAATTTAAAAGGTCAATAGTTTAACTTTCTAGAATATGAGGAGATATTAGAGAAAGAAAACAGTTGGTAATTGAGAAAACATAGTAGCTTTTTCTATTTTGTCACCATTCTCTTCTAAAGAAAAAAAGAAAAGGAAAGAGAGGAAAGACAAGGAGACCGTTAGGATAAACATAAGAATGTTATTCCTATATATATACGATTTGATTATGATCTTATTGAATGAATATGTAAATATGTTTGCATTGAAATAAATTGTAAAGTTCTTGAATAAATAATAGAAATATATGTACAAAGACTTGAACTGAAATGATCAAATATGTTAGGTTGATTCTACATGAACAAAATAGCTTTGTAAAGTCCTTTAAAAGAACATGATGTACAAGGACTATATATAGAAAGATCAGGCTTGTTAGGTTGATCTTATATGATGTAATAGATAGGTCTGTCTTATCGTCGAGCACTGCACCAGTCTTCGAAGTCTGCCAAGAGAGATAAGGAACTTGGAGACTATTAAGATAGAATCGTAGTCTGGCGAGCCAGTCGAGGGACTGCAGATGCCAAGGCAGAATCGTAGAGTATCGAGAAAAATGCTACAGAATCGTAGTCTGCTTTGGAGGGTCCCACTCAGAATCGTAGAGTTGGTCCAAGCGTCTGCCGAGCCAAGTCAAGAATCGTAGACCCCAATCGAAGTCGTGGAGTCTACTGATCATATTAGAGGTAGAAATCGTAGTTTGTTCTCGGAGTCGTAGTGTCTGCAGAACCAAAGCTAGATCGTAATCTGCAGAACAAAGTCTTCGACAAAGTGTATTAGTGCTCACAACGCCAAGGAAGAATCATAGTGATAACACGATTCTCAACACATGAGCACTTCCAAAGCATCCAAAGAATGTATCCTCTGGTCAGAACTATAAAGATGCAATCTACTTTAAGGATGCTAGAGAGCAATCACCAAATGGCTTGCAAGCAAATAGAAGATCGAAGTACAAATTCAATCAGCATCCTGATTGAGAAGTGAAGCCATTCAAGGAAGTCTTCCACAAGCAATAGTAAGAAGACTTCAGATAATATGATTGAAGGAAGTCAGCAATGCAGTAGCTATCAAGATAAACAAAAGATGACGATCGTGGGAGTGACCAGGATCGTAGTGTTTGCCAGATGAGGAGCAGGAACTAATGCGGTTTATACAGAGATACTGGCCAACCTATAAAGAATAGACAAAGAAGATTAAGCATGGGTCAGACCATTGATGATATGTGAACGGGAGATCACAAGGAGAAAGAGAGAGTTGACCATGACCAATCATATGAGTCTTGAAATTCAGGAGGGCCAGAGCATTCAAACAAGTTGTCAGTGTCTATTGCAAGTCAAATGCAAGCAGAAGTGTTAAAGCACTGCGAGAGTGAAGGAAGAGAGGTTCTACATTGCAAATCCAAAGAACACTGTCAAAATTGTAGTGTTGTTTCAATCAGTCAACGAGCAATATTCAAAAGATTAACTACGATCAAGTTCAAGGTCATCTGCATCAGAATCGTAGAGTTCAGTCATCTGAGTATTAAAGCCTTGACAACATCTCAATACAAAGACTGACATTCGAACGTTGTTGATTGAAAGTATCGATGTAGAAGGACAACTCCTGATGTTCTAATCGAGGAGTCAGAAAGAAGAAATAAAGGTGACTACCAACCTGACACTTTAAAGTGACATCTCTGACGTGCTAGGTGAAATAGTAGATTGCAGTGTCAGAAAAGTGAAGAAGGGGCTATCACATCACATCAGCAGTCTGCACCAAATAACTCGAGATCTGCGAATCAATTCAAAGCTTCCAACGACTATAGTCCAACGTGAAGCTCATGGAAGGATATTTAACAGCTGAAGCTTGAATGCAGAAAATGAGTTGGTTTTTGACAAGTTGTTGACTCTAAGAGTTCTACAGAGCTAAACGGAATATGTCTCGGTGACAGTGAGACTACGAAAGTAGAAGTGAAGCAGATAAGAGAAGAGCTTTAACAGAAAAAGGCTTCACTCAACAACAATGAGAATGCCATTAAGAATGTCAGCTAAGCTGAAAGCTGAGAAGGCCAATGTAACGCCCCGAAATTCGGTCTATCTTCACACCCGGATTCCGTACGTCACGATCCCATCTTCTTCCAAACATACATCATTATATACTAAAATATAACAACATACACTCTCAAATCCCAGGTTCTAAAAACCATATAACCTTTTTCATTATAAATAATGGTAAATACATTATTCATTCCATCTTACAAGAGTGACTTTCATCCACCACTAAGGATATATAACAGTTCATTAAACTAATCTAAAGTTCATTTAACTTATTTTATATTACAAGTCTTCACTCGATCTTCTTGCTCATCCACATTCTAAATGACACTTCATCTGGATACCCTCAACTTGATCTTTACGAGATCCTTAAGTTCTTCTAACATCGTTCACTGAAAATGTTTTTCATTTAAAGCAAGTGTGAGCATTCAATTACCCATCAAGTCATAATAGTTGAACAAACATCGTCAAGAATTCAAACATTCTTTTAAGACTTCAATAACCGAACAAAGGTTATGAAGCAGCTTGAATAATAGGAATAGTCTCGATTCCTATCATTTTAAAACAATATTCACTTTAATTTTAAATACTTTCATTCTTCTACCTTTTTCATACACATTATGTCTGGCTAGAATCATTAGCACAGACTTAACAATAACGGATCATGTATGAACAGAGCATTCTCTTATTGAACAGTTAAATCACAGAACAGTTCATCTCATAGAAACACCGAAGTGTTCACATTGTGGCACAAGGCCTCATATGTTCTACCACTTTACACAAATATCGCACATTAGCACATAGACAGAACTTCTCAAGTTCAACATCTGAGAAGTTAAAGAAACTAGCATTCATTTGAAATATGAATGAAGTTAGGAAACTTGCCTTACACACAGCTACAACTTACGCTGAACTGCTCATTCCAGTTCCTATGTAGCACATAAAAAAAACAACACATACACTAATTAGTCATGTATATTTGACTTATGCATTAGTTTGCTTAACTTTACTTCTTAGGGTTCGCGTTCTTGTAACCTAAGTTTACGCGACCACTTTCATTATTGTTCTATGGCTTCATGACATACGGAGATGTCTTACTTTTACGTTCATCATCTTTGATGTTTTACATTCTTATCTTCTTCTTATTACTTCTCTAAGACTCAGCACACATCACTTCTCTGCTAGTAGTCCATATGGTACTCTGAGTGGTTTCCCACAAACAACCAACAAACAAGTTCCTGTCTCGTCTACACTGCCCATAATAGTGAGTTAGATCGGTTGCCATTTTTGTATATACCTTCGCTCTTTGAAGGAATTGTTTAGCCCAGCTCCCGTATGTCAACCATCAAAGGTTACGATTGCACCACAATCTAACTTATCTTAACTTATCCGAACTATTAAACTATATGTTCGTTAAATTAATTTCTCATTCCTTATGGCTTCCTGGCAACTAAATGCCACCCCTCAGGATTCATTCTTATACGACTCACCTTCGGCTTTCATTACTCTTATTATCGTTCATTACGGCTTTCTCGATAATTCATGTCTTACTTACTACCTTTGCCAACGTCTAGAGGTCACAACCGGGGTATACTTAGAACGTTAAATCCGATGATCTTAATACGATTCACGAGGATCATTTACGTATTCAACGTTCACGTTGCTCGTCTTTTAATCTCTCATTCAACCTTTACTCAAGGTTTTAATTGGTTTCGATCATTATCCATCCCATGAACCCCATGTTCATTATTCTTTCTTAATGTCGAAATCATATTGTTCGTTGTATGCTAAGACTACTTGCAACTGCTTTACGTTTACGTTTATTCTCTTATTGATCTTTTACTCTCTTTTGACAATTTCATTCAACCTGTACTAAAGGTTTAATTCACTTGTTAAAGTGTTATATTAGTTGAACATTATGTTCTTTATCTTCCCGTACGTTTCCCCCAAGAGTTGAGCAGTTAAAAGCTCTTCTCTGGCTTTTTTCCTATTTGGCTTCGTGCCATTTCACCTCTTCTTTTTTTCTCTCGCGCCACGACACGAGTTTGTAGTACCCGGCTCTTCGGTTTGGTATTTGCATTTCCTGCCTAAGGTATGGTTGGTCTTCATGCACACAAGCCCTAACCCTAGAAAATTTGTCTAAGTGTTTGATCGTTCTGAGACGCTTACTTCCTGCTTCCATAACTTATTCGTTATAACTCAGAACAAGGTCGTTCCAAAGCCATTATCTTCCTTATCTTATGTACTTCAATCCCCCTCGGACAAAACTTCATTTTGAATCCGTTAACATGCCATTCAATTGGATTAATCTTTGCCCTTCGTTCGTTTTATGTTTTTAACATTTTTTTGTTCGTTCGTCCGTAATTCGGTCATCCGAACTCGGAATTCGTTCGTTCTTGAGTCCAAGACTCACGTTTTCTATGTTCTCTTACATTCTTATTAAACCCTACACGTTCGGGTTCATTTACTAACTTTCTAATTTTCGTTTGGCTTTTACAAATTTTTTTGCCATAACTTCGTTATAGCTAAGTTTTAATCCGTTCTTCATGAACGTTTCTACCGTTCCTAACCAAGCAATATGCATCTAAATTATACGCGATGGTTTTAAACTTGTCCATCAACAACAAATATCCTACGATGGTTTTAAATTTGTCCATCAACAACGTTCTTCGTGTTCTTCGCATGTTCTTCGTGTTCTTCGTTCGTTCTTCATTTTAATCGATATTTTGGATTACGATTTCACTTTTTATTGGAATTTGATGTTATAGATCATCATTCCTTACTTATTACACCTACTTATTGATATAATCCACTCGGATCGTTCTAATTCATTACGAATCTTATATTTCCTTAAGAAATTTATAAACTACACTTTTAATTCTTATTTCTTCATTTTCTTTTGATTTCAACCATATGAAATCTTTTCTAACATCATTTACTTCTTATTCTTATTAATCTATGTTTTGAACATAAAAACTTAAGAAAAGTTAACTTAGGAGTTAGGTTTTAATACCTTTCCTCTTTATTTTTCTTCCGCTAGACAAAACCGGTGATTTGCTAACTTTTCTATTTCACGAACACTTTTGATCCGAACATTCATGCTCATGCTCTTCCTTCTCCCCCTTCATCCGACCCTCTCTCTCTAGATTGTAGGATTTTCAAAATCCCATTTAAATGAAATAAGCTTCCTATTTATAGAATTTCCAAAACTAGGGCAAAATAGTCATTTCACCCCTAACCTCCTTACTATTCATACCTCCTTACTATTCATGACTTAGGTGTTAAGTTAACTTAGCCCTTAAGTCTACTTAGCCTTTAAGTTACGTGGTTCCGTCTTTCGGGTTTTCGTCCGACAGTTTTAAAAACTGCGATTCTCGGAATCCAAATATTTTTGGATATTTCGTTTTTCCTTTACCGAATAACTTTTACGTATTCTTCGGATTTCTAAAAAACTGAAAAACACTTTTTGGCATTAAGCGTTTTCCTTCACGTTTTACCCTAACGTAGCTAAATGAATGAAAAGTACATAACATAACTTTTCGTCATTTTTATTTCATCCGATTTCTGCACATTTTTCGAGAAAAACTTTTATCGGCTTACTTAACTTTTCAAGATATATTATCGTCAAATCTTTCGACGGAATGTCATTTCGACATACTGAATTCTTGGAATGGCTTAGGTTATTTAAACCTTAACCCTTAGGTTTCGTCGGGTGAATAGTGCCTATTTCGTCTTTTTCCCCAGAAATATTTTTGTTCCCAGAAAATTTTTATTTTTGTCTTAAAAATTATTACTCGTTCAGTCTAGCTCGTAGCCAGAATCCTCCCGATTTATAATCATCCTAAGTTCTAGAACGATTAATAAACACATAGCACATAATATTATTAATAAAAATTCATTTTATTAATAACTAATTCTTTAAACTTAAATTCTGGACGATCCGAATTTTCAGGGCGTTACATTCTTCCCCTCTTATAAAAATATCGTCCTCAGAATTTCTTAAAACCACACCCTTACCCGGGTCATCACATTCACCCCTTCTTCTCAGAATTTAGTCCTCAAAATTTTAGCCTACCCCTCTTCTCAACTTTTCTTCAAAGAAGTTCTTATCTTTCCATCACTCCTAACCTCCATAACCTATCAAGAATCATGAAGTAGTAGGAATAACGAGGAATATAAAATTTCCTTTTATAAAGTTTCATACTTTTGCTGAGGGGTCAAATCGACCATGAACTCTTACTCGGTTTAACAGTATAACGCCGTGACCTTTCTTCCACGGTCAGTTTACAATCACAATGAAAGCAAATTACCTCTTACCCATCGTATACCCCATTTTGGGATATATTCATCTCAGACTAAATCATTAGATTCCGCACCAAAATAATTTGGTTTGGCACAACTTCTTCAAAGAAAGCTCGATGACATACCATTTGTCTAGCCGAATCAAGTAGCTTAGACCATTGGATATCAACGTGAAACATTCGTCTAGTCAACTCAATTGACATCGACTACTTCTTTAAATTCTTTTCGCAATACATCAAAACGTTTTATGACGTCATGATACCGTACTTTTCACAGTACGTTGAGAACTTTGTCAGTTTGTGACTTCGTCATTATACATCATACCATAGCGGTTTGTTGATCCTAAGATCACATCCAACACTAGGTTCAATTGTATTAATAACTCCATCCTTTTACCATCCTTGCATCAAATGCACTGATGCTATAAAATTCATTTTGATATTTTAAATCAATTTCTGTCTAGCTGAAACAATTAGCATAGACATACCAAGAATAATTCTTTTTTTTAAAAAAAATCTATTGGTTCCAAAAGTTAAACCAATTCTCTCATTTTCAAAATACGAACACATAAGCACGATTTTAATAAACTTCAAATCTAGCATAGCTAGATTACTTAGAATTATCCTATTCTCCATCTTTCTTCATTGTCTTACTGCGACAATACTTAATCTTCTCTAGCACCTTCAATAGTAAGCCTATTGAAAATAACTTATTTTCAGTCTAAACATCCCTCTACCTTAGTATAGTCCATCAAATTACCACACATTATGAGTTCAGGAACTTTCCACAATAATATGAGTTTAAGAACTATCACAGACAGACCATAAGCGTCCATTCGTTGAGAAGTTCAAAAACCTACCATATCATTATGAGTCACGAACGTACCATAAGTATGAGTTTCAAGAACTCGCACCTACCTTATCGTTCTCTACCTATCAAGTATATACATGAGAAAAGATTCATCTTCTCGTCATATACATCTTGACAGCGCGACCAATTCCAATGATTATCACTGTAATAAGCTAAGCAGTTGTTACACCAAGTATAAACCTCTGCCCATAACAAAGGTTCATACAAATCAGCTATCACATGAGTCCTCAATTGAAATTTTACAACTCCTAAATCTCTCTTAACTTAATACGCATTTTCTTTAATTCATATACTATCCTTCACAACTCAATCTGAGTTCTTCTTCCTATACTACTTCGCAGTACTATAAACCATTCATCGTTTAACAGCTCACCTATTACTACGATTCACTATGATCACGTGGTGATCTTCTTATCCCTCTTTCTATGATTATAGTCTTAGATACTCTTACCTAAGATTTATAACCTATCAGCTTTGATACCAATCTGTAACACCCCGAAATCCGGTCTATCTTCACACCCAGATTCCGTACGTCACGATCCCATCTTCGTCCAAACATACATCATTATAAACTAAAATATAACAACATACACTCTCAAATCCCAGGTTCTAAAAACCAAATAACCTTTTTCATTATAAATAATGGTAAATACATTATTCATTCCATCTTACAAGAGTGACTTTCATCCGCCACTAAGGATATATAACAGTTCATTAAACTAATATAAAGTTCATTTAACTTATTTTATATTACAAGTCTTCACTTGATCTTCTCGCTCATCCACATTCTGAATGGCACTTCATCTGGATACCCTCAACTTGATCTTTACGAGATCCTTAAGTTCTTCTAACATCGTTCACTGAAAATGTTTTTCATTTAAAGCAAGTGTGAGCATTCAATTGCCCAACAAGTCATAACAGTTGAACAAACATCGTCAAGAATTCAAACATTCTTTTAAGACTTCAATAACCGAACAAAGGTTACGAAGCAGCTTGAATAATAGGAATAGTCTCGATTCCTATCATTTTAAAACAATATTCACTCTAATTTTTAAATACTTTCATTCTTCTACCTTTTTCATACACATTATGTCTGGCTATAATCATTAGCACAGACTTAACAATAACAGATCATGTATGAACAAAGCATTCCCTTATTGAATAGTTAAATCACATAACAGTTCATCTCATAGAAACACCAACGTGTTCACATTGTGGCACAAGGCCTCATATGTTCTACCACTTTACACAAATATCACACATTAGCACATAGACAGAATTTCTCAAGTTCAACATCTGAGAAGTTTAAGAAACTAGCATTCATTTGAAATATGAATGAAGTTAGGAAACTTGCCTTACGCTTGCGATTCGACTTCTTTTGCCGAATCGCCATTCCAGTTCCTAAGGGTGTAAACGAGTCGAACTGGAGCGAACAGAGAGCTACTCGAATTCAACTCGAAATAATAAATTCGTACTCGAATTCGAATTATATTTGAAAAATGCTACTCAGATTCGACTCGACTCGAATATTTATTACTCGAATTCGATCCGACTCGACTCGACTCGAATATTTATTCAAACTACTCGCGAGCTTCAAATTCAAGCTCGAATTCGAGTCTCCATATAATAACTAGTTTTATAATAAATATAATTATAAATTGAATTTGTTATTTTACTTAAAATGAGAAAATATATTTATTATTACACTTTACAAATATAAAATCACAATTAAAATTAAAAACAAAACAAAATAATAACTAATTATCCTAATTTGATTTAAATTTGTATATATTATAAGAGAATGTATCAAACATCTAATCGAATATGTATTAACCGAGTATGTATCGAATCACAATAAAAAATTCGAGTAGTTTGAATCTTAAACGAGTCGAGTATAATCTTGCTCAGATTCTACTCATATTTTTATTCGAACTATTTTTAATGCTCAAATTTGGATCATATTATTAACGAATCCGAGTCTCACTTGTATTTTTTCGAGTCGAGCCCGAATCGAGCTCAAACTGTGTTGGCTCATTTACAGCCTTACCAGTTCCTATGTAGAATATAAGAAAAACAACACATACACTAATTAGTAATGTATATTTGACTTATGCATTAGTTTGCTTAACTTTACTTCTTAGGGTTCACGTTCTTGTAACCTAAGTTTACGCGACCACTTTCATTATTATTCTACGGCTTCATGACATACGGAGATGTCTTACTTTTACGTTCATCATCTTTGATGTTTTACATTCTTATCTTCTTCTTATTACTTCTCTAAGACTCAACACACATCACTTCTTTGCTAGTAGTCCATATGGTACTCTGAGTGGTTCCTACAAACAACCAACAAACAAGTTCCCGTCTTGTCTACACTGCCCATAATAGTGAGTTAGATCAGTTGCCATTTTTGTATATACCTACACTCTTCGAAGGAATTGTTTAGCCCAGCTCCCATATGTCAACCATCAAAGGTTACGATTGCACCACAATCTAACTTATCTTAACTTATCCGAACTATTAAACTATATGTTCATTAAATTAATTTCTCATTCCTTATGGCTTCCTGGCAACTAAATGCCACCCCTCAGGATTCATTCTTATACGACTCACCTTCGGCTTTCATTACTCTTATTATCGTTCATTACGGCTTTCTCGATAATTCATGTCTTACTTACTACCTTTGCCAACGTCTAGGTCATACAACCGGGGTATACTTAGAACGTTCGTCTGATGCAAATACTATTCATGAGGAGCTCGTCTTTTAATCTCTCATTCAACCTTTACTCAAGGTTTTAATTGGTTTCGATCGTTATCCATCCCATGAACCCCATGTTCATTATTCTTTCTTAATGTCGAAATCATATTGTTCGTTAGATGCTAAGGCGCTTTTAATCGCGTTACGTTTACGTTTATTCTCTTATTGATCTTTTACTCTCTTTCGACCATTTCGTTCAACCTGTACTAAAGGTTTAATTCACTTGTTAAAGTGTTATATTATTTGAACATTATGTTCTTTATCTTCCCGTACGTTTCCCCCAAGAGTTGAAAGCGCTTAAAAGCTCTTCTCTCGGCTTTTTCCTATTGGCAGGCCTATCCTCTCTCTTCTTTATCTCTCTCGCGCATGACGCGAGTTTGAAGTACCGGCTCTCGGTGCAGCATTTGCAGCGCCACCTTTCAAGGTATGGTTGGCCCCGCGGCGCCAACCCCTAACCCTAGAAAATTTGTCTAAGTGTTTGATCGTTCTGAGACGCTTACTTCTGCTTCCATAACTTATTCGTTATAACTCGGAACAAGGTCGTTTCAAATCCATTATCTTCTTTATCTTATGTACTTCAATCTCCCTTAGAAAAAACTTCATTTTGAATCCGTTAACATGCCATTCAATTGGCTTAATCTTTGCCCTTGGTTCGTTTTATGCTTTTAACGTTTTTTTGTTCGTTCGTCCGTAATTCAGTCATCCGAACTCGGAATTCGTTTGTTCTTGAGTCCACGACTCAAGTTTTCTATGTTCTCTTACATTCTTATGAAACCCTACATGTTCGGGTTCATTTACTAACTTTCTAATTCTCGTTTGTCTTTTACGAAATTTTTTGCCATAACTTCGTTATAGCTAAGTTTTAATCCGTTCTTCATGAAAGTTTCTACCAAGCAATATGCATCTAACTTATACGTGATGGTTTTAAACTTGTCCATTAACAACAAATATCCTACGATGGTTTTAAATTTGTCCATCAACAACGTTCTTCGTGTTCTTCGCATGTTCTTCGTGTTCTTCGTTCGTTCTTCATTTTAATCGATATTTTGGATTACGATTTCAATTTTTATTGGAATTTGATGATTTAAAAATATTATAAGTTATTAAAAATAACTTTAATATTTTGACAAGTATGTTATTAATATTTTTATATTATTAAATATTAATAATGATGAGATTATTTGATAATTAAATCATTTAAAAATGATTCTGATGTTTGAAAAATTATTATAAATTATAACAATTACTTATGAATTAGTAAAGGCTTCTGAAAAATATTATAAATGATATTTGACTTATGTAAAATAATATTGAAGCTTAGAAACCAAGTTTAATTGACAATAGCTGTGGTAATTGTCGGATAGGGTGACTAGATCACCGAGAATGGACCGAAGTCCAGCCAGACCAAAATAGTTAGACTTGATAAGTGGTTATCTAGGTTATAAACACTGATGTGGCTATGTGGTAATGTGCCTAAGAGAAGTTTGACTGTGAATTACAGTGTTATGTGTTATAAATTATTGTGCTAATTGTGAGACCGATATTATTGGTTATAGGTCTTACGAACGCAGATCGCTTTATTATGTAGGCAGTAATCAATCAATGGAAGAGGCAAGTTCCCTAACTCAATCTTGAGTTAATATTGTTTAATTATTATTGGTGGTTAATTATTGCTAATTATACCACGTCCGTGGATTTTATTGTTGATTATTCACGGTTGGTGCATGCTTAATAATTTAAATTGAATTACTTGATTCTAATATATATACATTAAATAGAATAACCGCTGTTGGATATACATACCGTAGAAGCTAGAATTGACAATCTGTATAATTCTGCTTTTATTATCGAATTATGTTGAGAAATGTCTTAGCCAATTATTCTGGTTAGACGAACATTTGTTAGAACTTGATAGGTTCGAGAAGAGAATTAAATTATTATTGACAGATCGATGCCAATTATTTCGGCTAGATCGAGAAGTAAATAGAATTTGAAATCACAGTATTTCGTTGTAAAATCAAAATCTTGATTCTAAGACTGAGAAGAACAACCTTTTATATAAAGGGAATATTTTATCGGTCGAGTATTCGGCCTTTGCGTGCGATTAAGTATTATGCATAATATAGGGTATACTAAAGCTGATCACTTTATATACTTGCAGAGGGGTATGATTTAATCTTTATGGTTATCTGATACACCTGGGTATATCAAATTATATCTTTGATAGTTACTCGAGAAGAGAAGTTCAAGATCCAATGGATCGCTCAGCATAAATCGGGAAAACATTCCACTTTGCTATTTTTTAGAATTAATTCTTGATTATTTATTTGAATATCGTAAAATACCTTGAGCAAGTTATACTCTTTCATTATCGAATTATTATTGTGTAGAATGTGAGAAGGTTTGATATTGATTTCTATATCTTTATTGTATCTCTTAACTTGCAGAGCAAACTTGTTGCTCACCTTTGCTATAAATAAAACTTTTCAGCTAGGGACGAAGTTCATATAGGTCTTTACGAAGAAGAACAAGGGAAAAGGCATAGTAATAAATTAGTTATGATGAACATTATTATAATTATGTCGTATTGTAAACCCTTTTTGTATATCTAAAGGGGTATGTCTGTAATGTTAAGGTTAGTAGACCTGGGACTTATGTATTAACAATCTATGTTAATGAATAATGTATTCCTATTTATATTAAAATGGGTAGTTAGATGGTATTATATTGTGGATCGTGAACACCAAACTCGGGGGTCAGGTAACCCGGATTTGGGGGTGTCACAACAATACTCTATCAAGAGACTATACTTTTCCTAAAAAAGGGAAGAGAGAGAGTACATTAAGGTTAGATACTTAAATTATCAACAAACTTTCTCTCCACTCAAAGTTTAGGTTGAAGATAGCATCTTGAAAGAAGTATGGAGTATGTCGTAAGTTAATCTAAATCCTACAAAACTTAAGTGGATTAACTCTTGTTGAAGGATTGGTATGTATGCAAATATATACAAAACCAATGTTCTGTGTTCTTGATAAAATATAGAGTATGATCAACACTAGAGGAGTATCTTGAAGATTCTTAGAAACTGATCATCTCCATGAATCAACCAGATGCAAATAAGCAATAGAGTTGATTCCTACTCTGAGAACATTCAAAATATGTGAACACAACCAAGCAATGGGTGAAACAATCAAGAAAAAGAATGTCCTATCAAAATACTTAATCATTCACACACTCATTGTAGACACTCAAAATTTTTTGCATGCCTGTTACTAACATTGCAAGAGGGCAGATTCGTCTTTCGGAGATAACCCTGGAAGACAGCTTACATCCATTCTGGATACTATCGGAAGTTCAGTTCCAACCCAGAACACAAACCGGGAACATCATTTCCAACCCGAAACACAAATCGGGAACGTCATTCCAAATCCCAGAACACACACTGGGAATGTCATTTCTAATCTCAGAGATAACCTCGAGGTATGCAGATCAAAAGACCGACAATAACACCGGAGAGGACAGTTCTGTCTCAGCGATAACACCACGATGTTCAGTTCCAGTTCCAGTCCCAGAAACAACACTAGGAGTAGCGACTCCATCCTTGATGATAGCCCCAAGGGATGCTTTTGCAGTTCCAGCGATAACTCTGAAAATGCTTGTTTCAAATACATGCGATCAACTTCAAGCTCAGACCTCCTACCGAGGTACTCATACCTTAGCCCCGGAGCTAACAACGGGCAGATAGGTTCTTTCACAGATGACCTTGCGGTTTTCAAACACTTGCAGCAATCCAATCTCAGATGTAACCCTGAGCAACGTCTGCTTTCTGCTCAAACCGGCGATAACCCCGGTGAGGAGTCAAAAACTCATCTTACCGTCTCAACAAGATAATATCGCGGCATACCAAAAAGTAGTCCAATCTCAGATGTAACCCTGAGCAACGTCCACTTTCAACTCAAACCGGCTATAACCCCGGCGAAGAGTCAAACGTCATCTTGTCTCTTCAACACCTGTGCGTCGTCTCAACACTTCATACATACATACATACAACAATGTCCCATAAGAACCGGGGAGTAACAATCCCGAGTGACTATTACGCGTGGCAGTACTTTGGATATAATTTGAAGCTTGAAGACCATGGGCATAGACCCCTCTTCCTGACTTCGTACAACCTCTAATACATGTCATTGCGTAACTCTCAACACAAGCAGTTCGAAGAAGGTCAGATATACCTCGTTTGGATGCTCGGATTGAAGTTCTACAAGTTCGAGCGGACATTACAGTGCATGAGTGCACGTACTACGAGATGACGGGACCCGCGAGGCTAGGATGCACCATGACTAGCCACAGGTACAACCGCGACTGCCGCAGGTGTACTTGCGGCCATCCGTCTATATATACAAGCCTTAGGGTCAGCCATTTGAAGAGGAGAAGGAGAGAAAAAGGCGAGGAAGCCCTGTCCATTTTACTCTGTATACACATCTTTTGAGTGTTTCCTCATCTTTAAACACTTGTTAGCTCACATATAACTATCTTTTATCCTATGGGAGCTGAGTGTTTATCCATTTAAAGTCATAGAAGTCTACTTTGGCAGCCTCACTGTAAGCCTTCTCATGTTATATCAAGCCTTCTTCTCATATTAGCACACACTGTTATACACATTGAGAGTCGTGTTGTGTGCGTTTGCCCGAACTTTGGTCCGTGGTTTTCATTTCTGTCTGTATATATATACTTATATATATATATGTATATATTTTATATATGGACTAACATTATCGAGTTATGCCTCGATTGAGCCTAGACTTCGGTCTGGAGCATTTATTGCTTTTATATATATATATAATTATTGTCTAACATATCTGATGAGCCTGGATTTTACATCCGGTGCATTTACTCGCTTATATATATATATATACTTATATATATAATTGTTGTCGGACATATCCGATGAGCCTGGATTCAAATCCAGTGCGTTTACTGCTTATATATATATATATTTGTACATATATATATATATATATATATATATATTTACATTTCGCCTGCTTTGAGTTTACTTAAGTGGCAGTTGATCGCTTTTACGACTTTTATTTACATTTCGTCCCACACAGGAGTTTACTTCGTGGTGGTTGATCATGTTCATATATATATATATATATTATTTATCGCTTTTATATATTTACATTTTCGATCCCCATGGGAGTTGCTTCGTGGTGGTAGATCATGTCTCAGATATATATTTATAGCTTTTATATATATAATGCCATCGCTTTCCATACAAATTGCAGTATCATGTGAGCCTAGGAATCATGTGATCACAGATTCAGTCTACTAAATCTAGATTCGGTTCCAATGATGGACAATTTTTTTAGTATAAATGTACTTTATACATTATTTTACATGTTTGAATTTCCTTGGATGGTCATCATGCCCATGAGGAGTTTGACATTGCTGTATATTATTTTCTCGAGAATGCTTCGCATCTCAAAAATAAAAGCAAACAAGCCGAACATTTAATAATAAAATTGGAAGTATCAAAGGCCTCAATTACTATTGAGCACAGGGTTTGAAAAAACCTCTTTTATAAAACGTCATTGCTATATCTTGTTTAAAACTGAATTTTTCTATAAATTCAAACCCTATGTATATAGGTACGAACGAGGTATTACACAACTTCCAAATAATTGCACATTGATCCACACACACATACACATTTATATAACAATTTCTTTGAAAAGTGGCGATCACCGTGGTAACACGGATGTCGGGGGGTGCCTAACACCTTCCCTCCGCATAATCAAGCCCCCAGACCCAAAATGAATCTCGATTTCACAGACCCGTCTAGCAGTGTTAAATCACTGGGTCAATGTGCAAACCTTTTTTGGTTGCGTTGGTGCAACCAGTTAAATACACCAACTGGCGACTCTTAAAGTCAAATCGTCGACATTATACACGTCGGACCTTTTTCACTTATTTTTTCAAACAAATCTCACATTAACATGAGAACACCAAAAAATAAGTAACGAAAAGGGACACTCAAACAAATCTCACGTCGACATGTGGCGACTCTGCTGGGGACTCCAGTAAGAGGGCTTAAGCCGCTATTACAAGCTTTTCAAAAGGGTTTTATTCTTGTGTGTGAATGTTGCATTTACATTTCTGATGAATGTGTACGAATGCATTTTTATTTAATGCATTGCTAAATATCTATCTGTGATATTAGTGCTTTGTACATGTCATCATTTTGCATAAACGGTGCGACACGTTGTATGTGAATGTATGTTGTGTGGTTCCTCCATCAGGAGGCTATCCTGTCGGTGTTTGATTAGTGGACTTTCAGGAAGAATAATTCCACCGAGGCTCAGGAAAGGCACCACCTAGATTCGCTCCAGTTGAAAGACCGGATTAACTTCCCGTCGAGTAAATTACAATGATCTGGGAACCTTCATGCCAAAAAGCCGCGAGAGAAACCCTAAGATAGGTCAACCTCTGATAAACCAAACATGGAGGAAAGTCTCTTCATACCTTCCATTCTTAATTACTTGTAAACGCATTTACTTGTAATTTTATTCCATGTTCATCCATATGTAATGGAAAATATGAAGAATATCTGTACATGCATGACATGTTATCAATTAACAACCAGTTTTGCAGGACAAAATTCCTAAACGGACATGTTATGATAACATTTACATTACCCTAAGACTAAACTACGTAAGTCTTTTGTAGGGAAGCAATTGGGCCTGTTACCCGCTCAAAGTCTAAAAAGGCCATAGGCCTACAGCCAATCATGTCTTCTTCTGACCAGTCTAATGCTGTCTCCCGAGAAGAATTTGACGGATTGAGTAAACAAATTACAGACTTGGCCGTTCTACTGAAAGAATTGCACCAGTCCACTCAGGGTACGAAGATACCTCCACATACAGAAACCTCTACCCAAGGAGGAGTTCAAGGTCTGGAAAAAACAATTCCAGAACCTCAATTAGATACGACTAACAAAGACCCTGAAAACACCCATCTCAAAGGAGATCCAGACACCGGTGATACCAGGAAGAAGGTCCTTCAAATGGAGGAAACTATTCGTGTTCTCAAAGGGATTGGAACACATGGCAGTGTTTCATATACAGACCTTTACATATTTCCTGGTGTTCATTATCCATAGAAATTCAAGACCCCTGATTTTTAGAAATATGATGGATTAGGGGATTCTTATACACATTTAAAGGTGTTCATTGGAGAACTTGGGTCTTACGCAGAAAATGAAAAGCTCAGAATGCAGCTGTTTTAGAAAAGTCTGACTGGAGAAGCCCGTTCATGGTATACCAGATTAGACAACTCAAAGATCCATAGATGGGAAGAGCTGGCTCACGCCTTCCTCACTCCATACAGTTTTCAATCTCAGATGGCTCTTGACCGATACCAAATTACCAAGGTTAAGAAACAGTCTAATGAGTCATTTAGAGAGTACGCTCAAAGGTTGAGGCGCCTTCCTGCTCAAGTTATTCCTTCCATGACAGAGTCAGAAATGGTCATGACTTTCATAGATGTGCAGGATACTCCTTTCTATGGAAGAGTTCTAGCTAGTATTGGTAAACCATTCTCTGAAATGATTAAGCACGGAGAAATGGCTGAAATGGGATTGAAGTCCAGTAAAATTCAAGACCTAGATGCTTTTAAAGCTGTTGCTGAGCACATCTAATCTAGATCTTATGGAAACAACCCCCGGAGGGTCCATAAAAAGAAAGAGGAGGATGTTTCCTTGATACTACAAGGACAAAAAGGCAATCAAAGCATGCCTATGTAGAGGAGAAACTACTCCCCTTTTCTAGCACAATCTTTAAACCCTCCATTGCCTAAAAGTGGAGAAGTAAAGCGACCTCGAACGTTCACACCCTTAGGGGACTCGCTCGAGAATATTCTTGCTCTTCTGACTGCTCAGAAGGAAATTACACATCTTCTTCCACCAGCCAACCCTAATGGGAGGGGTTTTAATGCTACTCAGAAGTGTGCTTATCATGCCGGAACACCTAGACATGATACTCAAGATTGTTGGGCCTTGAAGCACAAGATTCACGATCTAATAGACAATGGTGAGATCGTGGTCACCAAACCAGATCAACCTCATGTGCAAGACAACCCTCTTCCTTAACACAAAGAAGAAGAGGTCAACATGATTAGTTGGAGCACTGTACAAGGTTCCAATTCTAACGATGAATCATCCCAAACCATCGAAGACGGTGTTGATAAATGGGATTATGCAAAGTTCCAGTTTACCATGGAATGAAAGATGAAAGCTCTTTGCATATAAATTGAGTAATTGGCAGAACTGGTGACCCACCAGCATCAAGTCACACGCCAATTAATCAGACAGGAGCATGCCTATCTCTTTCCTTTTGTTATGACTGCCTCCTCACCACCTTCAGAAAGCAAAGCTATGGAGGATAAGATTGTGAAGAGAGAGAATGCTAAAGCCCATCGGGATTTTGCCAATCAGAGGGAATTTACCTATTTGGGCCAATCTATGGAGGAAATACTGCAGAGGTTGATCAACGAAAGAAGAATTACCTTCCTTCTCCCTCCAATCAATCCCCATTCAGGACGGTTTAATTCTGACAAAATGTGTCAATATCATTCACATTCTCGCGGTCATGCAGACAGAGAAGAATCTTTGGGCACTCACCCATCTTATTTAGAATCTTATTGATAGCGGTGTCCTCGCAAATAGCGAGATGATTACACCGCAAACTCAAGGGTGGTAATGCATGTCCTACCAAATGGAAGGGATCAGTAGCAGTTATATCTGAAGTGGATGATGAGACTGTCAAAATATTTCCCATACAACCAATTCAACTCAAAGGAGCTGACAATCCTTTGAAAGTGGCCGCACTAGAGCCAATTTCTTTATCTTGCAGACCACAATATCCTGTTGTCAGCTTACACAAAGTTCCATGAAATTATAGAGAAGCTAAAGGATCCACGTCTCATACTACTACTACAGTGTCGAAGGAAAATCCACTGTATCTTCCTCAGTGGGTTATTAAACCTACTTGCGAAGCAAAGGGGAAGTTGCCCATGGAGAAGATTGAAAAATTCCTCCGCACTATGGGCCACAATGAAGCCAAAGTGGTTTTAAGCTTGCGAGAAGCTCCACACCAGATTTCAATACTGGACTTGGTTCTCTCTTCTGAGGATCATCAGAAGATTTTACTGAAGGTTTTAGAAGAAGCCTACTTGCCAAAATCAGTGGATGTGGAAATATTTCAACATTTGGTTGATCACATTTTCAACAACAATGTGATATCCTTCACTGATGACGACATACATACTCCCGAGGGACCCGGTCATTATAAGTCATCAGCATATTACAAAGTTGTTATTTTCGGTACATGCTAGCTGGAGTTTTGATAGATGGAGGCTCATATCTAAATATATGTCCTTATTCCACCTTGGTGAATATGAATGTTAATCTCAGGCGGATCCAAAGCAGCCATACGGTTATCAGAGCTTTTGATGGATCCCGACGAAATACCATCGGAAAGATTGAATTGCCAATTGAGATTGGTCCAAATACATTCAATGTATCCTTCCACGTCCTCAAGATAGACTCAGGATACAACCTGCTATTGGGGAGACCATGGATACGCATGGTTGGAGCCATTCCCTCCACACTACATCAACAACTCAAATACATTATCAACAACAGTCTAGTCACTGTCAACGCTGAGTCGGATTGTCCTGAACAAGGAAATCTACCAATTATCAGCTTCAATTCAGAACTTGAACCGATCAGTTTCCATACTTTGGAAGTGAGTAACACGCAATACCATTCTATTGGAGCGCCACTTCCCATACCCAAGATTTCTGCTGAGGTTATGTCGGCCACTCAAGAAATGATGTCATTGGGTCATCAACCTGGACAAGGGCTTGGTAAAGATAAGCAGGGTATTAAGCACCCTATTCAAATGTCCAGTCAAACTTGAACAGTCGGACTAGGTTATTCTACCAGTTCCAGGCACAGGAATCCTTATAAGCACAAACAGGTTCCTCAAGCTTCCGCTGCACTGCGATTTTCTATACCTTTACCTCATGAGTTGATACAGTCTCCAGTAAAGGTGCCAACCCATGTTGTGGCTATGCTATTTCTGAAACAAGTGCCAATCAAAGCAAAATAGGTGCTGATTCCTGATCCCGAAGAGGAAGGAAAGGAATAGAAAAGTAAACATGACCTTGCCTTGATGATGGCAGGCATACGCGTCATTGTTCATGATGAACATATAAACAGATACACCCCAGATGATGATTGCCCATATGTTATGGTTATCATTCGGGAAAAGGAGGACAATGACGATTCTTCCATCACTGCAGTCCTTCAGGACTTTGCCCTCAAAAATTGGAGCAGCACTCCATGCATTGGTCGACGAGGGTAAAATGGGCAAAAAATCCCTCTGCCCTGTAGATAACTTTAATTGCTTGCTTTCCTTTACAGTACTAGCAAATATTTTATCAAGTACATGCTAACACTTTTGTATGATCGAACAATTGCATATATTAAGTGAAAGCATCTTTTGTTTCAGGACACTGAATTTAGATGTACCTGTACTTGCTGATGAGGTGCCTTCTCTCCACAAGGGCTGTAACTTTGATGCAAAGTTGGACTCAGACTTGATGGACATCCAAGAGGACATTGAGACACCTCAGGAGATTAAGGAATGGGTCACAGATAAACCCAAACCCAATCTTGATCAAACCACTTCTTTCAATCTTGGAACCTTAGACAACCCTAAGCTAATCCAGATTGGTTCAGACCTCACCACAAATCAACGGAATGACATGGTTGAACTATTAACCCAATTTCAAGATGTGTTTGCATGGTCTCATGAAGACATGGTGGGTTTGTCCACGGACATTGTTCTTCATCGCCTTCCCATCAAAGAAGGATTCAAGCCAATTAGGTAAAAACTCAGGCGATTGAAACCTGAATGGAGTTTAAAAGTTAAAGAAGAAATTGTGAAATAATTTCAAGCTGGCATCATCATGGTGTCTACATATCCGGAGTGGATATCCAACATTGTTCCCGTGCCTAAACCAGGAGGAAAGGTGTGAGTCTACGTGGATTATTGGGATTGGAACAAAGCTTGCCTTAAAGATAGCTTTCCCGTGACCTTTATCCACATTCTTATTGACAATACTACTCAATACGTCATGTACTCCTTTGCTGATTGCTTTGCGGGGTACCATCAAATTATGGTCGCAGAGGAAGATCATGAGAAAACTACTTTCATCACACCTTGGGGAACCTTTTGCTACAGACGGTTGTCATTCGGCCTCATCAATACTGGGGAAACCTATCAGCGAGCTATGATAGCTCTTTTCCATGATTTAATGCACAAAGAGATAGAGATCTATGTGGATGACATCATTGTCAAATCCAGAAAGGAGGAGGACCACTTAGACCATCTCACAAAACTTTTCAACAGGTTGCATAAGTACAACTTGAAGTTGAATCCTTGAAGTCGCCTTTGGTGTTAAGTCGAGCAAGTTGCTAGGTTTCCTAGTCACCCACAAAGGATTGAACTGGATCCTACCAAAATCCGGGCCATTAAGCAAATGCCCATTCCTCGATTGCGAGAGAAGGAAATACGGGGATTTTTGGGAAGGATCAACTTCATTAGCAGATTCATGTCTCAACTCACAGCAACCTATGAGCCAATCTTCAAGTTGTTAAGAAAGAACTCCTCCATGAAATGGAATGATGAGTGTCAGAAAGCCTTCCTTACCATTAAAGAACAACTGATTAATGCTCCTGTTTTGGTACCTCCCAGGGATGATGTTCCCCTGTTCATGTACCTATCTATAAATGACAATGCCATGGGCTACATGCTGGGTCAGAAAGATAATAGAGGCCAAGAACGAGCTATCTATTACTTCAGCAAAAGATTTAGCATCAGTGAACACAAGTACACTTTGATTGAGAAGACTTGTTGTGCTTTAGCATGGGCTTCCATGAGGTTACAACATTACCTCCATGGTCACACAACCCATCTCATATCCCGAATGGATCCTCTCAAGTATGTGTTCAGTAAGCCCATACTGAATTGTCGACTGTCCAGATGGCAGTTGATCCTACAGCAATTTGACATCGTCTATGTGATGCAAAAGTCTGTCAAAGGTTAGGGAATTGTGGATCAACTGGCCGCCGCACCTACAGGGGACTACAAACCCTTGGAAACATACTTTCCCGATGAGGGGGTAATGACATTTCAGCTACAACATCAGTACAATACATGCCATATGTGGAGAATGTATTTTGATGGAGTCATAAACACGTAAGCTCTGAGCCGGAGCAATTCTAATATCCAAAGATGGGAAGCGGTATCCGTCAGCCATCAAATTGCGGTTTATCAGCACCAACAACACAGCTGAGTATGAAGGCTATATCATGGGGCTAAAACTTTCCCGTTCAATGGGCATCAGGCGGTTAACTGTCTTTGGGGATTCCGAATTGGTAATCAGACAATCCACAGGAATCTATAAAACTAAAGAATTACATTTGCTGCCTTACCATCAGCAAGTTTTACAGATGGCTTTGGAGTTTGAAGAAATCTCCTTTCTACACATTCCTCATAATAGGAATGATTTTGCAGATGCATTAGCAATGTTGGCCTCCTTGTTTTACATACCGGACAAGGAAAACATGCCAAGAATTACGTTTACTCTACAAAAAGCCCCAGTTTATGGGAATTACGTTGGAGAAGTATCGGATGAGCTACCTCCCATCCACAATCCTTGGTATCAGCTCATCAAGGAGTATTTGCGAGATGGATCTACATCCGCTGAGGCGAGCCTAACTGAGAAGAGGCGGATTCATTGACTTGCTATAAAATTCTACCTGAGCAGAGATGCACTCTACAAAAGAGATGCTGGATTAGGTCTCCTTAGATGTCTGGATAAAGACCAAGCTCAAAGACTCATGGATGAGATCCATGGTGGAGTATATGGCCCTCACATGAGCGGACCCCTACTTGTCAAGAATATCCTCAGAACGGGGCATTATTGGCTTACACTCAAGGCTGACTGTGATGATCACGTCAAGAGGTGCTATCAATGTCAGATTCATGGGAATGCTATCCACGCCCCTCCAAGGGAACTCCACAATATGAATTTTCCATGGCCCTTCTCAATGTGGGGAATGGACGTTATCGGGCCCATCGAGCCCAAAGCCAGTAATGGACATCGATTTATATTCACCATGATCGACTACTTCATCAAATGGGTAGAAGCAGCCTCCTTCCCTAGGTTTACTAAAGAAGTCATCATTGCTTTCATTAGAAACAATGTCATTTGTCGATATGGACAACCAGAGGTCATTGTGTTAGACAATGCTAAGAACCTCAACAACAAAATGATGGAGGAGTTATGCAAAAAATTCCACATCAAACACCTCAACTCCGTCATCTACCGTCCAAAGATGAATGGTACTGTTGAAGCGGCTAATAAAAACATCAAAAAGATCATGCAAAAAATGTCCTCCAATCACAAAGGATGGCCTGTCCTCTTGCCTCTGACTTTATTAGCCTACAAAACTTCCATGCGAACTTCCACTGGGGCAACCCCCTACTCATTAGTCTATGGGATGGAAGCAGTGCTCCCCATAGAGGTGGAAATGGAATCCCTCAGAGTATTGATGGATGCTAAGTTGGGTGAAGACCAATGGGTACAAGACAGGTATCACCAATTGTCTCTAATAGACGAAAGGCGATCCGCGGCTATCTTCCATGGTCAGTTATATCAGCAAAGGATCACACGATCCTACAACAGAAAAGTCCGACTAAGGAAATTCAAACAACATGACTTGGTTTTGAAGAAGATCATTGACAACCAAGATCAATCTAAGGGAAAATTAAGCTCCTAACTGGAAGACCCCATTTATTGTCAAGGAAGTATTGACGGGGAGGTGCTCTCAGATTGCGAAATGGATGGCGATGAATTTCCACAACTTATCAACTCGGACACCGTGAAACGGTACTATGTCTGAAGTTACCATCAAACAAACATCCTGGTTTTGATCATCAAATCACCAGTCATTCTGGTTTTGAACCCTTTCCTTTCTACATACTCTTCTGCCCCTCAGGGAAACATACACTTCAAGCCAGTAGCCTGGTTTTACCTCATTTCAAACCTTCCATACAATTTTGGTTATCCTGAAGATGGGATTTAACCTTTCACAATTTCGGTTATCCTGAAGACGGGATTGAACCTTTCACACTTGCAGTTTATCCTGAAGACGGGATTAAATTTTTCTACGCTTGCAATTTGTCCTGAGGACGGGATCAAACTTTTTACACACCTACCATTTATCCCCATTATGGGATCAAACTCTCTTCTCCCCACAATATAGCCTGCACATGGGATTCACATTTCTCTTCATCTGCGATTCGTCCTGAGGGGCGAACTACGTCGACCTGATCTCCTCTTCAATAGGAGTACGTAGGCAACCATTTTTTTGGCCTGGTCGCAACAACAAAAATAACAAAAACATTTCTTCCCTTTCTTCACAACAAAAAACAACAAAAACATCTCTACACCTATCTGCCTTTCACATTCAGCGTTGAACCTCTTATGCTAGGTTCGAACTACGCAGACTTGATCTACTCTTCAATAGGAGTACGTAGGCAGCCATTCATGGTTCAGTCTAACCCCTACCAGAACAAAAATTCTTGTCACACGGTACTGGGATCAACCTTCAATTCACTACATTTCATCGGTTTCAGATCAAAGGGATGGAATTACCCAACCTCTTCTCACAAATAGAAGATTCGGTGACCATCTAAGCTGCGATCATGCCTCAAAGAGAAATACCAACCCATAAGAGATGGAATTAACTAGGCTTCTCACAAATAGAAGTCTTGTCCGACCATCCGTGGGCTAAGTCGATCTCGAGAGGAAGAAACCACCATCCTCTCCACTTTTCCATACAGATACCAGTCCCAAGACACCAAAGATGGTAGGGATTTACAAAAATCAATGATCCATTCTGAGAGATCTTGCGACGTCTCAATGTCCATCTATCAAGGATAAGTTCAGAATGCATCAAGATCATAAGGCCCTGAAGAAACAGACAAACATCAAGCAAGTATCAAGGAATAACTAAAAGGGAAGTGAATCAAAATATATTTCCCTGCCATACATAATACTGTTTGATATATACATATGTGCTGTACATGACAAAATGGCTAAGCTAGTCTGTGCAGGAAAATACAAAGCTATCTACAGATCTGTGTGTATGCAAACTATCAGATCTAACATAACATCCCTCTCTTAAGACGGAGGTAGCACTGCAAGCTCCTTCCCAAGGGTATCTACCCGAGCTAGCAGATCAGAGGCTAACTGCATGGTGGCATAATGCTCATCAATATAAGCACTCATGTCGGCAAGATTGACAGTCATCTGGGATCTCATCAAGTCTTATTCTCGCAATGGCCACATCCCTAGCAGATAAAGCGGCATCCCACTCCGTAATCAATACATCCCTGGCCGATCTAGCCTCATCCCTCTCTAACAGTGGTATCTCTCTCATCAAGAGTCACAACATCGCGCACCCTAGCTTTGATCTCTATCATAGGTCATCGATGTAAGCTCTGCTCCAAATGTTGTCTTAGAATCTTGAGTAACAAAGCACACTTTCGGGTGGGAGAATCCATCACAAATTTGGGCGTGACCCAAAGAGCCAAATCATCGATGGGAATAATGACCTCCTCTATAGGCTCCTCATCGTCGTCGTAATCAATCCCACACCGTGGGATACTTTAGAAGCCGATGCAATCTCTGTCTCCATCCATGTGGAATACTCTATAGAACAACCTGGATAACTGATAGAAAACTCAGCCAGCTCTTGCTGATCCCAACATGCATACAACCTGAATCTGTCCTCCGCTGATAAGCGGTGTGAAGCAAAGCGCTGACTCACTGCCCCCTCATAAGGATGAAAATCCCAAAACTGGTCAAACTGACACATAACGACCAATGGGTGGTAAGTGATCATGCCCCTCAATCCAGCTAGAGAGAGATAATCCATGCCCGGAGCATGAGTAATGAAGTTGTAGGGTGAACTAAGCCCTGAACACGGTAATATGGCAAATGGATACCTAATACTTGCCAGGAAAGCTAACCACGATGCAGCATCTGTACACTTTGCAGGATAAAAGGAGTATGACATGGCTATTTCATGGGTGAAGAAAAACCCCTGCCGTCTAAGTGTGCCAATCGGTCTCAAGTGTGACATAAACCACACATACAACATGACCGAGCTACCTGTAAACACTCCTATCGGATAAGTGCAGTAGTATGTAGCTGACCTCAGAGTCTCTGCAATGATCATCGGTACAATGATACGACCCTCCCTGAGAGCTCTCACTGCCATAATGACGCCGATATCCAGCTCATCCATGTACCGTGACATGAAGACGTATGACAATACGCATAGAAGCAGTACATCTACTCTGGCTGAACGCCAATGATCCTCCGGTGTGGTGAAATCCTCGAATGCCATGTATAGCTATCCTCCGAGCCAAACCTGTTAAACAGGAAATGCTGGGATATCACGTGGTCGAATGTAATCTCGTCCTGGACCACTCTACGTCTCAATCCGGTGAGGGTCATGAACTGGCCCGCTTTCATGTCTCAATATCCATACGCACGCCAGTCCGTCCCAACGGCAAAGATCGTCAACCGTGCATACTCCTCCAAAGTAGAGTCAACTCCACGGGTCCAAAATCGAAAACTCGCCTCTCCGATACCCAAAGGTTTCTCTAGCATACCCTCTATAAATCTTGTGGGAACCTCAAACATCAACAGGGTCATAGTATGCTGCAGTAAATCATCTACGATCACCATATCTGATGGTGATATACTATCATACCATGAACGCATACCAGATACCACCAAAAATGGTGGGGTATGATCAATGTGGCTAATTATCGAAGAAGACATCTATACGGGCCGTGTCATAAGACCATCCAGGGGTCAATGCTGAATATCTCTGGACATACATATATATGCATAACATAATAACATGCATGATATAATAGATGGCAATATGATATAGGGAATGGAAAACTGTACATACATTCCTAAGTATATCATCATCTAATACATCTCTGTACAACTAAAATACAGGGAAATGGGGCGAAGCTACCCAACATCCAACAGAGGCCTATCAAAAGGTATAGCGAGAATGGGGCGAAGCTACCCAGATGCTAACAGAGGCCTATTAAAAGAGATAGCGAGAAATACATCAAAAAAAGTCAAGAGTGTCAATGTCTACATCATCGATACTGTCCACCTGATGTAACTCCTCCTGAGTCACTGGATCTCTATCTACTG
The DNA here is from genome assembly GCA_020205615.1 of Panax quinquefolius. NCBI lineage: Eukaryota > Viridiplantae > Streptophyta > Magnoliopsida > Apiales > Araliaceae > Panax > Panax quinquefolius. Next base: position 86,206,150 of record CM035155.1, on the reverse strand, counting down.
GGATGTCAGGCTGATACAAGGGAGGATCTGCACTGGCAAAGCCATATTGGTCACCTGAGGGGCCACTGCTAGAGCTAGAAGGATCAAAAGTATCTACCTCTGAAGGATCTCTGCCCAAATGCCGAATGAAAAGATGTGTGGGTCCAATTTGCGCCAGTCAATCATGTCACATGTGTCACATGATCTCGACACGAACTAGCCAATCCGTCATCATCACAGATCCTGGAACCATATCCCCCATAAACTATGTGTGGCGCGGGTCTGAGCTCTAATAGTACGAGGAATCCACCAATGCTGGAACATCTCTTGAGACCAGGGGCCCTCTGACAATGTAAAACCATCAATCCCCATTAATGGGATGTCAATGACGGGTAACTGCGAAACAGGCCAATAACGCCTGGCAGGAGGCAAGATCAACATACGGATCTCTCCTATAGTGCTCTTAATAGCATGCTCTCCTAAATAGACCTCCCATCCTCCATCTATGAAGATAGGAATCCTGCGGGTGGAAATGACGTACTCTACTCCAGTCGGGTACCCATCCTCAAATCCAACTCCCAAATGCTCTCCAGAGTAGGGAATCCATGAAATGACATCGGCTGTCAACAACTCCAACTATAGGCGACAATGAGTGAAACCCTCAGCAACAGGGACTTCCGCCAGTATGGAATGATACCATCTCCGTCCTCGTGGATAGGTGTCTAAATCTAACACACTCACAGGACGCAAACAGGGAAGCCTCTCATAGGCCCAAAACTGCCAACACAAAGGCAAACATCTGCTGTCAGTCAACACTCTTAACCTATACATGGGAAAAGATAAGAGAAACACTCACCAGTAGAAACGGGTAGAATCCTAACCACGCCTCGGTCAAGCCCTGTGATCGCATGCGCATTCCCTTGAGGAAATAGGCAAAGGTGTAGGAACCCCAATCATACTCTCCTATACGGTCCACATGTCGAGTGGCGCTGATCAAAGCGAAGGACACCGTAGAGGAATTATCTGCTATGAAGCAGCCCCTAATGATCATCAGGAACAATCGCCAAAGAATGCCATTCCTGACTCTCACATCATCGGGTATAGGCTCACTCAACAGCCCGCTCATAGCATCTACGCTCAAAGGACCCGTCTGACGCAGTCACCCCGCTTATGCGCCTCTCCAAAACTCCCAACAAGAATCTGACGGCAGTAGGGGTGATATCCGCCGTGCAAGGTACCGACTCCCCTCCAAACTCCATACCTGTGATAAACCGCTAATCCATCGACGTCATCATCACCTCACAGGCCAACAAATGGAGTGACTGAGTCTGGTGAAACCACCGCTCAGAGAATGCCCTGAGGTAACCCCAGGGACAACGACGGGGTAGAATGGAGAAGAACATCCCAAATCCCTAGCCATGGACGATCGCTCTGTAGTCATTATGCAAAGCCTGATGCATAGAGTGGATGCTAAACCAGTTCCCTCGAGGCTGTGTGAAGCAGGGAACCTACATCAAATGCAGATCAACATCAGAATCCTTAACTCCTCATCAATAGGAAATAAGGAAGATTAAAGATCTAACTTCATACCTCGTTTGCATGCAAGAATACTGAAGGATGCCTACTCAAGTCACCCAGAAGATCTGGGTTCACCACTTGAATACCTGGCAATTCCCTACGGGGAACACGTATAGTAGGAGCAGGAACCTCGATCGGTACATCCTCCTCCTCCTCCTCGACATTCGGCACTTCAACCCAAATAGGACGTATCACCACCTCCACCATATGACGAGGCTATCTAACAGAACGGCATTGAGGCTCTTCAAAAGCTCTCCTCCATACACCAGAAGTGGTCTTGCGGGAATTACTCGGCTGATCTAGATCCATAATATCTGGACAACAAATCTCCAAATCACCTCAGAAAGGGTGTGGTAATTTCTTACCTGGAGCTTTTCAAAATGCATTGATTTAACATACATCTACAGTGGAGTTAAAAATGCATAACTACCCAATACCTACATTTTGGGAAAATTTTGCCATAGCCCCCTTTGTAAATGAGACTATCCACATGCACATAGGCATGACTAGGTGGCCATTCAGTAGCACACCTATACACAGTCATATACATCCTACATGCATTAATCATATCATAGTAAAAATCTGTAAGTGTAGTCTAATTATCGAGATTATTTTACTTCTCTGACTTTACTCATTTGTCCTCAGATAGGATAAGAAATGACAATAAAAGGTGCCAATTTGACTGCTTCAAAAGTCAAATTTTTTCACATCAATATGTTCAGCATGGTTTAATACTAACATTTACTATGTTGAATATTTTTTATCAAGTCATATCAGCATGCATATTCACTACTATGTGTCTAAATGCATTTCATGTGATAAGTCATTTTCCAACGGACAGAGATTGGAAAAAATACATGCATACGTTACCGTGATGTTGAAGAACGCTTGTATGGTGGCGGAATATCATGAAAAGTTGCTCTAACTCAAAGAGATCTGAGAAGAGCTCTCAGATTCCTTATTCACTGTGAACTTGAAAATGACTTATGAAAAGCAACCATTCGCTATACATAAAGCACGGTTGGCTATGAGCTCACTGCGCTGGCTCAAAGTGTGTACCTACGGCACTTTTACATGGGTCCCACACCTCTAGCTCACTCCAGTTAGAGTTGTAAAGGAGGTCTCATAAGCTGAAAAGGCCAAATCAGGAATAAAAATGCTACGCAATTGAGCGGAATAGCCGGAAATCCTGGTTTCTTGTCGGTCAAAGTTAAACTCCCGTCGTCTCAATGGTATTCACCTGAATGCAGGGTATACTATACCAATGAGCTTAGCTTTCACAGATCATGCTCGATAATACCCCACAAAGGTCCGATGCAGTCATTTGTAGGGTCACAACCCTAAACCTCCCCGGCGGGGGTTACAATGCAAAAACCACGAAATACCAAACCTCCCCGGCAGGGGTTACAACGCCGAAGTTATCAACTGATAACGTATCCTCGGCGGGGGTGACAACGCACATCTTACAAACATCTACGTATCCCCAGCAGGGGTCATAACGCACATCTTACAAACATCTACGTATCCCCGGTGGGGGTCACAACACACATCTTTCAAACATCCACGTATCCCCGGCGGGGGTCGCAATACACATATTTCAAGCATCTACGTATCCCCGGCGGGGGTTACAACATAATGCAACCATTGATACACACATCAATGAAGGTCAAGCAGCCTTGACATCATGTCAGCCGATGGCAAGTAAACCCATCAAAGCAATTCATCCACGTATCCCCGGCGGGGGTTACAACACAATGCTACCATTGACACATACATCAATGAAGGTCAAGCAACCTTGACAATGCACCCAGCAGGGATCTATCCGGTGATACACATATCAACGAAGGTTGGGCAACCCTGACAACGACAAATTGTTGGTAGTAACTCCAACATAATGAGGGAATATGTTATACACATCCTCAAACAGACAAAGCTTTATCCCCACAGATCTCTTACACACATGCGGTACCTCTATGGAATATAAGCCAGTGTCTAGGATTCAAGACTTTGGTGATAGCCCCAACGTCAACATCCTTGGAGACTTGGATCGCATGTCCAAGCCATCACTGATTGTCATCCCAACAGATTTCCTGAACATCATGCATTATACATTTGCAATATGTTGCTTGCATATAACATCATGTTTATCTTGCTTGCATTTCAAGTGTCTAGGATTCTTTATCCTATCCATGCCTTGCATTGCATGAATATGATAAAGAGGGGCATTTGTAGACACTCAAAATTTTCTTCATGCTTGTTACTAACATTTCAGGAGGGCAGATTCGTCTTTCAGAGATAACCCTGGAAGACAACTTACATCTATTTCGGATACTATCGGAAGTTCAGTTCCAACCCGGAACACAAATCGGGAACATCATTTCCAACCCTAACACAAACCGAAATGTCATTCCAAACCCCTAACACACACCGGAATGTCATTTCCAATCTCGAGATAACCCCGAGGTATGCGCAGATCAAAAACCAAGAACAACAACGGAGAGGATATTCGTCTCTACGATAACACCGCGACGTTCAGTTCTAGTCCCAGAAACAACACTGGGAGTAGTGACTCCATCCTTGGTGATAGCCCCAAGGGATGCTTTTGAACTTCCGGCGATAACTCCGGAAATGCTTGTTTCAAATACATGCAATCAGCTTCAAGCTCAGACCTCCTACCGAGGCACTCATACCTCAGCCCCGGAGCTAACAACGGGCAGATAGGTTCTTTCATAGATGACCTTGTGGTTTTCAAACACTTGCAGCAGTCCAATCTCAGATGTAACCCTGAGCAACGTCTGCTTTCCGCTCAAACCAGCGATAACCCCGGTGAGGAGTCAAAACCTCATCTTACCATCTCAACAAGATGATATCGCGGCATACCAACAAGTAGTCCAATCTCAGATGTAACCCTGAGCAACGTCTACTTTCAACTCAAACCGGCTATAACCCCGGTGAAGAGTCAAATGTCATCTTGTCTCTTCAACACCTGTGCATCGTCTCAACACTTCATACATACATACATACAACAATGTCCCACAAGAACCAAGGAGTAACAATCCCGAGTGACTATTACGCATGGCAGTACTTTGGATAGAATTTGAAGCTTGAAGACTATGGGCATAAACCCCTCTTCCTGACTTCGTACAACCTCTAATCCATGTCATTGCATATACCTCGTTCGGATGCTCGGATTAAAGTTCTGCAAGTTCGAGTGGACATTATAGTGCATGAGTGTACGTACTTACTGAGACACGCGGGACCATGAGGCTCGGATGCACCACGACCACCACATAGTATAATCATGGCCATGGGCCGCCACAATGTACCTGGCCATCCGTCTATATATACAAGACTTGGGGTCAACCATTTGAAGAGGAGAAGGAGAGAAAAAGGCTAGGAAGCCCTATCCATTTTACTCTGTATACACATCTTTTGAGTGTTTCCTCATCTTTAAACACTTGTTAGCTCACATATAGCTATCCTTTATCCTGCGGGAGCTGAGTGTTTATCCATTTAAAGTCATAGAAGTCTACTTTGGCAGCCCACTGTAAACCTTCTCATATTATATCAAGCCTTCTTCTCATATTAGCACACACTTTTATACACATTGAGAGTCGTGTTGTGTGCGTTTGCCCGGACTTCGGTTCATGGTTTTCATTTCTGTCTGTATATATATACTTATATATATATGTATATATTTTATATATGGACTAACATTATCGAGTTATGCCTCGATTGAGCCTAGACTTCGGTCTGGAGCGTTTATTGCTTTTATATATATATATAATTATTGTTTGACATATCTGATGAGCCTGGATTTTACATCCGGTGCATTTACTCGCTTTTATATATATATATATATATATACTTATATATATAATTGTTGTCGGACATATCCAATGAGCCTGGATTCACATCCAGTGCGTTTACTGCTTATATATATATATTTGTACATATATATATATATATTTAAATTTCGTCCTGCTTGGAGTTTACTTTGTGGTAGTTGATCGCTTTTACAGCTTTATTTACATTTCGTCCCACCTGGAGTTTACTTCGTGGTGGTTGATCATGTTCATATATATATATATATATATATATATATTACCGCTTTTTATATATTTACATTTCGATCCCCATGGAGTTGCTTCATGGTGGTAGATCATATCAGATATATATATATTTATAACTTTTATATATAATCGCTATCGCTTTCCATACAAATTGTTGTGATCATTGTGAGCCTAGGAATCATGTGATCACAGATTCATCTCTTGATCTAGATTCTGTTCCATGATGGACATTTTTCACTATAAGCGACTTTGTACATTATTTTACAGTGTCTGAATTTCCATGGATGGCTGTCATGCCCATGAGGAGTTTGGCATTGCTGTATATTATTTTCTCGAGAATGCTTCACATCTCGAAAAGAAAAGAAAACAAGCCGAACATTTAATAATAAAATTGGAAGTATCAAAGGCCTCAATTACTATTGAGCACATGGTTTGAAAAAACCTCTTTTATAAAACGTCATTGCTATATCTTGTTTAAAACTGAATTTTTCTATAAATTCAAACCCTATGTATATAGGTACGAACGAGGTACTGCATTACTTCTAAATAATTGCACATTGATCCACACACACACACACATTTATATAACAATTTCTTTGAAAAGTGGCAGTCACTGTGGTAACACGGATGTCGGGGGGTGCCTAACACCTTCCCTCCACATAATCAAGCCCCCAGACCCAAAATAAATCTCGGTTTCACAGACCCGTCTAGCAGTGTCAAATCACTGGGTCAATGTGCAAACCTTTTTCGGTTGCGTTGGTGCAACCAGTTAAATACACCAACTAGCGACTCTTAAAGTTAAATATTCGATATTATACATGTCGGACCTTTTTCACTTGTTTTTTCAAACAAATCTCACATTAACATGAAAACACCAAAGAACAAGTAACGAAAAGGGACACTCAAAAATCCCGACGTCGGCACTCATCATCATGCATCATAAATGTCATATCTAAATCCAATATATGCATAAATATGATTATTGATGCCAATGTGATATAAATTCAAGAATATGAGGGATTGAGATCTTGAGAAAAATGATCTAGCAGGACCCAAACAATCATGGGTACCCAAAAATAGAAACTTACCTAACCTGCAGGTACTTGATCTATCTGACCACACAAGGAATTCTAAAGTAGACAGCTTCAGTCACAAGGATTTAACTAGCTGCAAGGTCAGCTGCTTAAGAAGGGAAAACGCAGCCATAAATCAAAGAAGTCTTCACTCATCTAGATCGTAGAGTCACTACTGATCGTAGAGTCCAGACTTGCCAACCCATTAGAGGTGGATGCTGCAACGGTATCTCAGCCTGAACAAAAAGTCAAAGACTGTTCTTAAAGACTTGTTGAGTCCCCATTAATGAAGAGTCACACAGTTGATGATGTTCATATGAAAGTAGGCTATTCATGCCAAGACAAAAGATATCTACTGGTCTTATCCATGCAAATCATATCATTCTAAAGGAAACATCCAGGAAGTTCATATCAAAGGATTATCAAACATTAATGATGAAGAATGCACTACTGAAGCATACCTTCATGAGTGCAAAAGATACTGAAGCCTGAATGAGAAAGATTGCGTTCGTAGTTTTTTCAACAATCGTGAAGTGATCAGTTCTGAGGATACCTCCCTATGATTCATTTAGGTTTATTCATTTATGATGATTTCAACTTGAAGGAGATGCTGCAACAGCCTCTTAGCCTAAACAAACTGTCGAGGGTGAAACTTGGGGAGCAATATGAAGAAGTGGAATACTTGCCAGAAGATCTGAGAAGCCTAAAAGGTATTTCAACCAGGGTACATGTCTGTTAACCACTCCACAAGTATCAACAACACTCTTGTCAAGATCATAGAGACATGAGCTAAACTAAAATAGAAATATCCTAGTTAAAAAGTCCCAAAACTCTGTGATTGATGTACTAAATGAAGATCCATAGTCAGTAGTAACATCCCAAAATGTGCCACTGATAACTATATTAACCAACCACTCAAATCGTGGAGTACTTTCGATCAGTCTCATTAATCGTAGTGTAAGAGCATGGTGACACCATGATTGCAGCCTAAACAAACACCAACATCAAAGAGTATCCAGAGTTGGAAAGTAAACTCTCAAGCAAAAAAAAAAAAAAAAAACCAATGTGATGTCATTGTGGCCACCATACTTATAAAGCTCTTTATCTGATAAGCGCCTCATGGACAAACTTGATCCTTAGTCTTGAACTAAGAGGTTGGCCTTTCTCAAGCTTCATTAACCCAGAAGAAGAAATGAAATAGAATGCATCACAAAGACTCATACGGAGTACATGTACATAAAATTCCTCAAAAGAGATCAAGCCTGATTGATGAATCATGCAACTTCTAATTGGAGATTAATGACGAATCATTCACTGAAGCATAGTCACAGAAGATGATCATTGAGTTGACAAAGAAAAACGTAGATCTTATAGCTATCTCATCAAGCTACCCTACGCACTAAAGAAGTCAACGGTCAACCAACTTCAGTAGTTCTTATTTTCTTGAAAGAAAAATCAAAATTGAAAAACTGATAAGTTTATGGGGAGTTACAGTTTCTTATTGGGCATCGTGCAACCAATGACATTTTGACACATCACAGCTTTTGTAGAGTCAGAAGGAACTATTATAAAGACAAATTCAAAAACCTCTGAACAATTATCAAAGGCTATTGACTTCCTCTCCCTCCTTTTTTCAAACCCTAAATCTTCTTCAAAGCCAAAATCCACCAAACCTCGAGCTACACCCAAATTGCCTTCAAATAACTCTTGTAAGATTCCTGAGATCGAATACCCATACACTTCGAATTCTCAAAATGGAAGATTGGCATGTTATAACTGGAATCCATCTCGTTACTAAGAAGTTCAATAGATTAGAAAATAAGTTCAAGGATATTCTTGAGCTAGTAAAGAATGCTGGGTTTTTAGAATGCTTAGAAGCCAACAGTCTAGTCTATACTGAATTAGTGAAGGAATTCTATTCAAATGCTATGGTAGACTCTGGGCTTCTATCCACAAAGGTCAAGGGAGTAAGTTTAAAGATAAGATCTTCAGACATCAACCAATGCCTAGGGTTTCCTGACCATGGTCTGATGAATCTCGAGGAGGTCAACATTGAAGAAGGCAAGAGGTTAATGCGTTATAAAAGAAATGTAAATCTGAAAGACATGAAGAAGAAAGAGTTTCCTGAGGAGTTTAAATTCCTAGCTGAGATTGCTGGAAAATGTATCTTATGTAAAGAAGTAACTGCACATAATAATGTTAGTGATCTGCAACTGAGAATCATGACTGCAATTTTCATGAAACTACAGACAAATTTCGGAGCCATTCTAATTGATTGGTTATCCAAATGGCTGGAAAAAGCTAAGATAAAGAAGTCTACAAATAAACCCCTCACAAAGGTTTTTCATGGAAGACTCTTGAGCATTATACTGAAGAAGAAACTGAAGAATAAGATAAGGGATGATGAGGGAGAACCCCTAAATGTTCATAAAGTGATGTCTCCAAAGTTGTTTGAAAACTGGAAGAAAAATCCCATGGAGAATAAAAGACTAAAGACATTTGGCAACTGCAGCAAGGTCACTGCAATGAAGAAGAAGGAAAGAGTAATGGAAAGCGAGTCATCTCAATTTGATGACTCTGTACCCTTAGTGGCCACTCCAGCAAAGCCAACAAAGAAGAAAGCTAAGGTCGTGAAGAAATCTATCGAGGTTCCACCAAGCAGTCTCTCCACTGACAAAAAGAGACGTGAATCAGGAAAGGAAAAAGCATCAACTGCTGCACCCCCAAAAAGGAGAAAGAGTAACAGGATACTTCAAAGAACAAATCAAAAGAAAGAAAGAGGCTCTACACCAAAAGTGATTGATCTATATGATAGTGATGAAAATGATAAACTTGAGTCTACAAGAGAAGACATTAAAGGCAAAAAGTGAATGATTTTTGATAGCTCCAGTAGTGAAATTAAAAGGACTGCAAATGCAAATGGACCCAAGTCGGAAGAAGATAATGAAGATGAAACAAATGAGTTTTTGAAGTATGAAGATCATGAAATGATTACTAGTCAGACAGTTCTGAGAGGGGTACTAAAGAAGGCACAAGATATAAAAATCAGCAAGAAGGATCCACTAATGAATTAGATGAAATGATCCAGCATGATTCAAGCTCAAAGTCAAAAAATGAAGAGATGGAGACAGACTCCAGTTTTGCCGATCAGGAATCAGCAGACAATCATGTTCTCTCTCCGGCAAGAGTTTGCAGAAGATTAGTGGTGGAAGTCTTTGATGAACCTCAAGATGTGCTACCAAGAAGATGGATAAATCATGGAAACGAATGACTCAAAGTAGTAACAATGTCTACTAAAGATCTGTTTAACAATTGTAAAGACATGGACTTAGATCGTACTACAATATTGTACAATCTTGACAATCCTCTAATAAAATGGTTCTACCCATAGATGCCCTAGCTAAAGGCATATACTACTGGAGATGAAAGTTACATCAACCGGTGTTACTCATATTTTCTGAACTTGGAGCTGGTGTCACAAAACTTTCCAAGAGTAAAGAAATTTACAACACAACTGATCAAAGACCAATCTCACTTCAAGGTCTATCGACATGCTGACAATCACTACATTCCCTACAATTGTAGAGTAGGTTCGGATGGTATAAGGATTATACCCAAGTTCATGATCGTAGAGTCCCTTCACTCTAACATTGAAGATGATCCAGCTCAGATTGAGAAGCTCTACTATGCCAAAGCAGAGTTGTCTGATATTCCTTCTTCCTCCAACAATGATTGGCACTCAACGATCTACCAGATTCTCACTACATTTGAAAGTATATCCAAGAATGAAAATCGTGGAGTCCAATCTGATGTTCAGAAGGAGTCTGCTCAACTAAATGACCAAACTCCTCAGGAGAAAGAGTTACTGAAGAACTTTGACGAGTTGGTTGAGAAGATATCTCACATTGTTGTAGAAGCTAAGATGTTATCAGAAGAAAGAGACAGTGTGCTTCAAAAAAGATTTCAAGCCACAATATCATATATCTCTCAAGATCAAAGAGAGAGATCAAATCTATTTGAATTTTATCAATGATTAGAAGGAAGAAGCTATACAAACTCAGAAGGATAATGCAGATCAAATCTTGTCCCTCTCTTATAAGAAAAGATCATTGATATGGAAATTTGGTTTTCCAGAATCATTGATGAACTAGAGCAATTGGGAAAAGCATATACTAAAAATGAGAAAAACAGAAGAATTCTCAAAGCTCTTCCATCCATCTGGAAAATAAAGGTCATTGCAATAAAAGAAATACAAGATCTAACCACATATCCTATGGATAATCTCATGAGGAATCTTCGTGCCCACGAAGTTGATATGTTCATCGAAAAGGCTGGATCTGATATAAATATCAAAAAGAAAGGAATTGCCTTCAAAGCCCTTTTGGTGGATCAAGAAAGTGACGATGAAAAATTAAATGAAGAACTTCTTAGTCTAGACAACAATGAAGTTGCTCTATTGTCCAGACAACTCAGAAGAGTAATTCAAAGCAAAGCAAGAAAATATGGCGAAGACTTTATGAAAACAAACAACTTCAGCAGCTTCAAAGGCAAATAATTTTTCAAACCAAGGACGCAAGGAGGAAATTTCAAAGCAAGTAACAACAACTTCAAAAATACCAATCCAAATGAAAATTCAAACACATGCTTTGAATGTAAGAAGCCTGGACACTTCAAGAAGGACTGTCCAAAAATAGTCAACAATAAAGTTCTTGTAGCTGAAGAAGGATGAGATCTAAGTGACGAGGAAGAAACTACTGAGCAAATCGAAGAAGTTACAAATCTCTGCTTAATGGCAGATAATGACTCATCACCAAAATCTGAGGTAAATTCTAAACACCAACTGCCTAGCACTTCATTTTCTTCATACACACTAGAAAATATAAATGAAGAACATTATGAATTACAAGAAGCTTATAGTCAGTTATATGAAAGTAATGAACTGATAGAAGAAGAATTAGAAAGATTAAGAAAAATAAATATAAGTCTTGAAATTGAAAATGCTAATTTAATTATCATAAACGAAAGTTTAAATGAAATTAACTTAGAAAATAAAGAAGAATTAGAACAACTTAAGAAAATTAACAAAAATCTTGAAATAGAAAATTTCTCACTTATTATCTCAATTGAAAATCTTGAAATTGAAAATTCAACACTTGTTGTAATCAATGAAGATAATCAATCACAAGATCAAGTCAGAATTGAAGAAATTAAAATGAAAATTCAAGTTTAAAATCAAAAATAGAAAACCATAATTACATAATTAAAAATTTAACCAAAGAACGTGAAGATTTAAATAATATAATTTATAAATTTACAAAAGGAAAAGAAAATCTTTATGTCATGTTAAATTAACAAAAATGTAGCTTTAATAAAGAAGGTTTAGGATATACCGGTGAAACAAGTGAATCGAAAGATAAATGATTATATCATGTTAAAATTAAAGAAAAAGAAAGTCATATATCGCCCTTCATAAAATGTTTCCATTGTAACAGAAATGGTCATTCATTTTATATGTGCAATGCTAGAAATGGAAACTATAAAGGAAAAATGATTTGGGTTCCCAAAGGAACATTTACTGCACCAACCATCACAAGAAGAGAATTTCACAAACAGCATTATCATACTTCTCACAATCCAATTACTCATAGAATGCTTTTTTCTACTAAAATTGATTATCCTATGCCGAGTTTTGTAAACGAAACTTCAAATGCTCCTTATACAAAATGAAAAACTCACCCTAAGGACCCTTTAATTTAAAGGGTACCAACTTGTAAAATTAGTACATATATTGCAGGTATGTCTTGCAGCTGATATGAATAAAAGCAAATGGTTTATTGACAGTGGATGCTCTAGACATATGACTGGAGATAAATCCAGATTAAGAAATCTGCAAGCTACAGACTTTGGTGAGGTAACTTTCGATGATAACAATAAAGGTAAAAAAATTGGAGTTGGATGTGTTGGTAATAAACACATAACTATTTCCAATTTTTAGTTAGTCACTGGACTAAGGTATAATCTTCTATCTATTAGTCAACTATATGATAGTGGTTTTAAAATATCCCGTAATACACATAATTGCTCTATTTTTGATCAAACTGGTAGATTAATTTTAGTGTGCCCTAGATATCAAAACATGTATACTTGTGACTTAGATGCATACTCCCACTTAGATAACATATGTCTTATTTCTGCAAATGAGGATCCTTGGTTATAGTATTGTAGACTAGGACACATCAATATAAAACTTATAAATAACATTTCTTCTAAAGAACATGTCCGCGGTCTTCCTAAATTAAAATTTTTTAAAGACCACATCTGTGAAGCTTGTGAGTTAGGTAAACAAATTCATGCATCCCGTAAACCTAAATTTGCTGTATCAACCTCTCGACCCTTAGAATTGATACACATGGACCTTGTTGGACCTATCCCTAAACACAACATGGGTGGTGTTGTATATATTCTAGTTTTGGTTGATGATTATTCATGATTTACATGGGTTAATTTTTTAAAATTTAAAAATGAGGCTATTAATTCCTTTTCTACTCCGTGTAAAAAGATTCAAAATCAGTATGGGAGTTCGATTGTCTATATTCGATCCGATAACGGAATTTTTTTTTGACAATTTTGATTTCATTATGTTCTGTGATGAGAACGGTATAAGTCATAACTTCTTTGCTCCTTATACACCTCAGTCAAATGGTGTAGTTGAAAGAAAAAATTGTTCTTTGCAAGAAATGGCAAATACCATGTTAAATGAATACTGTCTTCCAAAATATTTCTGGGTTGAAGTAGTGGCAACATCATGTTATATATTAAACAGAGTTTTATTAAGACCTATTTTGCTCAAAACTCCCTATGAGCTTTATTATAAAAGAACTCCAAAAATAAACTATTTTTCGTGTTTTTGGGAGCAAATGTTTTATTCTAAATACCAAAGGACTTATTGAAATTTGATCCTAAATCCGATGAAGGAATATTCCTTGGATACTCTTTGAATAATAAAGTATACAGAGTTTTCAACAAAAGAAGTCCAGTTGTGGAAGAATCAATGAATGTGACTTTTGATGAAACTCAGCCTCCTCCAAAATATAAATAACTGACTGATAATGATGTTGTCATTAAAGATATTCTCGAAAATGGAAGAACCAAAACTAGACAATGCATCTCCACCTATTGTTGAAAATCCCCTTAAAACCCCATCCTCAGTTGGATGATTTGCCCAAAGAGTCTTATGTTATTAAAAATCCTCCTATAGAAAATGTTATTGGTAACATTAAAAAAGGAGTTATCACTAGATCACAAGCACATAATCTAGCTGGTCACTTGTCTTTCTTGTCTCAAATTGAACCTAAATTGATAAAAGATGCCTAACTAATGAAGACTGGATAATGGCTATGCAAGATGAACTTGAACAATTCACTAGAAACAAAATGGCTTTAAACGAGGAACTGTTGATACTACCTTGTTTACTAAAAATAAAAATGATGATATTTTGATAATTCAAATATATGTTGCTGATATTATTTTTGGTTCTACTAACATTACTATATGCAATGATTTTTCTGAAAGTATGAGTAAAGAGTTTGAAATGAGTATGATGGGAGAATTAAACTTCTTCCTGACTCTGCAAATCAAACAAGGAGAAAAAAGGTATTCATATATCTCAGTCTAAATACTGTAAAGAAATGATCAAGAAATTTGGACTAGAATCAACAAAACCTCTTAACACTCCTATGTCAACAACTGACACATTAATTATTGAAGAAAATGGAAAATCTGTTGACTCAAAGAAATATAGAGGAATGATCGGAAGTCTATTATATATAACTGCTAGTAGACCTGACATTATGTTTAGTGTTTGTAAATGTGCCAGGTTTCAAGGTAATCCTAAAGAATCTCACCTAACCGTAGTGAAAATGATCTTTCGATATCTTAAAGGAACTACTGAATTGGGTCTATGGTATCCTAAGGATCAACATTTTAATCTAGTATGCTTTTCAGACTCTGACTATGCAGGTCATCATGTTGATCGAAAAAGTACCAGTGGTACCTGCTAATTCCTAGGAGGATGTTTGGTTTCTTGGATTTCTAAGAAATAGAACTCGGTCTCTATTTCAACCACCGAAGCAGAATATGTTGCAGCCGCACGATGCTGTGCTCAAATACTGTGGATGAAATAGACCCTTGCTGATTATAATTTAAAATTTGACTGTGTTTTAATTTTATGTGATAATACCAGTACAATAAATCTCAGTAAAAATATAGTCTTGCATGCTAGGTCAAAATATATAGACATTAGGCATCATTTTTTACGTGATCATGTTAATAACGGAAACATCAAACTAGAACATATTGACACTGAATTAAATATAGCTGATATATTTACTAAACCACTAAGTTTAGAAAGATTCTGCAAATTAAGAATTGAGTTAGGAATGCTAGATATTACTTCTTAATTATTTTAATTTGTGTCTAAACAAATTTTAATTTATCTTCTACTTAATTATTTTTATAATTATTTATATGTATTCCTGATAATATTTTATAAATAGACATATAATTTTTTATTTTAGTTTTCTTTTTCTTCTAAATTGTATGTATTAAACTATATATATATATATATATACTTATAATTATTTTTTATTTTTTTGGGGCTAAGTTAAATATATAAATATTTTTCTTAACAAAAATGATTATTTTATCCTTATTAAAGTAGGGTATATTACATATATATATACATTTTAAAGATTAAATCTGGTCCATCAGATTTTTTGCATATCCAATGGTCCACCTCATCCATGCCACATCCCACTTATCCAACCAATCACATTCAACCATCCAAAGCACACAGATTATGCTTCAAAACCATCCGATCAAGACTAAGGACTGATCTGAGCCTTTGGATCATATTTTACAAAGAAGCACATCTCAGATTAATTTATAACCCTTGATCTTGATCTACTCATGCCTCCTCACCGTTAGATTTACCTGGCAAGCCAAAATATATATACATTTTTCAACAATTTTTAATTTCATTTTGATTTTTTTCTTACTCCATTAAAATGTTAGGGCTTCATCTCGAAATCATATCTATTGTTCAAATCAATTTTTTTTGCAACTCTTCTAATTTTAAACTTTTCATAAATTTTTGTATCTTGTTTTACCGAAGCAAGCCATTTCGTCTACCTTATCACAATCACTGTAATTACTGGTAAGCTCTGAAAAGATCTGTTGACAATTTTTACTTTCTGGAAATTTTCGTAAAACCCCAAATTTTTTTAAAAAACCATTTTTGTTCATTTTTAATTCTCACCCTATTTTATTTTAAACAGAAATCTTTATAATAAGTTTTTTGTTAAAAAAATAGTAAATATTTTTATCAAAACCCATCACCAATCGTTCTGTTCTTCACATTTTTGATGACCTTTATTTATTCCGTCATAATAAAATGTTTATATATATATATTCCTATTTATGTATGATTTGATTATGATATAAATGAATGAATATGAAAGTATGCTTGCATTAAGAAAAGCTGTAAAGTCCTTTAATAGATAATAGGAACATATGTACAAGGACTTAGAATGAATTGATCAAATATGTTAGGTTGATCCTATATAAGCAAAACAGCTTTGTAAAGTCCTTAAAAAGAAATGATGTACAAGGACTATAAATATAGAATGATCAAGCTTGTTAGGTTGATCTTATAATGTAATAGATAGGCTTGTCTGATCGTCGAGCACTGCACCAGAAATCGTAGTCTGCCAAGAGAGTCAAGGAAAACTCGAGAGTTATCAAGGCAAAATTGTAGTCTGTAAGATAGTAGATCTCGGAGTTCGTAGACTGCCAGGAGAGACGAGGAAGGGTCGTAGTGTGTCGAGAAGAACATCCTAGAAGCCATAGTCTGCTGAGGATGTCATGTTCAGAATCATAGAGATAGCCTGTCTAAGAGTCGACCGAGCATCTGGCGAAGCCAAGTCAAGAACTACTGATCATATAAGAGGCATAGATCGTAGCCGAGCCAGATCAGATGAAGATAGCTAGCTCAAGGACAAAGATCGTAGAGTGTCGACATCTGATCTCGAAATCGTAGTGTCTGCACAACCAAAGCTAAAATCGTAGAGTGCAGAACTAAGGCTTAAATAGAAGTGCTCACAACGCTAAGGCAGAATCGTAGAGCAAATATGATTCTTAACAAATGAGCACTCCCAGAATATCCAAAGTAATGAGGCCTCTGGTCAGAGCTGCAAAGATACATCCCACCTGAAGGAAACAAGAGAGCACTCAACGAATGGCATACAAGCTAATGGCAGATCTAAGCAAAAACCCAATCAACATGCGTCAATGAGCAACATTCAACAAGACACACTACGATCAGGTCCAAGAATATGCATCAGAATCGTAGAGTTCGATCATCTGAAGATTGAAGCATTGGCAACGATTTAATCTGAAGAGTGATATTCGAATATGGATTATTGAGAGCATCGATGCAAAAGGACAGATCTTGACGTTCTAATCAAGAAGTCAGAAAGGAGAAATAAAGAAGACTACCTGCCCGAGGCATCAAAGTGACATCTCTGACGGGGAAGGTGAAACAGTAGACTGCAGTGTCAAAAAGTTGAAAAAGGGGATGTCATGTCACATCTGCAGTCAACATCAAATAACTCGAGATCTGCAAAGCAATTCAAATAGCTCCCAATGGCTACATTACAACAGGAAGGTTGTGAAGGAGTATAAATCAATAAGAACTTCAAAGATCAAAAGTTGTTGAAGTTGCTGAGGTTGGAGAGATGGTGGAATGATTAAAATAACGTAAAATAGTGAGTGACCAATAAAGGTCCGAAAGCTCACTCTACGATCCACCAAGAACACTTGGAGATGAACAAATTAAGAAGTAGAAGTGAGAGTTCTACAATGTAGAAGTGAGAGTTCTACTACAAGAAGAGTGTTCTGAACTGCCAAGAGAAAGAAGAGCATCAATGTTATCTTGATGTCTATCATGTGAAGACTCTAAGTACCAGAGAGAAGAGCTTATAGTCATCTTAGCAAGTCCATCATGAGAAAGCATCAAGTATCAAAGAAGAAGATCACCAACGTCATCATGATATCAAGCATGAGAAATTTTCTAAGTACCTAACAGAAGAGCCTATAGTCATCTTAGAAACTCATCATGTGCAGCCATCAAGTATTAAGAAGAATGATCTTCACTGCAGTTCAACAAGGGATCATGAGAAGAGGTTGAGTATCTAAAGAAGCCGAGCATCATGCAACACTCAACTGCACCTCAAGGATGATCACGTCAAGTTGCTAAGCATTTAGAGATGAAGAGCTTAAAGGACATCTTAGCAGCACTTCCAACAAACAAACAACAAACATCAACAAAAAGCCAGGGCCTGAGGGGTCCTTGTCTGGAGGGACTAAATGAAGTTCCAAGCTTGCTGGGCTTGAAGAGTTCCTAGGGAACTAAAGGAGTTCCAAGGCTGACTGGCCTTAAAGAGTTCTTAGTGAACTGAAGTTCCAAGGCTGCTGGCCTTGAAGGAATCTTAGTGATTCAGGGTGCAACCCTTCCTTAGTGGAAATCCTGCTAGTTGAAAGCAAAAGAGTGGATTAGGAGCTTAAGTCTCTGAACCACTTAAAATCTCTTATGTCATTTACTTTATGTCATTTACATTATGTACCTAACTGCTATAACTGCTATGTATGTATTAACTACTTACAATTTCACTATCTCTAAGAACAATGTATATATGATTATGAATATATCAATGAAGGAGATCTTTTACTTATTCCGCTGTGCTTGAAAAGATTCTTATGTTTGTCATATGCTAATTCATTAGCAATAAAAAATAAAAGAGAAAAGTATTTGAAAATTAAAAGGATCTATTCAAACCCCCCTTCTAGATGTATTGTGTGCCTATTGGGAACTAATAATTGGTATCAGAGCAAGTTCTCATGCTGTATCCAAAAGCTAATCGCTTTGAGTCTGATCCTAGGTACAAACATTGTTCTAAACTTAGTTTAGTAGTAAGTCACTTGTTATATGCAGATGAGCTCACACGTTGGAAATATTGTGAACAGGTAAATGTGTATATACACCTGAAGCTGCTCATATTAGTTTATGTACTTGATTGCTGTTGATCGATTTCGCAATCAATGAATACGTGCAAGTATAAACGGTCACAAGTAATAAAGTAATAAGAAAAGTATCGTTCCCACGAGGAATTATTTAATAAAAATTATCAATTACTAACTCTTAACCAAATCAATTTTATTTAAACAATCGCAAATTGTGATTAAGACAATTAATTCAAATAAATAAAGATTAAGACTCAAATAAATAAAGATTAAGACTCAACGAATGAATTCAGATAAATAAAGATTAAGACTTCAATATCTCCAATTATGAACTATAAATCAATTATCCAATTATCCCAATTATTATGCCTACTAAATTGTTAACAGAATTCTCAAATGTCAAAAAGTCCTTTTCCAAGTGATCAATTGACTTCTATTTAATCCAGATTAATCTTGCTATATTCCTATGCAAAACAATTGAATTAAACTCCTTCAATTCCAATTCCTTATGTGTTACATGCGGTGAATAGATATTTCCATTCAATTCACGAACCTAATTATCCGCCATGCAAATAACTAAGTCACATGTTATCATGCCCAGTTCTAACCCTAAAATTCCTCTTTCAATTCCTTCTAGAGTAACAAGGTAATTACTCATCAAATAATTAATCAATAGGCTCAAGACAAGATAAACAATTCAATTTGACACAAATAATTGGAATACATTGAATAACTAATTTATAGACATAAAAGGTTCAATTGAAATCTTAATAAAAGAGTTAGTTCATAATTAATGAATTAAAACCAAGAATCCACAACTGAATAGACATTAAAAGATAAAAGTATGAGAAGAGAAAAGAATAGAATCTGTTGTCAGCAAATCTGATGCTCCCCTCTTGCTCTTGCTCTTGATCTTCAGTGTTCTTCAATTTGCTTCATTCTCTAATGGCTAATTAAGAACTAGGGTTTATATTCTAATCTAGTGGAGTGTTTTATCACTAATCTAATCTATGTATTCTCTCTTTATTTTATGCCTTACATCATGTATTTATAGGTTACAAGTCCAATTTTTAGCTTAGGAACAAACCCAATCCAATTTGGAGTCAAAAAGGTGTCAAAATTCACCCCAAAACGCGTCCAACCCTCACCTGACCCTTCTCTAGTGCCCCGGCGCTGGGCATGGCGCTGCAACACTACTCCCTAGCTCCCCGGCTCTGGGAATAGCCTTGGTTGGGCGCCCCGGCGCTGGCCCCATTTTTGGAAATTTTCTACTCCAACGTCCTTTGGGAAAATGGCCATAACTTTCTTCGTGTCAACTCCGATTTTGATGATTCAATATGTTCCGGAAAGAGGAGAAGTAGATCTACAACTTTCATTCTTTAAGGTTTTTGAAATATGGTCCGTAGAAATACTCAAATGTGCTCTGAAGTGACTGCTGTGTAAATGGCAAGCCGAAAACGCGAATCTAGCCACCCCAAACGTCAATCCAAGTAACTTTTCTCCCAAATCCTACAAAACAACGTAAAACATGCATGAATATACACAAACACTTAAAAACATCCAAAAGATTAAGCTCAAACGCATTCAATTCATGTGTATAAAACTCACTCATCAAATACCCACAAACTTAAACCTTTGCTTGTCCTCAAGAAAAAACACGAAAGAACTAAATATAAACGAACTAACTCAACTACATGAATGCATATGCATGATCTACTTCCTAATATACCTACAAACCCGGTAATAAATCAGTATGATATATAACAATAGGCCTCAAAGATACCATTGGTACTCAAACAATATATCCAATCAAGTCAAAATCCATAACTCTAACCAATTAGTCAATCCAAACCAGTCATCACCCATGTTGTGTGTGTGTGCTTGTTAACCAGTCTAACCAACCATAATTCAAGATAATCACATAACAAACTTCTTAGAAGGAAAATTTCAGTTCCAATTCAATTACTTTTGTGAACATGACAACTCCGGTTAAAACTAAGCAATTACCAAGTCTTAGGGTAAATACATGATTTATTTCTACTTTTATTCAACCACGAGGGCATTTTTGCTCTTTCTCATGTTTTATTCATTTTTTTTTTTTTTTCTCATGGCCGTGCAATGTCTTATTCCCTTAGGCTTTTCAGTGCTACCTTAACGAGCTTTCGACCAACGACTCCCAAGCCATTAAGACCTTAGGGCGCTAGGTGTAAAGACAATCTCCTCGGGCTTAATCACTCAAGTAACAAAGGCCACAAAACTAGACAAGCATGCCACGATATTTATTCTTTTTCTTGATTTTTTATTCTTTTTTTTTCTTTTCATCATTTCTTTTTTTTCTTTTTGTAATATATATATCACATAAATTCTCCCAAACTCAAGCTTTTACGTCATTCCAACCTTTACCGCCAGTTCACTAATTTCCTTAAATTTTAACCAAGATTTTCCCTCAGAAACAAATTATGAAACCCTTAAACCAAGTGGATTACAACAGTTAAACTTTAAGTGCTAACCAGGTTACATAAGTTTAAGATAGGCTTAGATTATCATCATGATTAAAATTAGAACTCATCATCAATTATCAACACTATTCAAGTTAACATGCAAAACCAATCTTATCGTAGGATGAGCGAAGACCACACCAACCTATCACATAGATTCATGCAAAAAAAAAATGCAATTATACTACATGAACACATACTAATGCAACACATATATGAATATGCAAATAACTACCACGTATTATATGCAACCTAAAAAAAACACAATGCTAACACATAAAAAAATGAACTACCATGCAGATAACTAACTATATGCAATACGACACTAAAGTGCCCCCGAACTTAAACAAGACATTGTCCTCAATGGTCAAATATAAAAAAGTAAAGCAGAGGACTTCCCTAAAAATATAGCAATCTTCCTCCTTGTCCACTAAGTTTGGAGAATAGGCTAAGTACATGGAACAAATTGGGCACCACACTTGAATTTGACTTTAATAACCTGTAAATCATGATAGAAACAATTTTATTAAATCCTAAATAAATGCAAATTCAAAAATACTAATATAAAACCTAATAAAAACTAAAAATAAAAATTAAACTTGGGTTGCCTCCCAATAAGCGCTTGTTTTATAGTCTTAGCCCGACTTCTTCAATTCTCTATCCAATTCCCCTATGAAAATTGAGGAACCCTCCATCCATCAGTAACAATGTCTCTTTTGGGAGGTTCCCATTAGCAAAAGCCTTTGAATTAAAGTCACCTAGCATGCTCTTTGTAGATAGGTTCCCTATTAAGAACGTCCAACAACTAGGTGTTTTCTCCATTATGTCTGTGATCAGATTGGGGTATTGAAGCTTAATAAACATAATGGGATCTTCTTCTATCTTCTCCTTTTCAACCCACCATGACTCCACAGTTGTACTAGCTCTTATGTCACAAAGAGCTTTGGCGACTACATGACTGCCAATTAGGCATGGTTTTGCAAAACTGCCCGGATTCTTGAACTTTGGCAGAGAAGGTACATGGGACACTATCAAAATTGGCTCATCTTCATTTGTACTCAAAGTTAGATCTTCGCCAATCTCCTTTTCTTGGTCCCCAAGTCTTTCTTCTCTTTTAACATCTATATCATTTGGCACATCCAGTTGCAGATTTGGTTCAGGCTCAGCATTAGTCTCGGCATCCATGTCATAAAGCCAAGTGTATTGAGGACAAATGTTCGAGGCATTGGTTAGTTGTTCCGTTTGGTTCATAAAATTTTGACTCAATATCTCTTGATTAATCCTCCTCTCCTCACATGAAGCTATGTACTTAGACAAAACTTCCTATAAATTTGAATGTTCTTCCTGTTGTAGTGGAGGTGGACACGAGAAATCCGGTGGGTATGTTGGACTTGGAGCATAAAATTGATCTTGATGAGTATGGTTCCATGAAACACCTTGGCTTTTCACATTCATATCTACTTGACTCAATAACATATCTTGTTCACCGATCCTTTTGTCAGTAGCTAAAATGAATTTTTCCAAAGCTTCTTCCAAACTTGTTTTCCTCTCTGGCTATTGTTGAGTCTGATTTTGAAATCCGGATGTGTTTTTCTATCTAGGTGCTTGAGCTTGATTGTTACTCCATGAAAAATCCGTGTGATACCCCCAATCCTGATGATAGTTGTTGGGATAGACATAATTGTTGGGGTAATCACCACCATACCATCTTTATCTGCGACTCGGCGATATGGCGCGATTGATGACTCATATGATTTCCAGCACAATAATCACAAGTAACCGCCACACTTTGACGACATTGAGCTTCAAAAGCGTCTAACCTCCTCAAAAATGTCTCAATTTGTCTTGATAATCGCGAGAAAGTGTCATGAATCATCAATCTCTGCTCCCCTCGGTCGAAGTCGTTCTTGCCATCCTTCGACTCCATTGAAATGCGATAACCTCCAACGCCTTTGAAGTTGCCTCAATTTGTATTGGCTCTACAGAAGATGTATTAAGTCCATCAATCCCTATTTCCTTTAGTTGAGTCATGTTCGTGTATGGCCATTGATACGCAAAGTCATCCATTATACCTGAAAAGAGAGAAATATAGGAAGAGAATTAAAAATAAAAATAAAAATGTTTAAATTAAGACTAATTTGATTGAAATTAATATTGTCAAATAATTATTAAATTAATTCCCAATCTGCGTTCACGCTTAAAAACTTGTTGATCGATTTCGCAATCAATGAATACGTGCAAGTATACACGGTCAACAAGTAATAAATTGATAAGAAAAGTATCGTTCCCACGAGGAATTATTTAATAAAAATTACCAATTACTAACTCTTAACCAAATCAATTTTATTTAAACAATCGCAAATTGTGATTAAGATAATTAATTCAAATAAATAAAGATTAAGACTCAAATAAATAAAGATTAAGACTCAAACTGATTAAGACTTCAATATCCCCAATTATGAACTGTAAATCAATTATCCAATTATCGTAATTATTATGCCTACTGAATTGTTAACAGGAATTCTCAAATGTCAAAAGTCCTTTTCCAAGTGATCAATTGACTTTTAATTAATCCAGATTAATCTTGCTATATTCCTATCAAAACAATTGAATTAAACTCCTTCAATTCCAATTCCTTATGTGTTACATGCGGTGAACAGATATTTCCATTCAATTCACGAACCTAATTATCCGCCATGCAAATAACTAAGTCACATGTTATCATGCCCAGTTTTAACCCTAAAATTCCTCTTTCAATTCCTTCTAGAGTAATAAGGTAATTACTGATCAGATAATTAATCAATAGGCTCAAGACAAGATAAACAATACAATTTGACACAAATAATTGGAATACATTGAATAACTAATTTATAGACATAAAAGGTTCAATTGAAATCTTAATAAAAGAGTTAGTTCATAATTAATGAATTAAAACCAAGAATCCACAACTGAATAGACATTAAAAGATAAAAGTATGATAAGAGAAGAGAATAGAATCTGTTGTAAGCAAATCTGATGCTCCCCTCTTGCTCTTGCTCTTGATCTTCAGTGTTCTTCAATTTGCTTCATTCTCTAATGGCTAATGAAGAACTAGGGTTTATATTTTCATCTAATGGAGTATTTTATCTCTAATCTAATCTATGTATTCTCTCTTTATTTTATGCCTTACATCATGTATTTATAGGTTACATGTCCAATTTTTAGCTTAGGAACAAACCCAATCCAATTTGGAGTAAAAAAGGTGTCAAAATTCGCCCCAAAACACTCCAACCCTCACCAGACCCTTCCCCAGCGCCCCGGCGCTGGGCATGTCACTGCAACACTGCTCCCTAGCACCCCGACGCTGGGAATAGCCTTGGTTTGGGCGCCCCGGCGTTGGCCCCATTATTGGAAATTTTCTGCTCCGACGTCTTTTGGGAAAATGAACATAACTTCTTCGTCGGAACTCTGATTTCGTTGATTCAAGATGTTCCGGAAAGAGAAGAAGTAGATCTACAACTTTCATTCTTTAAGGTTTTCGAAATAATGTCCGGAGAAATACTGAAATTGGCTCTGAAGTGACTGCTGTGTAAATAGCAAGCCAAAAACACGAATCTAGCCACCCCAAACGTCGATCCAAGTCACTTTTGTCCCAAATCCTACAAAACAATGTAAAACATGCATGAATATACACAAATACTTAAAAACATCCGAAAGATTAAGCTCAAACATATTCAATTCATGTGTATAAAACTCACTCATCAAATGCCATATCAACAAGAGCAATCTTTGCCCACGGTCAATCTTGTAGTTTGAAGACCAGGCTAGGAAGCTCAAGAGACATCAACAGAAAAGAGTCAAACATCCACCAGTTTGAAAAGATGAAAAGGCCATACGCTAAGAAATACTTTCTCAGAGAAGAAAGAAGAACTTCTCAAACATGTATCTGGCTAACCAGTAGCTGGATGTAAACTTTGTGAACTCAAAGATGTCAAAGAACTAAAGATGCTAAGATTCTCTTAGCTTACATCTTCAAAGACCACGATTGATTGATTGAAGGTCAACTAGAGCAACAAGCTGTCAGGAGCAAATGTGAAACTATGCACATCGATGCCTATCCTCAGTATATCTAAGTTAAATGATTGTTAAGAAACTGATAGTAAAAAGGTACGGTTCCTCACTAATATAAATGTGTACATCATGTTGCACCTCCTTATGCACTATAACAGTATCCTGTCAAGAAATCATACTCTACCTAAAAAGGTGAAGAGAGAAAGTACATTGAGGTTGGAAACTCAAATGCTTACAAACTTCCTCTCCATCCAAGTTTTAGGTTGAAGATGACATCTTGAAAGAAATCTAAAATGGGTCATAAGAATATCAAAGGTCAAATTAATCTTATATGGAGTAATCTCTGTTAATGGGTAAGTATGTATGTACAAACCCATGTTCTAAGCATTTGATAACACATAGAGTATGATCAGTTCTACAAGAGTGTCTTGAAGATTTGTAGAAACTGATCACCTCCATGAATCAACCAGATACAAATAAGTCATAGAGTTGATTCTCACTTTGTGAACATTTAAACTCTGTGAACATAACCAAGCAAATGATGAAACCATCAAAGAAAAAGAGTGTTTTATTAAAATGGCAAATCTTACACACACTCACCATCATGCATCTCAAAATGCATTATCTAAATTAGTTACATGCATGAATATGATTGCTGGTGATCAATGTGATGATTATTCAATTATATGAGGAACATGGTTTTAGAAAACTAACTCTAAAGGTGACCCATTTAATTATGGGTACCAAAAATAGAAATGTATTTAACCTGCAGTACACGGTCTATTTGGCCACGATAAGAATCTTTTGAAGCGTAAGACTTTAGTTAAGAAAGATTCAACCAGCAGAAGGCTTAAGACTGTTCAGAAATGATTCTGATAAAATTCCTATATGTCAAAGTCTGCCCTTAAAGACCTGCCGAGCTAATCCAAATGAAGCTCACATGGCTGCTGATCCTTATATAGAAGCAGGCCACTCAACCAACGATGGAAAAGGTCTTATATGCTCAATCATGCAAAGCATGTCATAAGAAAAGAATCCTCAAGGAAGCTCACCTCAGAGGATCATTGAGCATCAAACATGAGGAACTCATTACGGGAGCAGAACTCCAAGTACAAGCTGTCAAGGAAGACTACGTTCGTAGTGCTGTCAAAGGATCATAGAAAGATCAACCATGAAGATACTCATTTCTACGACACAAGAAGATTTTATGACTTCAGCCAAAATGAGATATGCATGGCTGCCTTCTGCTACACATGAAGAAGAAGAACTTATGTCTCTCTGAGAAGATAGTATCAACCATGGGGGAGCAGTGATCTGTTAAGGAACAACAACACTGAAAGTATCAGAAATACACTATGAAGCAATATACCAGTTACAAAGTCCCAAAACTTTATGGCTGATAAACCAAATGAAGATCCATAGTTAGTAGGAATGTCTCAAAATGTACTATTGATAACCTTGTCAACCACCCAACTCAAAATCGTGGAGCGCCTACGATCAAAGATCTGATCGTAGTGTAAGAGCAGGAGGACACCATGATTATAGCCAAATGTCTAAAGTTGGTAGAGGAACTCCCAAGCAGAAAAGGTCAAATGAGAGATTAGTGCAAATCTCTTCTAAAGTTTTTCATCTGGAAAGCGCCTCAGGGACAAACCTAACCCTTAGTTCACTCTAAGATGTTGGCCCTTCCTGAGCTACCTTAACCCAGAAGGAATGCCTAGTCAAGTTCATTTCAAGGACCAGGTCAGACAACGATCACAAAGTAGATTCTGAAGTGAACTCGACGATCATAGTACAACCCCAACGATCGTAGAATAGGCTCGTCAATCGTAGTCTTCCCAAAGGGTATATTAGCTCATGATGAGCTCGGAAGAATTAGACACTTGCCCAACTATTCAGATCATATGGAGATAAGTTCGAATACAGTGTGAAAAGGTGCTCGACAAACTCACCTCAGAATTCTAGTGCTCAAACTATCTTGGTGTACATCAATGGTTAAGCCATGCAACTTCAAGGTGAAGATTTGTGTCAAATCATCTACTGAAGCATCTCTTAGAAGACGATCGCCGAGTCAACAAAGAAAAACGTAAAGTCTATAGCTACCTCACCAAGCTACTCTACGTACTAAAAAAGGTCAACGATTAATCCATGTCAGTAAAACGCCTTCTCTCTTAAAAGGAATCTCAAACTATTCAATTTATGGGGAGTTACAGTTTCTTACTGGGCATTGTATAACCAAGAATGGTTGACATATCATAGCCTATGCAAAGTCAGAAGGGACTGTCATAAAGACAAATTAAAAATCTTTATAAAGTTACCAGAAGCCATCGAACCTCTATACCTCCCTTTTTCAAACCCTAAAACCCTCTTCAACGCCTGGATACATCAAACCTCAAGCTTCACCCAAATCGCATTCAACTATCACTCATAAGAGGTCTGAAACCAAATTCCCATATATTTTGAACCCTCAAAATGGAAGAATGGCGTGTTATAACCGGATTCCAACTCGACTTCAAGAAGTTTGAAAGATCAGAAAAGAAGTTCAAGGATATACTTGAGCTTGTAAAGAATGCTGGGTTTTATGAGTGCTTGGAGGCTAATACACCAGTCTATATCGTGCTAGTAAAGCAATTCTATTCCAATGCAACAATATATTTTGGGTTTCTGTCCATAAAGGTCAAAGGAGCAAGTCTGAAGATAAGGGCATCAGACATCAACCAATGTCTTGGGTTTCCCAACCAAGGTCTGATAAACCTCAACAAAGTTGACATTGAAGAAGGTAAGAGGTTAATGCGTTACAAAAGGAACGTAAATATAAAGGATATGAAGAAGAAGGAGTTTCCTGAAGAATTTGAATTTCTGGCAGAGATTACAGGAAAATGTTTCATGTGCAAAGACACCGCACATGATACTGTAAGTGATCTACAACTGAGAGTCATGACTGCAATCGTCATGAAGTAGCAGATGAACTTCAGAGCCGTAGAGAAGGTTGAGATGAAGAAGTCTACAGATAAACCCCTAACACAAGTTTTTCATGGAAGACTGTTGAGTATTGTGCTGAAGAAAAAATTTGGAAGCAAGATAAAGGATGATGAGGGAGAACCACTGAACATTCACAAAGTGATGTCCCCACAACTGTTTATAAACTGGAAGAAAAATCCCAAGGAAAACAAGAGGCTAATAACAATTGGGAGCAGCAGCAAGGTCTCTGTCAAGAAGAGGAAGGCACAAGAAGTGGAAAGCTATCAATCTGATGACTCTATACCGGTAGCAGCCACACCAGCAAAGAAGAAATCCAAGGGTGTAAAGAAAATAGAGGCTCTACTAGGAAGTCTGTCCACTGGCAGTAAGGAAGCAGGAGAAGAAAAGGTCTCAACTACTGATACCCCAAAAAGAAGGAGTAATAGACTACTCCAAGAGCCACCCAAGAAGAAAGCAAAGGTGATGAAGAAATCAGTTCCTGTTCTCCAAGAAAGTCCATCCAACAAAGAAGAGGACATAGAGTCAGAAGATGGGAAGGGAACTGAAAGCTCTAAGATTGAACCCTCAAAGAGAAAGTCCAGCAATGAAGATAAAGCTGAGTCTATGAAAGAAACAACCAGCTTCGATGGTGAAGAAGAATATGCAAGCCCTATGGCTATCTCTCAAAGCATCCACTCCAATGACAAAGAAAGGTTACAAGTTGACACAACTGCACCTCCTACTGCAAATTCTCCAACAATATCCAAAGATGTTGAGTCTGAAAAAGAAGGACCTGCCCCTACTGATGATAAATATGGAGAAAGCTTATCTGATGATTCAGAGGCTTCACATTCTGAAGAAGAAGAAATGTCTGTCTCTCCTATAGCTGAACCTCCAAGGAGAAGAAAGAGCAACAGACTGTTGGCTAAATCTATCGCAAGGAAGCAAGGTGAACACTCTACTGCAATCATTAAAGTCAGTGATGATGAGCCGGACTCCGAGGGAGAAGATGCTGAAGAAGGCACTAATGATGAAAACCAGCATAAAGAATTCTTTGATGAATCAGATGAAAGAAGTCAACATGATACAAGCTCAGAAGGTGAAGAAATGGAGAAAGATTTGAGTTCTTCAAATAAAAAATTAGAGGAACCAACAAACTATCTTGTTCTCTCTCCAACAAGAATTAGCAGAAGAATAATGGTGGAAGTTTTTGATGAACCACCAGCTAAACCAGCAGCAAGATGGATAAGTTATGGGAATGAACAAATCCGAGTTGTAAGAATGACTAGAGATGAGTGGATGCCTTGGTTAAAAGCGTATACTGATAAAGATGAGAGCTACTTCAGCTGGTGTTACTCAACGTTCCCAAACTTGGAGCTGGTATCTCAAAACTTTCCAAGAGTAAAGGAGTTTGCAACCAAGATGATCAATGAACAGCCTCACTACAAAGTCTACCGATATGCTGAAAACCACTACATTCCCTATGATTGTAGAGTAGGGTCTGATGGTAGAAGGATCATACCCAAGGAGATGATCGTAGAGTCCTCTCACTCTACCACTGAAGATGATCAAGTTCAAGATGAGAAGCTTCCCTCCGCCCAAGAACAGTTGTCTGATATTCCTTCATCCTCCAACAGTGATTGGCACTCAATGATTTACCAGATTCTCACTACTTTGGAAAATCTGTCCAAGAATAGAAATCGTGGAGTTCAGTCTAGTGCTCATCAAAAGCCTGTCCAACCACATGACCAAACTCCTACGGAGCAGGAGTTATTGAACAATTCTGATGAGCTGGTTGAGAAGATATCTCAAATTAATAAAGAGTCAAAGATGTTAAAAGAAGCAGGATATAATTCATCTTAAGACAGACTTCAAGCCACTATGGCTGATATGTCTCTCAGAATCAAAGATAGAGATCAAATTTATCTATAGGCCATACATGATCAGAAGGCAGAAGCTCTACGAGAACAGAAGGCCAATGAAGAGCAAATTCAAGTCCTCTCTGACAAGATTGACAACCTGAGTCAGTCTTTCTCCATGTAACTTGAGCTAAGCCAACAAAAACTCAAGATTGAAGTTGGTAACTCTTCTTATCTGATGGAGCAACTTATGTCCAACATGGAACAACTCGCTCAAGTGATTAATGATAAAAAGGGGGAGATAAAGAGGCATAAAAAGAGACATTCAAGGAAGAGCAAGGAATGTAAAAGAAGTAAAGATAATAAAGCCATGAGAAAGGCAAAGAAGAAGACGACAACTGCAGAAGTAAAATCATCATCTAAGGGGAACCAGAGGATGAAGGAATATCAGACATTCACTTTCCTGAACTAAACAAGTTTCAGGATTACATCTCATACTATCCCTTTATTCATCTCAAAATAAGGGATTCATAATTTATTTATTCACATAATTAACCACATACTATTATCATTCTTATTCTATCTAGACATATTAAGACGTCGTAAGGCTTCTCGACGTTCCTCCTCCATGATACGATATGCTGTTCTGCGATCCATCACGAACCACGACGAGTCTTCAAACTAAGGTGGGTAATAATATACTCGATCCTGGGTCCTATCAATCGCTGAATTAAAAGCATAATCCATCTCCTTCATCTTGGCTTTCTTCACGTTGAGTCGCCTTCATCCAAACATCCTCTGCTCTTGCAGGCTTAGCTGACTCCTCTTTAAAATCATCTTTCAATTTCTCCATGTCAGTCTTCATCTTCTCGTTCACCGCAAATAGGTCTTCATGCTGACCCTTGGTATGAACTAAGTCCCACTCCGTGTTTCCAAGTTTTGAGTCAAGTTCTTGAATCTTCGCATCCTTCTACTCTATCGAAACATGATGCATCTCAACCATCTTCTTCAACCCTCAACTTTGTCTTGTAACTCTATGTTATGGTCATTCAGAGCATCATACATCTCAGCTGGTATGGAATTTGGTGGAAACTCCTCAAGATCCTCTTCCTCATCATCCTCCTCTATCTCCTCAGAACTATCCTCCTCGGGATCGGTCACAGGCTCATCCTCCTAGATCAACTGCTCCCGCACTACGTGAATATCCCGGGGTTCATCATATCTAGGTATCTGAGGTATCACCTCTCTAGCTGGACTGGATCCTCCTTCATTAGACATCTTGACAACAAAATATTTTAAGTTTTACTTAACATTTTTTGATACTCGCGAGCACATAAGTTATTAACACATAACACATAATGTCTTTATTATTTAGCTTCAATGGATA
Organism: Panax quinquefolius; assembly: GCA_020205615.1. Taxonomy (NCBI): domain Eukaryota; kingdom Viridiplantae; phylum Streptophyta; class Magnoliopsida; order Apiales; family Araliaceae; genus Panax; species Panax quinquefolius. Next base: position 86,174,614 of record CM035155.1, on the reverse strand, counting down.
CCTTAATTCATTTCCTAAAACTCGATAAGAGTTGAACACCTCTATATTCTCTGTCTCCTTAAGGGTTACTTCCTAAGGTTTCCCCACCTAAAGTTCATAACCTAAGGCTCTGATACCAACCTGTGACACCCCCAATTCCAGGTACTTCATTCCCACAAGATTTGGTGCTCACTTATCAAAAACTATTACATCTAGCTACCCATAATCAAAGGATAAAGACATAATTTAAATAACTTAAACAATAATCTTTCTCATTAAAGGGTTACATCATAATCTCAAATAAATCCTAGGTAATCTAACCTTAAAAATTATTACATAAGTTTGCGAAATACATCACATATTAAAACAAGTCTTTAACATAATTCATTAAAATAAAATTCTCATAAGTCCTCAGCACTTGGACAATTTTCCCTTTCCTTTGCTAGTAGATGGCTCATCAACTTTCTCCACTTTAGCTGCAGTGTTAATTGCAAGAGTGAGCAAATAATTGCTCATTGATATAGGAAGTAGCAATGATAATAACATTAGAATGAACAACGAATGTTGAACAATAATGAACTTGTCCTACAGATTAAAAATAGAAAACAAGTTCGAAAATCAATATCTGAGGGTCTTAAGATCACGAACTATGTCTCTGGTATATAGGTATTATTACCTCAACCTTAACAGACTTTTAGACTATACAAACCTTTCTTAACGTACTTAGGTGGATCAGCCCTTTGTACCATGTATTGTGCACCATCATCTAAACGTTACACGTACAAAATCCCCTATGCCAGGGTTGTTCGTTGTTGCCTCTTTTTTAGTTCTAACAAAAGAGCTCTAACTCATGCAAGCATACATGCGTCAACAAGTAATACAGAGTAAGTAGAGTATCGATCCCACATAGAAAGTTGTCTAATTTAAACCACTATGCATCAATTAAATTACTATATTTATATGCTCAAACTAATGATTATAAGTGTGAATTACTCTAATTGCAAATAACGACTAAAACAAGAATAAGAATAGAATAAATCAAATATTGAAATAATGGGATCCTAACTTCATTCAATATTTCATCTAATTACCGCCATCATGCAAGCTTGTTTACATATCACAGAAAAGTAGCCAAGAGCACTAATATAGTCATAGCCATTTTTCAATGTACTATGACCTACTTATATAGTATCCACGAGCGATAGTCACCATGTAATCATCAATATAACCAAAATCACTATATGTCTATGTGAAATTGTAACCATATTGAATTTAAGCGCAAGCCCTTATTTTAACTCATACGGTGAAACAATATATGTCTATCTGATTCACGAAATACACAAGCCATGCAAAACAGCCCCATATACGTATGTTATCATGATTTCAATCCATGCTCGCATGTTCATTTTCAATTCCATACAAACACTTAAAATGAATGGTGATCAAGCATTCATGCATGCAAAACAACTATGATAGAAATTCCTTATGATATGTAAAACAGTCCAGCAGTTAAGCATGCAACTAAACTACATATTAAAATCCGTTAGAATCCCATAATGGAGTTTAGTTCATGACTGAACCAAAAGCCATTATGGGATCAAAGCAATAAATGGATAATAAACAAACAATTAAAAGAGAGGAAATAGAATCGATCAAACCCAATTGCTGATTACAATCCACTAATAACGTTCAATTCCACATTAAAATCCAGCAACAAAATAATAGTCCTCCACAATGATTGAAAATCCAACAATGAAATAGAAAGTATGAAGGTTAGGCTTCGTTCTACGTTGGAAATCTCCCAAAGTGTAAACCCTAGTTACTAATGTCAAAAATATGTAAAAACTACTGAATTCTCTTTTTGACACCAGTCAGAATCATTTTTTAATTAATTACAACCCTTAAAATTAAAAATTAAAATAAACAACTCAAAGAACATCACCATCCGGTGCTTTCAATGGCGCATCCTCAAAGCTTTATATAGTCGCAGTATACGCATCGACTTTTTTGCAAATCTGCGATTCGGTTTTACTTTTGATTCGTTCTGCTGCGATGTTGCTCTTCTTTGCCTTGAATTGTTCCGCTGCTCATTCCTTTCATGCTTGGTTTCCTTGCTCCACTAGATCTTCACGCCATGCATCCATTAGCCTTATTCCATCTAATACCACCAAATTAGGCCATTTCCTGCACTTTTACACCAAAAGAGTTCTCAGTACATGCAATGCAAAATAACATGAAATTCAACTAAAAACACACTAAAATGTGCTTGAGATGGGCATAGTTCGCGTGAATTGATATTCAATAAGTATGTATAAAACCCACTTATCAAATACCCCCAAACTTGAACTATTGCTTGCCCTCAAGCAATGCTTATTATATAAACAATGAAAATGCAACTACAGTACTATGCAACTAAGCTATGATGCAACTAGTCTCACATTATTCCAGTTCTAACAGAATTTCAGTCCAAAATACCTCAGCGAATTATCCAGATTCAAGAATACAAATTCAAACCGAACTATAAGCATAATGTCATACACTCAGATAATCCATAAATGCTATAGAGATGCTGTGTGTATGTTCTGTTCACCAAAACTTGAATTAAACAAAGAATACACATGCTAAACTGCTCAAAATAGAAAATTATAGCCTAAATCAAGACTCATGTAGACTTATGCAACAAAGACTGTTTCAACATATCAACACAAGCTAAGGTTCAACAATGGGCTTAACTGCTTTATTGTTACTCACGAGGGCGATTTTTGCACTTTTCCACGGTGTTTATTGCTATTTTTTTTCCACATGACTGTGCAATGCCTCATTCCATTAGGTGAACACTGCTACCCTTTAGCGAGCTTTCAACCAATGACTCCTAGACCATGAAAGACTTTAGGGCGCTAGGTGGTAAGACACCCCTACGGGCGTACTTACTCAAGTAGCCAGGGCCCCGAAATAAGACTAGCCATATTGTTGCTATTTGTTTTTTTTATACATAGCATACCCATGTTTTCCCAAAGTTTGAATATCAATGTTTTATACAGTCTAAGTTTACTTTCCACAAATTCCTCTTTTTAAAACTACATTTTCTATCGAACAATGCAACACATAATTCTTATACCTATAAGTGATTGTGAACACTGCCGTGCAAACCGAAAGCATTTAAACAACAACATGAATTTCATCGTGTAAAACATTATATCTCAGCTCATGTTATTTAATACACTCAAAAATCCTTCAAAATTCACTATCATCATCGGCTAGACAAAATTTCCATAAGGCTAGAGCTGTGAGACATGCAAACTAAAAAAATACTAACACAAGTAATAATAACTAAAACTTAAAAATTTTTGCAAAATTTTATCTAACACATAAACATATAAAATTTAAACTAAACATGCAAATACTAATCGAACTTAACTAATCATGCAAAAACTATATGCAACTACACTGACCCTAATACCCCCAAACTTATAATATTCATTGTCCCAATGAATGAAGGTAAAGGGTAAAAGAAAACTCCCCTAATGGTCAGCCGCACCACCCTCTTCGGGTGGTGAATCTGGTGGTGGATATGGCACTGCCGTTCTGAATTGAGGCCACTCAAGTGTTGTTCCCTGTAGTGCAAAAGCCTCTGCCAAGGACCTCGTCAACCCCATTGCAAATGCTGAAAAATTGTCGTACATGGCGTCGAATCTGCGCTCCAAACTTCAGAGCTATCGATCCTCAGGAGCAAAGGGAACTCGGATTGACGGGCCTGCCCCATCTGTCTGAGATGGCTGCTGTGGTGGCTCTGGAAATGTGGGCCGGAGAATAAATCCTCGTTCGCGTAGGTGTGGTTCACCTCCTGCCCAATCCTCGAATTTCGCAATGGTGGTATGTGTGATGTCCTGACTTGGGTTCTGCATCTGTTCATTGTCCCAATGGCAACCCTGATGAGCACACAACATTGCTATCACTGATGCGTACGGAATGCTACCTGTAGTGCTACCCCGCAGATACCGCAATATGTTTTGATGGATAAGATGGCCCACATTAATATATTTTCCGGTGATTATACCCCCTAAAATGACCGCCCTTTTCGCTGTGATCTCATGCCGATGCGACGAAGGCACTAGGTTGGCACATATGAACAGATTCCACGCCTTTACATATCGGTTCAGGGCTGCAGCTAGAAATATGCGAGGTTGATTCGTGCTGGCTTTATAGGTCCATTTCGTGCCAGGCACGCACAATTCAACAATAACCAATTCCAAGTCTGTCTCCAAATGTGCACCTGTGACCCAATTAGCAGACCCAGTTGGTGGTGTGTCAGTAATCCTAAACACTGCTCTGATGGCTGGAGGTCTGTAGTCTATTTCGAAACCACGAACCAAGGATAGACAGCTCATGGTGGCTTTAGCATTGACATAGAACTCACAGACTATACTCATCGGAATAGGTGTAGGGGTGGCCGTAAATCCAAGCCATCCGCATTCGCGAATCATGGCGCATAACTGTCCATCTTGTTGCTCAGGCTTGAACCCTCTTTCTTTCACAAAGGTTTTGGTCATAATTCGGTAATACTCCTGCTGGGCTGCCAAATCCAGAAACTTGGTGCAATCAATAATATCCTCCCCTTGACTGCTAGAGGAAGATGATGATGAGGAAGAGGAAGTTCGTGCCCTCTTTGGACCCATTTGTAATTGATAGAGATAATGAAGATGATTTTCTTGGTAAGGAATAAAAACTAAGGAGAATAGTCCCAACTCGTTGCTGCACATCCCAAACAGAAACCCTAGATTTATACTGCAGTGTAGAGGTTGAGTAGATGTGGAATGTGGAAGAAATCGTGAATGATTACGTGGTGGAGAGATTGATGGCTTCAATTGTGTAACTGATAGAGAGGAAGAGACGTGCGTTTTGGAGAGAGCACGGTGATTCTGCTTCTGTTATGTTTTCAAATGAGAGCCCAAATGATCTCTAACAAATTGTTAAACTTAAAAGATTGTCCACGTCTGATGTTGCGCGCGACCGCGCGAATGTTCAATGGGTTGCGTGCGCGGGCGCGGGAGGAACTTTTTCAGCTCAAAAAATTGGGGCGGTGCATGCGGCGCATGAAGTTGTAGTGTATTCACGCTGTGCCGCATGGATTGAAATCTGCCTTTGCTAGTTTTCATGTCAGTAAGCAAGATCAAGCATTTTGTTTATTCACCTGCATACACTAATAGACACTATCAAAGTATTATTTACTAGATAAACGTGAGTGTCTATGGTATCACCCTCATTTCAATGCAATGTACAAATATGCTCCTACTCAATTTCAGCTACTATGCTAATTATGCAGAGATACTCACATGATCCTAAATAAGGATGAAAATGAGCTAACAAAACAACTTGAACTGAATAAATAAAGAGAAAAAAATAGAGATAGAAATAATGGGTTGCCTCCCATCAAGCACTAAGTTATAGTCAATTAGCTTGACTGTCTCAGAATCTCATGTTGAATACAGAATTGAGGTGACTTTCTGTCTGTCCACCTCACCACCACAGTAATGCTTCAATCGCTGTCCATTCACCTTGAAAGGCTTGTCCAAAAACATATCAAATACTTCAATTGCACCATGCGGAAAGATAGTCTTCACTGTAAATGGCCCAGACCATCTTGATTTTAGTTTCCCGGGAAAAAATTTAAGTTTAGAGTTATAAAGTAAAACCTTTTGTCCCGGTTCAAATGTCCTATTGAAGATCTTTCGGTCATGCCATTTCTTGACCTTCTCCCTGTACAGCTTCAAATTCTCATACGCCTGTAATCTGAATTCCTTCAACTCTGAATTTTTAGCAATTACACTTCTCAAAGGTTTATACTCCACTCGACTCTGTACTTCATCATTTAAGACCTGATCCACCAAATCAACTCGAAAATATTCCTCTTCATCTGCTGGAAACTTCATGGCTTTGAAGACATTAAAGGTGACCTCTTGATCATGAACACACATGGTGAGTACCCCTTTCTGCACATCTATCAAAGTCTTTCCAGTGAGCTAAAAATGGTCTCCCTAGTATGATTGGTATATTTTTATCTTCCTCGTAATCCAAAATGATGAAGTCAGCCGAAAAGATAAATTTGTCCACTTTCACTAACACATCTTCAATAATTCCCCATGGATATGTGATGGATCTGTCAGCTAACTGCAACGAAATGTTTGTCGGCCTTGGGGCCGGCAATCCCAACTGATTGAAAACTGACAAGGGCATCAGACTGATACTTGCCCCAAGATCACACAAACATTTATCAAAGTTCATCTTTCCAATCGTGCATGGAATTGTGAAATCGCTTCCGGATCCTTCAACCTTCGGAGGTAACTTCAATAAGCATCAGATCGCACTCCTCTGTCAAGGCTACTGTCTCCAACTCGTTTAATCTCCTCTTCCTTGACAATATACCCTTCATGAACTTTGCATAACTTAGCATTTGTTTCAATGCCTCTGCGAAAGGTATGTTGATCTGCAACTTTTTAAATACCTCCAAGAACTTGCTGAATTGTTTATCTTCCCTCTGCTTATTCAATCTCTGTAGATACGGTACTTGAGGGTGAACTGGTGGTCCTGAACTCATAGGCTTCTCAACTGAACCTGCTTTATCCTTCTCTTCATGCTGTACCTCAGAATTTTCCAGATTTTCCTTTTCGGCAGTTTCCTGCTCTGCCTTGAGCGGCCGTGCGGCCTCTTTAATACAATTGGGAGAGGGCGCGACTTTCAGTGTCTGCAATATTTTTCCCAGACCTCAATGTGATCGCTTGACACCGTTCCTTCCCGTCTCTTCATGGATTTGTTTCTGTATTACTCGGCAGTAAACCCTGGGGCCTGTTGTTAAGCATGCTCGCCATCTGCCCCATTTGAGTCTCCAAATTCTTAATAGCCACTGCTTGGCTTTTGATCAACACTTCTGTGTTTACCAAGTATTTCAACATCATCTCCTCCATTTCTGATTTCTTCTCTTGCTGAGGTGCAGCTGGAGTGTGGTGTTGATGTTGTTGAGAAAATCCCGGTGGAAACTGTGGTTTTGGTGTAAACTGTGGCTGAGATGGTTGTGACTAGAATTATTGGTTCGGCTGAAATTGATTCTGCTGATTCCCTTGGTTATTTGACCAACTGAAGTTCGTATGATTACGATTGTTGGGGTTGTATGTGTTTTGAAATTATCCTTGATCTTTCCTGTAATTGCTCACATACTGTACTGACTCCGAGCTGATAGCACATTGATCTATGGAGTGCGACCTTGTACAAATCTCACATACGAAGCCAACTATTTTTGCTTTGCTCTTTGCCAATGTATCTATTTTCTTTGCCATAGTTGCCATCTATGCCGATAACTGCGTAATAGCATCCACTTCCAATAAACCCACAACCTTGGGCTGTGGCATCCGAGATGAAGGATTCTGAAAGTCATTTGCAACCAATGTTTCGATAAGGGTATAAGCCTCTTCATAGCTCTTGGCCCATAATGCCCCTCCCTCGACTGCATCTATAGTAGGTCTCGACTGCCATCTCAGTCCATTGTAAAACGTGTTAATCACCATCCAATCTGGCATACCATGTTGCGGACACTTCCGTAGCATCTCTTTGTATCTCTCCCAAGCCTCGTATAAGGATTCACTCTATTGTTGTTCGAACTGAGAGATAGCTGTCCTCATCTTCGCCGTCTTAGCCATTGGGAAAAATTTGGCTAAGAACTTTTGTGCTAAGTCCTCCCATGTAGTAATTGATCCAGCAGGCAAAGAATGCAACCAATTCCTTGCTTTATCCCTCAAAGAGAATGGGAAAAACCTCAGTCTAATAGCATCCTCCGTCACCTCGTTGTATCTGAATGTATCACAAATCTCAATGAAGCTCAACAGGTGTTCATTCGGATCATCTATAACAGCACCCCCAAACTGTACCGAATTCTGCACCATCTTAATAGTGCCCGATTTTATCTCAAAAGTATTTACTGCTATCGCAGGTCTGACTATGCTAGACTGAAGTCCATTAATATTTGGTATGGAGTAGTCTCTTAGAGCCCGGTGCTCTTCTCTTTGCTCAATTCTTTGTTCTTCTGCCATACTAGCTGTAGTACTCTCTTACTAAGCTTGCAAATTTCTCCGCACACTTGCTTTCCAACCTCTACCGTTTAAGTTACCCTGTGCTGGTGTCAATTCTGAGTTGGATGATCGCGTGTGCATAAAAATCTACAAGTACCTGGAACTAAAACAAAAAAAAAAAATAGAAATGAGATAAGATTAGATTTTTCTAAGTCATACAATATAGCTTGAAATTGATGATAACTATTTAAATTTAAACGCCTTTCCCCGGCAATGGCGCCAAAAAACTTGTTGCCTCTTTTTCAGTTCTAACAAAAGAGCTCTAACTCATGCAAGCATACATGCGTCAACAAGTAATACAGAGTAAGTAGAGTATCGATCCCATAGAGAAAGTTGTCTAATTTAAACCACTATGCATCAATTAAATTACTATATTTATATGCTCAAACTAATGATTATAAGTGTGAATTACTCTAATTACAAATAACGACTAAAACAAGAATTAGAAAAGAATAAATCAAATCTGGAAATAATGGGATCCTAACTTCATTCAATACTTCATTTAATTGCCACCATCATGCAAGGTTGTTTACATATCACGGAAAAGTAGCCAAGAGCACTAATATAGTCATAGCCATTTTTCAACGTACTATGGCCTACTTACATAGTATCCACGAGCTATAGACACCATGTAATCATCAATATAACCAAAATCACTATATGTCTATGTGAAATTGCAACCATATTGAATTTAAGCGCAAACCCTTATTTTAACTCATACGGTGAAACAGTATATGTCTATTTGATTCACGAAATACACAAGCCATGCAAAATAGCCCCATATACGTATGCTATCATGATTACAATCCATGCTCGCATGTTCATTTTTAATTCCATACAAGCACTTAAAACGAATGGTGATCAAGCATTCATGCATGCAAAACAACCATGATAGAAATTCCTTATGATATGTAAAACAGTCCAGCAGTTAAGCATGTAACTAAACTATATATTAAAATCCGTTAGAATCCCATAATGGAGTTTAGTTCATGACTGAACCAAAAGCCATTATGGGATCAAAGCAATACATGGATAATAAACAAATAATTGAACGAGAGGAAATAAAATCGATCAAACCCAATTGCTGATTACAATCCACTAATAACGTTCAATTCCACATTAAAATCCAGCAACAAAACAATAGTCCTCCATAATGATTTGAAATCCAACGATGAAATAGAAAGTATGAAGGTTAGGCTTCGTTCTACGTTGGAAATCTCCCAAAGTGTAAATCCTAGTTACCAATGTCAAAAATACGTAAAAACTACTGAATTCCCTTTTTGACACCAGTCAGAATCATTTTTAAATTAATTACATCCCTTAAAATTAAAAATTAAAATAAACAACTCAGTAACATCAGTCATCACGCGCGGCCACGTGCCCCTCCTTTGTAATCCTCGCGCGGGCGCGTGTCTTGAAAATATGGTCCATCAGGGTGCTCGTGCGGGCGTGCGTCCTCAAGCCTATATAGCCGCATGCACATATGGCTTCCGCAAATCTGCATTCGGTTTTGCTTTTGATTACGGTTCTGCGATTATTCATTGCTTTCAATTGTTTCACGCTCATTCCTTTCATGCTTGGTTTCCTTGCTCCACTAGATCCTCACGCCATGCATCCATTAGCCTTATGCCATCTAATACCACCAAATTAGGCCATTTCCTACACTTTTACACCAAAAGTGTTCTTAGTACATGCAATGCATAATAACATGAAATGCAACTAAAAACACACCAAAATGTACTTGAGATGGGCATAGTTCGTGTGAATTGATATTCAATAAGTAGGTATAAAATCCACTTATCATTCGTCTCAGCTTGAATTTAGGATTTCCGCACTAACGAAAGTTTAGCTCAAAACTAACTTATCAGTGGTTCTAAAATTTTAGAACACTATTCCATAGTAGACTAACTCAATCAATAAGGGTTTAATATAATCAATCTATAATTGAACAAGATTATCAAGATCAAGGATCGAACAACAACAATATATAATTGAATAAACATGATATACATGCAAAGTGCTATATTCAAAAGAGTTAGAACAATCTTCTACGAATCAATGTATTAGAAATATATGCTTCGAATGATATTAAGGAAAATAAAGCTCGTTCGATGTAATGAATTAGGTTACAAGAGCTTGCACAATCATACTCAAGATAAACTAGGCTTGCTCAACTTTACAAGAATTTTAGGAACTTGTACAATATCGATTTAGGTATGGGAACATGCATTCAATATAAAAAGAATGAAGTTAGAAAGCTTGCTCAATGTAAAGAGTTAAGGTTTAGGAACTTGACTTGTTTGTAAGCTACACAAGTGTAAAATAATCTCCAATTATCCTACACATATCATTACAATCGCAACAATAATTAGTTGTATGAATATTAACACTATGGGTATTAAACCATCATTTAGGTCATAACCCTAACCTTGTACCTAACCATTTAGGTTAACATACTTAACGAATCTAAAATCGTATTACAAGCCAACATAACTTACTCGTTCACTTCTAACTTTTGAAAACATCTCTTTTAGTTTCATTATATAACTCAATTAACAATTACCTAAAACTCTTTTACACTTTGTATTACAACACCTTACAATCTGTTATTGTAGTCCACTTTATGTTGTAATATCCTTAATATGCATACAAAACTAACCCAAGTCTGTTACGCATGACCTGTAATTAAGCAGACTTCACTGCTCATGATCGGGTTACTCATACAATGCCGCTTAGTAATACACACTAGGTTACCGTGTATACCAAGACTTGCGCAGCCGCTCCGCCGCCAAATACAATTTACCATCGCGATAATCACAAGACCAGTAGGCGGTACCACATGATGCCTTAGTTCTAGTTTTTGCAGAAACTCGAAATCAGACTCTACTTTGGCCAAAAAAAATCCCAATTTTACAGAATTTCACCACACTTCAACATCTAAAACTTTGTAATATTATAGTTACACAAGCTAAACACCATTATATATAAAAAATTACATATACATCATTTTGAGGAATCAAAACCATAATTTTTCCAAATTTTTCTTCATTTTTACACTTTTAACGAATATAAACACTGTTATTTCAATTTTTCTCCTACAAAGCCAATTCCTCACGAATTTGATCAACAAGTATGACGATTACAGATTTTGCAAAACTATATGCACATATCTCTACCACCATTCACATGATTTCCAAATCATATTAAAAATATATATATACATATACTACCAAAACTAAAAAATAAACATAGGAATAGTTTATACCTTGAATCTTTGATGGTATGATAGCCAAATTAAGAGAAATCCTTTTCCCAAAGCCCTTCTTCTCCAATCCTGCAATACCACTGTGTTCTCTTCTTCCAAGCTCTCTCTCTCTCTCTCTCAACACTTTGTGATATCTAGCTAAGCCTTAGAAAAGTAGACGCGTAGGAATTATAAAATGATTCCCACATTCTCTTTCAGTTAAAGAAAACAAAAGACGCCAGTTAAAATAAGCCAAAGGCCACAAGGCCTTGTTTGACTAACATATAAATCCCATAACTAAATTATTTAAATAATATTTATATTATATAGTTACACTTGTCACACATGTAACCATTTTAATAGCTTATAATTTATAATTATAAGAATTATATTCTTATTATAATTATACTTATAATGATATAATGAATAACTATATATCTAATTTAGTTAATAAATTACACACATCAATTTTTTGTTTAATTTATTTATTTCCTTTAAATTAAACAATTCATTTAATTTAATTATCTTCTTAAATATTAAACAATTAATTTAATTTAATTATTTCCTTAAATTAAATCCTTCAGATAAAATTATCAACACTCAATTTAATTAACATTAATCAATTTAGTTACTAAATTAATTCACCACAATTCATCAATTTTTTATTTTCCTCAATAAATAAATTATTTAAAATATTTATTTAATTCCATAAATATTTAAATTAAATTACAAATTTCTCGATCGTTACATCCTTCCCTCCTTAAAAGGATTCTGTCCCCAGAATCACAACTCAAAAAATTTATTCATTACATTCTTCTCTCCTAAACAAGATTCTGTCCCCAGAATCGCTAAACAAAATCAAGCAAACAACTAAGGATAAATCTTCATCATAATGCTTTCAAGTTCCCACGTAGCTTCTTCAGCATTGTGGGTCCTTCAGATTACCTTAACAGAAGGTATCACTTTATTCCTCACTACTTGCTCTTTTCTGTCAACAATTTGAATAGGGACTTCTTCATATGACAAATCTTTCTCAAACTGTAAGGGCTCATATTCTATAACATGCTTATAATCAGGCTTATATGGCCTCAATACTAATACATGGAAAACATTATGAATATGGTCCAACTCTGGAGGAAAAGCTACCTCGTACGCCACTTTGCCAACTCATCGAAGCACTTCAAAAGGTCCTATAAATCTAGAGCTCAATTTCCCCTTCTTGCCAAACCGAATTTTCCCCTTCCAGGGAGACACTTTCAAGAAAACATAACTACCAACATCGAATTCTCTATTTTGTCGATGCTGATCAACATATTTCTTCTGTCTATCCTGTGCAGCTATTAATCTTGCTCGATTAATCTTAATGATCTCGACAGTCTATTGTACAAACTCTGGACCCAATAGCTAACGTTCACCTACCTCGTCCCAATATAACGGAGTTCTGTACTTTTTACCATATAACGCTTCGTAAGGCGGCATGCCAATACTCGCGTGATAACTATTATTATAAGCAAATTCCACCAATGGTAGATGATTATCCCAATTTCCCTTGAAATCCATGATACATGCTCTGAGCATATCTTTTAGTGTTTGGATGGTTCTCTCACTCTGTCCGTCGGTTTGAGGATGGTACGCTGTACTCATTCTCAGCTGTGTCCCCAAGCACTCTTGTAATCGTTTCCAGAAATTAGATGTGAAAGGTGGATCTCTATCTGATACAATGGACACTGGTACACCGTGTCTTAACATAATTACTTTCCCATATAGTTTTGCTAACCGATCTAGAGTAAACCGAATCTTGATTGGCAAAAAGTATGCCGACTTCATCAATCGATCGACAATCACCCAGACAGCATCGTAATCTTGTTGGGTCGTTGGAAGACCTACCACAAAATCCATTGTGATGTGCTCCCACTTCCATTCTGGTATCTCCAACGGTTGTAATAATCCGCTTGGCCTTTGATGTTCAGCTTTGACTTTCTGACACGTTAAGCATTTTGCCATGCATTCAGCCACATCCCTCTTCATATTCGGCCACCAAAAATGATGTCTAAGATCCTGGTACATCTTTGTACTCCCAGGGTTAATCGAATATCTTGAGTTATGAGCTTCACTTAGAATTTCTTCCTTAACCTCTGATACTTGCAAAACCCAAATTCTCCCTTCGAATTGAAGTAACCCTTCCGAATCGATTTAGAATTTGTTATCATCACCTACATATATTTTCTGTTTTATCTTTTCACAGTCTTCATCATGAAGTTGTGCATTTTTCACCTTATCCACCAGCATTGAACTATTTCCCATCTAGAATAATTTTTCATCGGTTTCTGTCGGATATTTAATTTCCAACTCCATCTTTGCCATTTCTGACACTAGTTTCTCTTGAGTAGTTAACATCATTAACTTCTCCCGTCCCTTCCTACTTAAGGCATTTCCTTTGGCAATCAATTACTGCTCTGTAATTGAATAGCCAATCCATTCCCAATATAACATCAAACTCACTAAGTCTAATTGGTATCAAATCTACCATCATCTCGTGACCCTTTATAACCACTCTACAATTCCTATATATGTACCTGACAGGAATTACTTCCTTATTCGCAATCTCTATACTTAAGGGAAATTCTAATTCTTCCTGAGGCAAATCTAAGTTCTAAGCAAATTCATCGAATATAAATGACAAAGTAACACCCGAATCAAATAGTACATAAGCATTAATACCATTAATCATAATGATACCTGACACCACATCCTTAGATCTGTATAAAGATCCTCGCACTTGGTCATATATTGAAAGTCCTTACAAGTGAGGGCTCGGCTTGACCGAAATGGGTCCAAAGATAGTCAATGAGCTACCACCGTTTTTGTTTCCTTTTCCACCACTTGCACTTCCTGCTGGCTTCTAGGGGAAATCACGAGCCATGTGATCTTTTGAACCGCAGGTAAAACATGCTCCTTTCTTTGGACTAAAATAGTTTGGTGCAATGTGTCCCTCCTGACCATAGTTGAAACACACCCTCTTTCCCTTCAAACATACCCCAGTATGGTTCTTCCCGCACATTGCACAAGCTTCAAACTTTTTCTTCTGCTGATTTCCTTGTTGTCCTCCCGCAGTCGAATTCTCGCTCCATTTCCTCTTTTGATTGTTACTTCCAACATTACTTCCACCAACCTTATTTTCATTCTCATTCTTCCTCTTCTTTTGTTCTTGATTATACTTGGTCAAGGCATCGCTTCCACCTTCCGCGATAATTGGTTTCTCTAGTACAGCTGCAAATGTGTTCAGCTGGAACATTGAAACCTTGCTATACAGCTAGGGTTTCAATCCTTGTTTGAAGCTTCTCACTTTACGCTCATCAGTATTGACTTGATATGTGGCAAACCTTTCCAACTCGTTAAACTTTGCAGCATATTCTGGCACCATCATTGTTCCTTGTTTCAGCTCCAGAAATTGCACTTCCAACTGATTCCGAGAACTTGTTGGAAAGTACATTACAAAGAACATCTCCTTAAATCTATCCCATGCTATCACTCCTTATCCTCCACGAACCTTATCTGCTTGCCACCAGTAGCTAGCTTCGGACTTTAGCATGAACGTTACGAACGCAGTCTTTTGATCCTCGTTAACTCTAGAAACGTCAAAAACTTTCTCCATTTTAATGATCCAGGTTTGAATTCCTTAAATGTCATGACTTGAGCTTGCGGTTGATTCGTAAGTGCACTCGTCAACAGAGCTACCAACTGCCGAATCGGATTAGCGTTGGCCTTGTTATTATTATTAGTAGACCCCTCACGAGGTGCTTGCTGACGTGGTTGTCTTCTTCTAGGAGGCATCTTCTGTTAAAATATACGCTTATTAGTTCATTACTCAACTTCTTGGGTATTTGAAGTTTAACTTAAACATTCCAAGACTAACGCGATAACATATAACATTTCAAATAAACCATCATATTTTATTTATTCATAAAGTTTTAGAACATGTTAAAGATAGCATAACCACTATAAACATTCACTTTCCTGAACTAAACAAGTTTCAGGATTACATACTCATACTATCCCTTTATTCATCTCAAAATAAAGGATTCATAATTTATTTATTCACATAATTAACCACATAATATTATCATTCTTATTCTATCTAGACATATTAAGACATCATAAGGCTTCTCGACGTTCGTCCTCTATGATACGATATGCTGTTCTGCGATCCATCAAGAACCACAGCGAGTCTTTAAACTAAGGTGGGTAATAATAGACTCGATCCTGGGCCCTATCAATCGCCAAATTAAAAGCATAATCCATCTCCTTCATCTTGGCTTTCTTCACTTGGACGTTAGCCGCAACATGGTCTGCACGTTGAGTCACTTTCATCCAAGCATCCTCTGCTCTTACACGCTTAGCTGACTCCTCTTTGAAATCATCTTTCAATTTCTCCATGTCAGTCTTCATCTTTTCGTTCATCGCCAACATGTCTTCATGCTGACCCTTGGTATGAACTAAGTCCCACTCCGTGTTTCCAAGTTTTGATTCAAGTTCATGAATCTCCGCATCCTTCTGCTCTATCGAAGCATGATGCATCTCAACCATCTCCTTCAGCTCCTCAACTTCGTCGGGTAACTCTATGTTACGGTCATACAGAGCATCATACATCTTGGCTGGTATGGAGTTTGGTGGAAACTCCTCAGGATCCTCTTCCTCATCATCCTCCTCTATCTCCTCATAACTATCCTCCTGGGATCGGCCATGAGCTCATCCTCCTAGATCAATCGCTCCCTTTTCACGTGAATATCCCGGGTTCATCATCTCTAGGTATCCGAGGTATCACCTCTCTAAATTTGGATCGGATCCTCCTTCATTAGACATCTTGACAACAAAATATTTTAAGTTTTACTTAACATTTTTTGATACTCGCGAGCACATAAGTTATTAACACATAGCATATAATGTCTTTTATTATTTAGCTTCAATGGATACCTTAATCCATTTCTTAAAACTCGATAAAAGTTGAACACCTCTATATTCTCTGTCTCCTTAAGGGTTACTTCCTAAGGTTTCCCCACCTAAAGTTCATAACCTAAGGCTTTGATACCAACTTGTGACACCCCCAAATTCAGGTACTTCATTCCCACAGGATTTGGTGCTCACTTATCAAAAACTATTACATCTAGCTACCCATAATCAAAGGATAAAGACATAATTTAAATAACTTAAACAATAATTTTTCCCATTAAAGGGTTACATCGTAATCTCAAATAAATCCCAGGTAATCTAACCTTAAAAATTATTACATAAGTTTGTGGAATACATCACATATTAAAACAAGTCTTTAACATAATTCATTAAAATAAAATTCTCATTAGTCTTCAGCACTCGGACAATTTACCCTTTCCTTTGCTAGTAGATGGCTCATCAACATTCTCCACTTTAGCTGCAGTGTTAATTGCAAGAGTGAGCAAACAATTGCTCACTGATATAGGAAGTAGCAATGATAACAACATGAGAATGAACAACGAATGCTGAACAATAATGAACTTGTCCTATGGATTAAAAATAGAAAACAAGTTCGAAAATCAATATCTGAGGGTCTTAAGACCACGAACTATGTCTCTGGTATATAGGTATTATTACCTTAACCTTAACAGTCTTTTAGACTATACAGATCCTTCTTAACGTACTTAGGGGGATCAGCCCTTTGTACCATGTATTGTGCACAAACATCTAAATGTTACACGTACAAAATCCCCTATGCCAGGGTTGTTCGTCTCAGCTTGAATTTAGGATTTCTGCACTAACGAAAGTTTAGCTCGTAACTAACTTATTAGTGGTTCTAGAATTTTAGAACACTATTCCATATTAGACTAACTCAATCATTAAGGGTTTAATATAATCAATCTTGAATTGAACAAGATTATCAAGATCAAGGATCGAATAACAATAATATATAATTGAATAAACATGATATACATGCAAAGTGCTATATTCAAAAGAGTTAGAACAATCTTCTATGAATCAATGTATTAGAAATATATGCTTCGAATGATATTAAGGAAAATAAAGCTCGCTCGATGTAATGAATTAGGTTACAAGAGCTTGCACAAACATACTCAAGATAAACTAGGCTTGCTCAACTTTACAAGAATTTTAGGAACTTGTACAATATCGATTTAGGAATGGGAACATGCATTTAATATGAAAAGAATGAAGTTAGAAAGCTTGCTCAATGTAAAGAGATTTAAGGTTTAAGAACTTGCCTTGTTTGTAAGCTACACAAATGTAAAATAATCTCCAATTATCCTACACATATCATTACAATCGCAACAATAATTAGTTGTATAAATATTAACACTATGTGTATTAAACCATCATTTAGGTCATAACCCTAACCTAGCACCTAACCATTTAGGTTAACATACTTAACGAATCTGAAATCGCATTACAAGCCAACATAACTTACTCGTTCATTTCTAACTTTTGAAAACATCACTTTTAGTTTCATTATATAACTCAATTAACAATTACCTAAAACTCTTTTACACTTTGTATTACAACACCTTACAATATGTTATTGTAGTCCACTTTATGTTTTAATATACTTAACATGAATGCAAAACTAACCCAAGTCCGTTACGCATGACGTGACTCGCAATTAAGCGCAGACTTCACTGCTCATGATCGGCTACTTCTACAGTGGCCAAGCCAAGAATACACTGGTTATCACATGACGCAATAGCAGCGCCTACCACTAATAAATGTGCTGCAGTGTTTCACAAGAATAACCGCACAAGGCCAGCGTGTCCGCGCGATGCCTCTGTTCCAGTTTTTGCAGAAACTCGAAATTAGACTATGCTTTGGCCAAAAAAATCCCAATTTTAATAAATTTCACCACACTTCAACATCTTAAACTGTGTAATATTATAGTTACGCATGATAAACACCATTATATACAAAACATTACATATACATCATTTTGAGGAATCAAAACCATAGTTATTCCAATTTTTTCTTCATTTTTACACTTTTAACGAATTTGATCGCCACGAATTCGTTTCTTAATCAATTGACATGATTCCAATTACGCCGCTTTCATTTCTTAGCATACAAACATATTCTAACATCAAATTGCAGATTCTAACACACATTAAGCATGAAATTTGGTACTTTTTAAAGCCATTTTCGAATATAAGCACTATTATTTCAATTTCTCTCCTACAAAGCAAATTCCTCACGAATTTGATCAACAAGTATGACGATTACAGATTTTGCAAAACTATATGCACATATCTCTACCACCATTCACATGATTTCCAAATCATATCAAAAATATATATATACATATACTACCAAAACTAAAAAAATAAACATAGGAATAGTTTATACCTTGAATCTTTGATGGTATGATAGCCAAATTAAGAGAAATCCTTTTCCCAAAGCCCTTCTTCTCTAACCCTCCAATACCACTGTGTTCTCTTCTTCCAAGCTCTCTCTCTAAACACTCTGTGATATCTAGCTAAGCCTTAGAAAAGTAGACGCGTCAGAATTATAAACTTATTCCCATGTTCTCTTTCAGTTAAAGAAAACAAAAGACGCCAGTTAAAATAAGCCAAAGGACACAAGGCCTTGTTTGGCTAACATATAAATCCCACAACTAAATTATTTAAATAATATTTATATTATATAGTTACACTTGTCACACATGTAACCATTTTAATAGCTTATAATTTATAATTATAAGAATTATATTCTTATTATAATTATACTTATAATGATATAATGAATAACTATATATCTAATTTAGTTAATAAATTAGACACATCATTTTTTTTAATTTATTTGTTTCCTTTAAATTAAACAATTCATTTAATTTAATTATCTTCTTAAATATTAAGCAATTGATTTAATTTAATTATTTCCTTAAATTAAATCCTTTAGATAAAATTATCAACACTCAATTTAATTAACATTAATCAATTTAGTTACTAAATTAATTTACCACAATTCATCAATTATTTAATTTCCTTAGTAAATAAATTATTTAAAATATTTATTTAATTCCATAAATATTTAAATTAAATTACAAATTTCTCGATCGTTACATCCTTCCCTCCTTAAAAGGATTCTGTCCCCAGAATCACAACTCGAAAAATTTATTCATTACAACTGTAGTGTCAGAAAGTTGAAAAAAGGGATGTCATGTCACATCTGCAGTCTACATCAAATAACTCAAGATCTGCGAAGCAATTTAAATAGCTCCCAACGACTACATTACAACAGGAAGGTTGTGAAGGAGTATAAATCAACAAGAGCTTCAAAGATCAAAAGTTGCTGAGGTTGGAGAGATGGTGGACTGATCAAAATAACGTAAAATAGTGAGTGACCAATAAAGGTCCGAAAGCTCACTCTACGTTCCACCAAGAACACTTGGAGATGAACAAAGTAAGAAGTAGAAGTGAGAGTTCTACAATGTAGAAGTGAGAGTTCTACTACAAGAAGAGTGTTTTGAACTGTCAAGAGAAAAAAGAGCATCAATGTCATCTTGATGTCTACCATGGGAAGACTCTAAGTACCAGAGAGAAGAGCTTACAGTCATCTTAGCAAGTCCATCATGAGAAGGCATTAAGTATCAAGGAAGAAGATCACCAACGTCATCATGATATCAAGCATGAAAAAGTTTCTAAGTACCTAATAGAAGAGCCTACAGTCATCTTAGAAACTCATCATGTGCAGCCATCAAGTGTTAAGAAGAATGATCTTCACTGCAGTTCAACAAAGGGATCATCAGAAGAGGTTGAGTATCTAAAGAAGCCGAGCATCATGCAACACTCAACTGCACCTCAAGGATGATCACGTTAAGTTGCTAAGCATTCAAAGATGAAGAGCTTAAAGAACATCTTAGCAGCACTTCCAACAAATAAACAACAAACATCAACAAGAAGTTAGGGCCTGAGGGGTCCTTGTCCAGAGGGACTAAATGAAGTTCCAAGCCTGCTGGGCTTGAAGAGTTCCTAGGGAACTAGAGGAGTTCCAAGGCTACTGGCGTTAAAGAGTTCTTAGTGAACTGAAGTTCCAAGGCTGCTGGCCTTAAAGGTATCTTAGTGATTCAGGGTGCAGCCCTTCCTTAGTGGAAATGCTGCTAGTTGAAAGCAAAAGAGTGGATTAGGAGCTTGAGTCTCTGAACCACTTAAAATCCCTTGTGTCATTTACTTTATGTCATTTACATTATGTACCGAACTACTATAACTTCTATGTATGTATTAACTGCTTACAACTTAACTAACTCTAAGAATAATGTATATATAATTATGAATATATCAATGAAGGGGATCTTTTACTTATCCCACTGTGCTAGATGTAAACTTTGTGAATTCAAGGATGTCAAAGAACTAAAGATGCTAAGATTCTCTTAGCTTACATCTTCAAAGACTACGACTGATTGATTGAAGGTCAACTGGAGCAACAAGCTGTCAGGAGCAAATGTGAAACTATGCACATCGATGCCTATCCTCAGTATATCTAAGCTAAATGATCATAAGAAACCCGATAAAAAAAGGTACGGTTCCTCACTAATATAAATGTGTACATCATGTTGCACCTCCTTATGCACTATAACAGTATCCTGTCAAGAAATCATACTATACCTAAAAAGGTGAAGAGAGAAAGTACACTGAGGTTGGAAACTCAAATGCTTACAAACTTTCTCTCCATCTAAGTTTTAGGTTGAAGATGACATCTTGAAAGAAATCTAAAATGGGTCATAAGAATATCAAAGGTCAAATTAATCTTATGTTGAGTAATCTCTGCTAATGGGTAAGTATATATGTACAAACCCATGTTCTAAGCATTTGATAACACATAGAGTATGATCAGTTCTACAAGAGTATCTTGAAGATTTGTAGAAACTGATCACCTCCATGAATCAACCAGATACAAATAAGTTATAGAGTTGATTCTCACTTTGTGAACATTTAAACTCTGTGAACATAACCAAGCAAATGATGAAACCATCAAAGAAAAAGAGTGTTTTATTAAAATGGCAAATCTTACACACACTCACCATCATGCATCTCAAAATGCATTATCTAAATTAGTTACATGCATGAATATGATTGCTGGTGATCAATGTGATGATTATTCAATTATATAAGGAACAGGGTTTTAGAAAACTAACCTAGCAGGACCCATTTAATTATGGGTACCGAAAATAGAAATTTATTTAACCTGCAGGTACCTGGTCTATTTGGCCACAGTAAGGAATACTGAAGCAGAAGACTTCAGTTAAGAAAGATTCAACCAGCAGAAGGCTTAAGACTGTTCAGAAATGATTCTGATAAAATTTCTATATGTCAAAGTCAGCCCTTAAAGACCTGCTGAGCTAATCCAAATGAAGCTCACATGGCTGCTGATCCTTATATAGAAGCAGGCTACTCAACCAACGATGGAAAGGGTCTTATATGCTCAATCATGCAAAGCATGTCATAAGAAAAGAATCCTCAAGGAAGCTCACCTCAGAGGATCATTGAGCATCAAACATGAGGAACTCATTACGGGAGCAGAACCCCAAGTACAAGCTGTCAATGAAGACTACGTTCGTAGTGGCGTCAAAAGATTGTAGAAAGATCAACCCTGAAGATACTCATTTCTATGACACAAGAAGAATTTATGACTTCAGCCAGAATGAGATATGCATGGCTGCCTTCTGCAACACATGAAGAAGAAGAACTTATGTCTCTCTGAGAAGAAAGGATCAACAATGGGGGAGCAGTGATCTGTTAAGGAACAACATCACTGAAAGTATCAAAAATACACTATGAAGAAATATACCAGTTACAAAGTCCAAAAACTTTGTGGCTGACGAACCAAATGAAGATCCATAGTCAGTAGGAACGTCTCAAAATGTACTACTGATAACTTTGTTAACCACCCAACTCAAAATCGTGGAGCGCCTATGATCAAACATCTGATCGTAGTGTAAGAGCAGGAGGACACCACGATTATAGCCAAATGTCTAAAGTTGGTAGAGGAACTCCCAAGCAGAAAAGGTCGAATGAGAGATCAGTGAAAATCACATCTAAAGTTTTTCATCTAGAAAATGCCTCAGGGATAAACCTAACCCTTAGTTCACTCTAAGAGGTTGGCCCTTCCTGAGATACCTTAACCCAGAAGGAATGCCTAGTCAAGTTCATCTCAAGGACCAGGTCAGAAAAAGATCGTAGAGTAGATTCTGAAGTGAGCTCGATGATTGTAATACAACCCCAATTATCATAGAATAGGCTCGACAATCGTAGTCTTCCCAAAGGGTATACTAGCTCATGAGGAGCTCGGAAGAATTAGACACTTGCCCAATTATTCAGATCATGTGGAGATAAGTTCGAATACAGTGTGAAAAGGTGCTTGACAAACTCACCTCAGAATTTGAGTGCTCAAACTATCTCTGGTGTACATCAGTGGTTAAGCCATTCAACTTCAAGGTGAAGATTAGTGTCAAATCATCTACTGAAGCATCTCTCAGAAGATGATCGTTGAGTCAACAAAGAAAAACGTAGAGTCTATAGCTACCTCACCAAGCTACTCTACGTACTGAAAAAGGTCAACAATCAATCCATGTCAGTAAAACGCCTTCTCTCTTAAAAGGAATCTCAAATTATTCAATTTATGGGGAGTTGCAGTTTCTTACTAGGCATCGTGAAACCAATGAATGGCTAACATATCACAACCTATGCAAAGTTAGAAGGGACTGTCATAAAGATAAATTAAAAATCTTCATAAAGTTACCAGAAGCCATCGAACCTCTATTACTCCCTTTTTCAAACCCTAAAACCCTCTTCAACGCCTAGATACATCAAACCTCAAGCTTTGCCCAAATCACATTCAACTATCTCTCATAAGAGGTCTGAAACCAAATACCCATATATTTCGAACCCTCAAAATGGAAGATTGACGTGTTATAACCGGAATCGAACTCGGCTTCAATAATTTCGAGTGATCAGAAAAGAAGTTCAAGGATATACTTGAGCTTGTAAAGAATGTTGGGTTTTATGAGTGCTTGGAGGCTAACACTCCAGTCTATACCAAGCTAGTAAAGCAATTCTATTCCAATGCAACAATATGTTCTGGGTTTCTGTCCACAAAGGTCAAAGGAGCAAGTCTGAAGATAAGGGCATCAGACATCAACCAATGTCTTGGGTTTCCCAACCAAGGTCTGATAAACCTCAACAAAGTTGACATTAAAGAAGGCAAGAGGTTAATGCATTACCAAAGGAACGTAAATATGAAGGATATGAAGAAGAAGGAGTTTCCTGAAGAATTTGAATTTTTGGCAGAGATTACAGGAAAATATATCTTGTGCAAAGACACGGCACATGATACTATAAGTGATCTACAACTGAGAGTTATGACTGCAATCGTTATGAAGCAACAGATGAACTTCAGAGCCCTACTAATCGATTGGCTAACCAAATGGGTGGAGAAGGCTGAGATGAAGAAGTCTACAGATAAACCCTTGACAAAGGTTTTTCATGGAAGACTGTTGAGTATTGTGCTGAAGAAGAAACTAAGAAGCAAGATAAAGGATGATGAGGGAGAACCACTGAACATTCACAAAGTGATGTCCTCACATCTGTTTATAATCTGGAAGAAAAATCCCAAGGAAAATAAGAGGCTAATAATAACTGGGAGCAGCAGCAAGGTCTCTGTTAAGAAGAGGAAGGCACAAGAAGTGGAAAGCTATCAATCTGATGACTCTGTACTGGTAGCAGCCACAACAGCAAAGAAGAAGTCCAAGGGTGTGAAGAAAATAGAGGCTCCACCAAGAAGTCTGTCCACTGATAACAAGGAATCAGGAGAAGAAAAGGTCTCAACTGCTGATACCCCAAAAAGAAGGAGTAACAGACTACTCCAAGAGCCACCCAAGAAGAATGCAAAGGTGATGAAGAAATCAGTTCCAGTTCCCCAAGAAAGTCCATCCAATAAAGAGGAGAACGTAGAGTTAGAAGATGGGAAGGGAACAGAAAGCTCTAAGATTGAACCTTCAAAGAGCAAGTCCAGCAATGAAGAAAAAGTTGAGTCTATAAAAGAAATAGCCAACTCCGATGGTGAAGAAGAATATGCAAGCCCTATGGATAACTCTCAGAGCATCCACTCTATTGACGAAGAAAGGTTGCAAGTTGACACAACTGCACCTCTTATTGCAAATGCTCCAATAATCTCCAAAGATGTTGAGTCTGAAAAAGAAGGACCTGCCCCTACTGATGATAAATATCAAGAAAGCTTATCTGATGATTTAGAGGATTCACATTCTGAAGAAGAAGAAATGGCTGTCTCTCCTATAGCTGAATCTCCAAGGAGAAGAAAGAGCAACAGACTGCTGGCTAAATCTATCGCAAGGAAGCAAGGTGAATACTCTAATGCAATCATTGAAGTCAGTGATGATGAGCCAGACTCCGAGGGAGAAGATGCTGAAGAAGGCACTAATGATGAAAACCAACATGAAGAATTCTTTGATGAATCAGATGAAGAAGTCAGCATGATACAAGCTCAGAATGTGAAGAAATGGAGAAAGATTCGAGTTCTTCAAATCAGAAATTAGAGGAACCAACAGACTATCCTGTTCTCTCTCCAGCAAGAATTAGCAAAAGAATAGTGGTAGAAGTTTTTGATGAACCACCAGCTGAACCAGCATCAAGCTGGATAAGTTATAGGAATGAACAAATTCGAGTTGTAAGAATGACTACAGATGATTAGATGCCTTGGTTAAAAGCGCATACTGATAAAGATAAGAGCTACTTTAGCTGGTGTTACTCAACGTTCCCGAACTTGGAGCCGGCATCTCAAAACTTTCCAAGAGTAAAGGAGTTTGCAACCAAGATGATCAATGAACAGCCTCACAACAAAGTCTATCGATATACTGAAAACCACTACATTCCCCACGATTGTAGAGTAGGGTCTGATGGCAGAAGGATCATGCCCAAGGAGATGATCGTAGAGTCCTCTCACTCTACCACTGAAGATGATCAAGTTCAGGATGAGAAGCTTCCCTCAACCCAAGAACAATTGTCTGATATTCCTTCATCTTCCAACAGTGATTGTCACTCAATGATTTGCCAGATTCTCAGTACTTTTGAAAATCTGTCCAAGAATGGAAATCGTGGAGTTTAGTTTAGTGCACGTCAAAAGCCTGTCCAACCACATGACCAAACTCCTACGGAGCAGGAGTTATTGAACAATTCTGATGAACTGGTTGAGAAGATATCTCAAATCAATGAAGAGTCAAAGATGTTAAAAGCTGCAGGAGATAATTCAGCTCAAGACAGACTTCAAGCCACTATGGCTAATGTATCTCTCAGAATCAAAGAGAGAGATCAAATTTATCTGAAGGCCAATTAAGAGCAAATTCAAGTCCTCTCTGACAAGATTGATAACCTGAATCAGTCTTTCTCCATGCAACTTGAGTTGAGCCAACAAGAACTCAAGATTGAAGTTGGTAACTCCTCTTATCTGATGGAACAACTTATGTCCAACATGGAACAACTCTCTCAAGTGGTGATTAATGAAAAAAAAGGGGGAGAAAAAGAGGCATAGAAAGAGGCATTCAAGGAAGAGCAAGGAGTGCAGAAGAAGTAAAGATAAGAAAGCCATGAGAAAGGCAAAGAAGAAGACAGCAGCTACAGAAGCAGAATCATCATCTGAGGGGGAGCCAGAGGATGATGATCCTATGAATAAAGAGTTTGAGGGGGAGCCAAATAAAGAAGAAGATCATGAGCCTGAGGGGGAGCAAAGAAAAGAAATGAAGTGACCATCCCAGGGGGAGCAGGAGCAAAAAGATCAAGCAGAAAAGTAGCTAATCAACAGACATCCTGGAAACACTTATGGAGCCACAAAGGTATATGTCTATCTAGTTAAGTGTGTTCTGGATCCAGGATGTTAAGAGTCATAAGTTTATGTAATTCCATATTATTATCAATGACATTCATAATTATCTATTTTAGAAATACAGCTACTCACTGTATATAAGATTCATTCATATAATGCATATGCACTTATTGTTTATGTCATAATCAAATAGGGGGAGTTTGTTAGGAATAAGCATGTGAATGATATTCCTATTTATGTATGATTTGATTATGATATAAATGAATGAATATGAAAGTATGCTTGTATTAAGAAAAGCTATAAAGTCCTTTGATAGATAATAGGAAAATATGTACAAGGACTTAGAATGAATTGATCAAATATGTTAGGTTGATCCTACATAAGCAAAATAGCTTTGTAAAGTCCTTAAAAAGAAATGATGTACAAGGACTATAAATATAGAACGATCAAGCTTGTTAGGTTGATCTTATAATGTAATAGATAGGATTGTCTGATCATCGAAACACTTTGCTGTAAATCGTGAGTCACCGTCAGAGAGTCAAGAAAACTCGAGAGCTATCAGCTATCGCGTAATCGTAGTCTGCAAGATATTAGATCTCGAGTTCGTAGACTGCCAAGAGAGACGAGGAAGGATCGTAGTGTGTCGAGAAGAACATCCTCGAAGCCATAGTCTGCTGAGGATGTCATGTTTAGAATCGTAGAGATAGCCTGTCTAAGAGCAGACCGAGCATCTACCGAAGCCAAGTCAAGAATCATAGACCACACTCGGAGTCGTAGAGTCTACTGATCATATAAGAGGCATAGATCATAGTCGAGCCAGATCAGATGAAGACAGCAAGCTCAAGGACAGAGATCATAGAGTGTCGACATCTGATCTCAAAATCGTAGTGTCTGCACAACCAAAGCTAAAATCGTAGAATGTAGAACTAAGGCTTCAATAGAAGTGCTCACAACGCCAAGGTAGAATCGTAGAGAAAATATGATTCTCAACAAATGAGCACTCCCAGAATATCCAATGTAATGAGGCCTCTAGTCTAAGCTGCAAAGATACATCCCACCTAAAGGAAACCAGAGAGCACTCAATGAATGGCATGCAAGCTAACAACAGATCTAATCACCAACCCAATCAACATGAAGATTGAGTTGTGAAGCCATTCAAGATGAAGTCTTCCACAAGTTGATCAGAAGAAAACTTCAGTCAAAGAAACTGACTAAGGAAAGTCAGCAAGTACAGTAGCTCTCAAGTGAACAGAAGACAATGATCTTGAAAGTAACCAGGATCGTAGTGTTTGCCAAACAAAGAAGGAACTGATGGTGTTTACACAGAGATACTGGTCAGCCTATGAAGAACAAGGCTAAAGTGATTAAGCATTGGTTCAGTCCATTGATGATAAGTGAACGGGAGATCACAAGGAGAAAGTGAGCTGGACATGCCACAAATCTGAAGTGTCTTGCTATTCAGAAGAGGCCAGAACAAGGAACAAGCCATCAGTGTTTGAGATTAGTCTAAGAAAATAGAAGAGTTAAAGCACTGCACAAGTGAAGGAAGAAGTGTTCTACATTTGAAGATCCAATGAACACTCTTCAGGATCATAGTGTTGTCTCAATCAGTCAATAAGTAACATTCAACAAGACACACAATGATCAGGTCCAAGAATATGCATCAGAATCGTAGAGTTTGGTCATCTGAAGATTGAAGCATTGGCAATGGTTTAATCTGAAGAGTGATATTTGAATATGGATTATTGAGAGAATCGATGCAAAAGGACAGATCCCGACATTCTAATCAAGAAGTCAGAAAGGAGAAATAAAGAAGACTACCTGCCCGAGGCATCAAAGTGACATCTCTGATGGGGTAGGTGAAACAGTAGACTGCAGTGTTAAAAAGTTAAAAAAGAGGATGTCATGTCACATCTGTAGTCTACATCAAATAACTCAAGATCTGCAAAGCAATTCAAATAGCTCCCAACGGCTACATTACAACGGGAAGGTTGTGAAGGAGTATAAATCAACAAGAGCTTCAAAGATCAAAAGTTGCTGAAGTTGTTGAGGTTAGAGAGATGGTGGACTGATCAAAATAACGTAAAATAGTGAGTGACCAATAAAGGTCTGAAAGCTCACTCTACGATCCACCAAAAACACTTGGAGATGAACAGAGTAAGAAGTAGAAATGAGAGTTCTACAATGTAGAAGTGAGAGTTCTACTATAAGAAGAGTGTTCTGAACTGCCAAGAGAAAGAAGAGCATCAATTTCATCTTGATGTCTATCATGGGAAGACTCTAAGTACCAGAGAGAAGAGCTTACAGTCATCGTAGCAAGTCCATCATGAGAAGGCATCAAGTATCAAGGAAGAAGATCACCAACGTCATCATGATGTCAAGCATGAGAAAGTTTCTTAGTACCTAATAGAAGAGCCTACAATCATCTTAGAAACTCATCATGTGTAGCCATCAAGTGTTAAGAAGAATGATCTTCACTGCAGTTCAACAAGGGATCATCAGAAGAGGTTGAGTATCTAAAGAAGCCGAGCATCATGCAACACTCAACTGCACCTCATGGATGATCACGTCAAGTTGCTAAGCATTCAGAGATGAAGAGCTTAAAGGACATCTTAGCAACACTTCCAATAAACAAACAACAAACATCAACAAGAAGCCAGGCTGAGGGGTCCTTGTCTGGAGGGACTAAATGAAGTTCCAAGCCTACTGGGCTTGAAGAGTTCCTAGGGAACTAGAGGAGTTTCAAGGCTGCTGGCCTTAAAGAGTTCTTAGTGAACTAAAGTTCCAAGGTTGTTGGCCTTGAAGGAATCTTAGTGATCCAGGGTGCTGCCCTTCTTTAGTGGAAATCCTACTAGTTGAAAGCAGAAGAGTGGATTAGGAGCTTGAGTCTCTGAACCACTTAAAATCCCTTGTATCATTTACTTTATGTCATTTATATTATGTACCTAACTGCTATAACTGCTATGTATGTATTAACTACTTACAACTTAACTAACTCTAAGAACAATGTATATATGATTATGAATATATCAATGAAGGGGATCTTCTACTTATTCTGATGTGCTTGAAAAGATTTTTATGTTTGTCATATGCTAATTCATTAGCAATACAAAATAAAAGAGAATAGTGTTTAAAAATTAAAAGGATCTATTCAACCCCTCCTTTTAGATCTATTGTGTGCCTACTGGGAACTAACAAAAATAATTGCCTTGGTTTTGGTCTACTTCTTACACATATCTTCCACTATTTGAATCTTCCTTTGTCCAATCTTCAGTCTCAATTAGTCCCTACCAGCAACATAGTCTCTCATCTAAATCTGCCACCACAGCCTCTCATCATTTTTAAACCACTTGATCATGAAAATCTTGAAGCTAACATCAACATGGCTTACCAAAATCGACTCCCTAAACAGTATGAACTAACTTTTATTTCAAAATCAATCCCTCATGTTGGACAAATTAGAAGATGTTCAGCTCTCCTTGCACACGATTAAATCGGTGGTTTGCCTGCTCTTGGAAAATAGCAACCTGTTGATGGATCCCTTCAATGTCAGTACCTCTACTAACCTCACTGCTCCTGTTCCCCCACCAGCTGATCCTGAAGGAAACATTCCAGATCTGTCTCATTTCTCTCCTCTTGATCTTGAGGAAGTTTAACTTTGTACTAACTCAACTAACTATTTGGCTGTCTGTAATCCTTAATCCCTCTCTCGTCTATTATTTCACATTACTACTACTACTACTACTACTACTACTACTACTACTACTACTACTACTACTACTACTTCCTTTCACTTGATTTATATAAGTTTTAAGTAACTCTCTTTGCAGGATTTCTAACATATTTTCTGC
Organism: Panax quinquefolius; assembly: GCA_020205615.1. Lineage (NCBI taxonomy): Eukaryota > Viridiplantae > Streptophyta > Magnoliopsida > Apiales > Araliaceae > Panax > Panax quinquefolius. The sequence goes on along the minus strand of CM035155.1, from coordinate 86,144,555 downwards.
AGGTTTACTTTTTTCTTTTACCTTGTCACTTTTTATAATGACAAAGGAGGTGAAGAAAAATATGATTATATTATATAACTGCTAACTGCTATGAATGGATTATATAACTGCTATATAACTGTCACGAATGGATTATATAACTGCTATGAATGGATTATATATGAACTGCCATGAATGGACTTTATAAAAGGGTTCACAGCTTAAGGGGGAGTTTTTCTTCAAAACAAAAAATATTTTTAAAAATTATCATCATCAAAAAGGGGGAGATTGATATGTATAATTTTATTTATATTTTGATGATAACAATAATATTTTTTGATATGTAAGTATTTATTTATTTTCTATTTTACTTGAATTAATTTTTATTGACCTTGATAAATTATATCAAGTGTTAAATAAATTAATTCATATAAATATTCAAGGCAAGGAAACCTATATCTTTTTCTAAACTAAAGTTGGGCAAAAATATTTTTATACTTATATATACTAAAACATAATATATAATAATATATTAAATATATGTAATACAAGAATATATACATATATATATATATATATATATATATATATATATATATAGTATACTACATATATATATAAAATGGTATCTATTTAATGCATTCAAGTGCTGCCAACCTTTTGAAACCGTGAGTGCAAAGTGACAACCTTTTTGGGACTAAAACGCGTGAGTGTTGGTTTGTTTTAACATGCTGTCAAATAAGTCATTAAATGCTAATTTAGGAAGAATTAGACCGGGCGAATTATGAAGCACTTCCGCGTAAAAATTTTGCTCCAATCTGGACCGTTAAATTCAAAAATATTTGATCAAAACCGTTCATTCAAAAACTAGTTTTCAAAATTACACTTTTGCCTAAACTTCAAAAATCCTATAAATAGGGAGTATTTCATTCATTTGGTTTTTACCAATTCAGTGAAAAAAAGTCATACTCTCCTTGCCTATATTCTCTGTAAAGTTTTATATCTCTTCTTACAAAAGTTCTGATTATTTTTGAAGAGAAAAAATCGTCCAAGTATTGAGATAAGTTTAATTTCTGTTGAATTATTTCTTACTTGTGTTATATCTATAGATATACAAATACATATTATTCTACACAATGTTATATATTTATATTTCATCTATTTGTCAAATAAAAGGATACTTGGGCGCCGCAAGGCTACAAAGATACACCTCTACGGAGAGGAATTCGAACCGTACGATTCCTTATAGTCTTCAGTAACCTTTTATTGATATTATTTATATAAATATCGTAAAATAGATACGACACTTGATAGCTCAAAACAACACTGAGATACTGCTCCAAAAAGAGTAGTCATCCAAACTGGATTTGAGAATCGTAGTGATCTATAAATATAAATTGTGAAATTTATAAATTTTGTCACATTTAGACACCGCAAGGCTACGGAGATACACCTCTACCAAGAGGAATTCGAACCGTACGATTCCATATAGTACTAAGTGACATTATCTATAAAAGTTCACATAATAGATAAAATATTCCTATATATTATTTGAGTTAAACAAGTAATATTTGTTATATTAGTCTGTGCGTAACTGAGATTATATTTAATAAATATTATTTGATTTATTCTTTTATACAAGTATTGGTTCATAAAAATAATTCATATAATACTTGGTAAATACTTTCTAAGAAACAATTCTATATTATCCATAGAAAAACACTCTTTATTTTATAGAATTGTTCATTCTTTATAAAGTGCTTTAATGTGACGCCACCAAAATAGGTATACATCACCCATCTTGAGTCGCCAAATACATGGTACATAAATCAAATACAAACTTAATTATACAAGTGTCGTGTAAAATACAACAAAACATAGTTGAGAGCTTTAACAAGAATATTGTCTTCTAGATAGTATTCAAACTCAAATGGAGTCCACAATACATTTAGTATCACACTATTTCATAAAATATTGAGGACTACTATAACTCTCGGACCATCACTCCGTTCCCCGACTAGTCCCGGCTACAATCTCATTTCCTGAAGAGAACAATGAAAGCAAAATGGCGAGCTCAACTAGCCCAGTAAGAAATATTATGATTAAGATAATGCAGAATAAATTATAATTAGTCTTCAATAGTGTTAAACTGATAAAATACAATAAACATCAAGTTTAACTACAACGGAACAAGCAATCCATTAGAAGAGTCAAGTAGAGCATGATATCTACTATCTTCTATGATTTAAAAAGTTTTTCATCCACTTTATTGTTGAGACTCAGCTTATTAAATAAACCACATCATCGAATCATCCCTGCACCACGGTCAATGATATTCATGCAATCATCAATGATCATGATTATACCGAATAATCTCTGGTCATAATCATACCAACAACTGTCCATCAATGAACTACAGGCCAATGAAGACTTTTACCACATCATTTATAACATTACGGGTCACGATTATACCGAATGATCCATGGTCATAATTATACCAATCAACAGTTCAACTATGCACGTAAGCCAAAGATGACTTTCATCACAATATAAGCATGATGATGATGAGAATGATATAAGCATTAATCAAATGAAATTAAGGATAAATTTTAAAGACTTTAAATTTATCTAGAGTTTAAAAATATCCAAATTGTCAACATGATACTGCTTTGTGGAGTAAAATTCAAGAATAATATTCATGTATCAAAAATAATTTGGATAGAAAAGAAATATATTTTTCAGGTGAATAGTACCCCGTGAATAGTACTTTAGGAATAGTACCTCGTGAATAGTACCCCAACATGAAAAGTGCCCCAAATACCCGAGTGAATAATATTCGAGTGAATAATAACCGGGTGAATAGTAACTCGTGAATAGTACTCTGGCACGAAAAGTGCCCCGAATACCCGAGTGAATAATATTCACTTGAATAGTAACCAGGTGAATAGTAACTTGTGAATAGTAACTCGTGAATAGTACTCCGGCATGAAAAGTGCCCTAAATACCCGAGTGAATAATATTTGAGTGAATAGTAACTAGGTGAATAGTAACCCGTAAATAGTAACTCATGAATAGTATTCCAGCATGAAAAGATCAATAATTATCAAGAAAGCTCAGAATAATATTTCCATGAAAAGATACTGGATGAAGCGCAAATATCAAGGATATTCTACTAATTTCACGGAGTATAGAAGCAATACTTTAACAGAATAAGGGTATAATCAGGAATATGAGATGAAATAATATTACTCACATACTACATAGTATGGAAGAAATATTATTCCTTATGAATACTGAACAAAAATAATATCCCTTACGACTGTTGAACGAAAATAATATTCCTACGAATATTGAACGAAGATGATATTCCTTACGAATATTGAACAAAAATAATATTCATACGAATACGAAAAAATAATATCTCTTCAGAATATGAAATAAATAATACCCCTTATGACTGTTGATCGAAAATAATATTCCTACGAATATTGAATAAAGATGATATTCCTTATGAATATTGAATGAAAATAATATTCATACGAATACGAAAAATAATCTCTCTTTAGAATATGAAATAAATAATACCCCTTACCTCAGAAGAAGACTAGATACTAGAAAAGTGAAGTAGCAGACTTCTCTTCTTCTTTCTCTCTATAGCTTCTCTCTCTATAATTGGTCTTGTGAGTCTTAGTGAATTGGTGAGAATGAAGGAAGAATGAGCTTCTATTTATAAGAAAATATAGTTTCGATAATTGCACGTTTTGGGGCTCAAAATATTACAGTATAATACCTTCATCTTTTCCTTCATTTTTAATTTAGTCCTACAAGTATTATAAAACTTGCACCACCTCCCCTAATAGTACATCATGTGAATCAATAGTAAAATCATGTGACTCAATAGTTCTATACATGTGAAAAAAATAATTATAGTATAGTACCTTCATCTATACCTCCACATATCAATTATTATCAGAATAGATGTCGATTTCCACTAACACTAATAATCCTAATGCAATGAAAATATCAATTTCATCTTTAAGCAACACGAACTTATTCATCATTAATATTATAACTCACAATATTTAAAAAGTAGATCATTCCCAGGAAATAGGGGGCTTTCCGATAAGGATTTCTCCCTATTGGCGTGCAATTAGGTGACCAAACATGTAACACCCCCTTCCCGAAAAAAGAAAGGGAGGTCACGTGCAAAGCACAATAAACCTCAAAATAAGAAAACAGAGCACTAATAACCTCAAAATATTAATAGTGGTGATCCATTAATAGCGTACTAAATACAATTCTCCAAATAGAGTCAAAATAATCAAAACTTAAAATTCTAAACCACCTAGATGGTCAAAGGCAACTCTTTCATCTAAAATTCGAAACAACCTAGATGGTCAAAGGCAACTCTTTCATCACACTAGCCATGAATCACCCCTGCAAACCTGCCTGAAGAAAAACACAGCATGAGCCAATTGCCCAGTACGGATACAAATATACAAAAAATATACAACTGATATACGAAAACAACAGAGATAAAATATTGAACAAAGCCTCAAGCGCAAATACGAACAAAAATATAATATTCAAAGATCTGAATAAAATATATCTGAATCAACATAATTAACGAAACCAATAAAAGAATAAAGAAATAACGAACTGAAGTAACTAACTCAATGACTTGAACTGAACAGAAACCAACAAAACTAATCCAATAAAATAATAGGCTGAAACAAATGGCTGGAGTTATTTCATACCGAATGAGCTCAGAAATATACCTTGCCACACAGGCAAGTCAAAATAATGCCACACAGGCAAATCAAATGATACCATATAGGCAACTAAAATAATGCCACACAGGCACATCAAAACAATGCCACACAGGTAACCAAAATAATGCCACACAGGCAAATCACACATTGGACCGCGAATCCAAATGTATGCAAATCGAATAGGTGTGTTTGGCACAACATCACGAATCTGCAGAACAGAAACTAGGGTTAACCTATATGCCTCCCACAACAAAACACCAAATGGCCCACTTCCTTCGGAGCCCAAAACGGAGACGCCGTGGACTAATCACACTGCCATGGAAAGTGTCATATCTCTCGTGCCAAGACGACATGCCTGTGGTACCCCCACAGGTGGTTATAGCTCAGGTATACCCTACGGTATATTCTAACAAAAATATCATGTCACAACACATGTGACATAATACCAACAAAAGGGTTCTATATGTACATGTTGAACCAAATCAAATTCTAGTCACAAGGTTTCAAAAAGAAGGTAGCAACATATACCGCTCTACAATTATCAAAATAAATACTATATATGATAACCTAATTCAAAGAGTACAAGTACGAGTCCAATGTGTCAACTCCAAAATGAAACAAATATATCAATTTCACAAGAAACAATTATGTGAAATAATAACAGAAATTCGAAACGAGGAACAAGACGAACAAATCAAATTTTACAAAAGTATTGCTGAAAGAGTACGGAATCCGTACCTGATACTTCCAAACCATTTATAGCACACTCCATAAAATGTTACCCTCAAATGCCAACGATATCAAATACGAAACGATATTCACAACCTAAACATATTCACCTCAAATTAAAAACAATCCAAATTAATAATTCCAAAATAATTCATAATCTATTTAATATGCCTTTAATTATCACCTTTTATCAAGTATTAATACTCCAAAATTTATATTCCAAAAATAACTCGTGAAATTCCATCCGTTTGATCTGTACCTGTTCTCATCAATCAATTAGCCAAAACAATCCTTGCTTGACTGCGAATTCATTGGGGTTCATTCAGCTAAGTTATAGGCATGTATCATTAACTCCAACCAGCCTTTATGCTAATCCTTTCTGGGTGGTCCTTTCCACTTGACAAAATTTTTCAATCTGAATTCAGTTATACCCTACTTCTTCATTCACATTCAAGTTATTCATTATTGTTCTAACCCTTGATGCCACATCTAAACTTCTCCTTCAGTAATCACACTAGAAATAAGTGCGTAAGATCATAGTCATAGGTTGCCAAACAGAGAAAATGAGTTGAAGCTATCTTTCCAAACTTAAATCCTAATGCAGATTGCAAACGGGAACCAATTTTCTTTAAAGAATAGGTGAGTCAGCAAGAGGACATGTATTAATGAATCCAAAACCCAGCTTGGCCCAAAAGATCAATCAAGAAAGAGAAGAACTCAAAGGAAATCAAAGAATGTGGGCAGACTTGTGGGGGCGGTGGTAGTGGTGATTGTGATGCTCCGCTGTATGTGGTTATACTTATAGTAAAGTAATTAGGTTTAACTATTTATTAATTAAGTTGCCCTAATAAACTTCTAATTGGGTTAATTTAATATTAAGGCCCAAATTTTAATCACATAATATTATCTATTACTTATTAATATTTATTAGCCCACATAATTTAAATGATTACTTTGGCCCAATTAAAAAAAACAAAGTCCAATTAATATGTTTTACAATTAAATATATTTTTTTTTCCTGGTATTACAAAACATCTCCTCGACAGAACTTTCTAGACATCGTCAATATTACAAATAATAATATGAATAACTTTGTCGTCTTAATTATTGATTTAATAATAATAAATATTATGCAGATGAGACAGTGACAATAATTGAATCAATAATATGTGAGATATTATTCAACAATTACTATAGTAATAATTGAGTATAACTGAGTGACTTCTCACGTAAGCATCAATAATCAATACTGTGTGCTACTATGCAACCAAGCGAATTACTGTACTTTTATCACCGATTATTTTATTAAAACTTTCTTACTTTGGAAAATTTTTAAATATCACCCTTAACTTTAACCTTTTATCAATCTAACTATTTACTAAAATAGAAAAATTGAATACTTTTATTTCATAAAATTCAGGATCTCACATTTAATATCATATACTTGCTTAATCAGAAGCATAAGTAAATCTAAACAAAAGTTCTATCTGCTTTAAAGAAACTTATTATTGAATATAAAAGTCCTTAAACTTTTATACTGATATATTTGTTCTTAATTTTCTATCTGCTTATTTAAGAAGCATTATTCAGTACTTAACTCTTATTAGCTTATTAAAGAAGTACTTTGTTATAAACTTATTTGTAAACAGAGAAAGGATTAGAGTTAGTTTATTTTATGTACCTGTGAGAAAGATGAGTAATTCTTTGACCAAGACCAGAGTCTTAGAGAGGTCAGCAGGAAGTTGGGTATCTAGTGTACTTGTGAGGTGAGGAAGAAGTAGGTCAAAATAGTAGCAAGTGTATCATCATCTGAGGGGGAGCCAAAGGATGGTGAACCTATGGAGACAAAGTCCTAGGGGGAGCCAGTACAAGAGAAAGATAAAGTAGAAGACAAAGAAGAAGAGCATGCATCTGAGCCAGAGCATCATGAAGATGAAGAAATGAAGAATGCATCTGAGGGGGAGCAGACTGGAGAGGAAAAGGGAATTGAGTAGCTAATCAACAGTCACCCTGGAGACATACATGAAGCAGTAAATGAAGCTGAGAAGGTATATTTTTATCTATTTAGGTAAGTTCTGGATCCAGGATGTAAAATGTCATATTATATGTAAATTTCATATTATCATCAATGACATTCATAATTATCTGCTTTAGAAATATAGCTACTTACTGTATATTAAGATTCATTCATCTCATACATATGCACTTATTGTTTTTGTCATAATCAAATAGTGGAGATTGTTAGGAATAAACATAAGAATGTTATTCCTATTTATATAAGATTTGATTATGATCTTAGTGAATGAATATGCAAATATGTTTGCATTAAAATAAGCTATAAAGTCCTTGAATAAATAATAGGAATATATGTATTAGGACTTGGACTGAAATGATCAAATTTGTTAGGTTGATTCTATATGAACAAAACAGCTTTGTAAAGTCCTTCAAAAGAACATGATGTACAAGGACTATATATAGAAAGATCAAGCTTGTTAGGTTGATCTTATATGATGTAATAGATGAAAGTAGTATGCACACAAGCCAATCATGTTTGATGATAAAGCATATACTTTGTAACAATCTTATTCATTTATTAATAAAAAAGTATTAATTTATTAAAGGCTTTTAATTATCTACATGATGTCGTTTTATAATATGTGATAAACCCATAGTTTTAAGCAATGCTTTTAGAATAATGATGATGATCATTCTAATGAGATCTAAATTTTAGAAAGCTTAAAACTAAAATAGTTCCCAATCATTGATTACTAAATTGGGGATTAGTGAATCCGGATAGATCGTACATACGCTGCTTGCTCATCGGATGAGGATGATTGATCTCACGATCATTTGTGTGGAGACACTAAAGCAAGTATGTAGGTGCTTATTAGAGAACAAGTTCATCGAACGCGGCTCGCTAAGGAATACCTAATGGAGTTTTATTCACTGTCAATAGGAATTCTGTAGTGATAGTAAGTACAAGTGATCTTTGGACTTGAGATCATCATAGTATCTTGTGTATGATGAGTAATACTTTGACTTATTCCTTAAGACCCTTAGGGTATATCAAAGGGTATGCTTGGGTATAATAAGTTGTACATGGAGATAATGTATGATCAATAAAGAATCTACCACTTCTAATAAAAGAAGAGAAATGTCCTATGTGATTCGATAAATGACAACCCAAAGAGTCCTTGGCCAAGGCGAAATGAAATTAGAAAGGAGTTTCTAATTTGCATTATTTAGAGTCATGCATTTAAGAGTCGAAATACATATAATTAAATAAAATAAGACTTACATGAAGAATTCCATGTCTTATATTTAATCGGGACATTGTATAGTGGAAGGATTGAATTGTACGGTAACTATTTACTCAAAGGTTCTTTTATGATTAATGTTGAAATCTATATTATCCGGAAAGTCGTTGATCGCTAGGAGGCTTATCCCTATCAGAGAATAAATATTATTTATTTAAATAAATTAATTGATTAATTTATTTATTTAAATAAGATTAGAATTGTTCTAATTGATTTATTCACAACCGGTTTAATATGGAGAACCTAAAGGGTCACACCATAAAAGGAAGAATAATTATTTAAGAAGTTAATGGCATAATCGTAATAATATGTTATGTATATTTAATTTAATCTACGGTGATAGAATAAATTAAATAGCTTAATATTTATTATTTAATATTTTAGAAATATTAAATATAAATTAATAAGAGGAGTCTTATTAATATTATTACAATTATTATTATTTTAATTTCTAAAAGAGTTTAGGAATTAATTTAATATAAGTACTCTCATTTATTCCTAATTGATTAGGAAGGAAAATTAGTTAAAGGAGTTTAATTAATTATCCCTAATAAGATTAGGGAGCTTAATTAATTAAAAGAATTAATTAATTAAAACTCAATTCCTTAATTGTTAAGGTGGGTTGCCCACATCTATAAATAAGAGGAGTCTTATTATGGGTGGCATGGGTTGTTGACTTTTACAACGTAATAATTCTAATTTGTTGGAGAGTACCCTTTTTCTATGAGATAGGAAAAACTAGGGTTTGAGCCATAAACACCCATCTTCTTGAATTTTCTTCTTCCTTGGTGGATCACCTCTAGAGTCCAAACATTTGGGTGGCTAACGCCGATCAAAGGAAGGAACCAACCCGGTGGATTCAAGATTGAACGCGAAAGGATTTGGAGGTGAACTTGCACACGAGGAAGCTCGATCTTCAAGGGTATGATTTATTCTTTATCTTTTCGCTTAATTAATAATTATGCATAAAGGGTGATCCGGTATATGGTTTGTAAATTTTAAACTCGATTTTACCACGCTCAAGACTTTTTTTGCAATTTGATTGCGCCCATGAATATTACAAACCTAATAAAGTGGCATCGTGAGTCAAACCTTTATGCAAATTATTAATTGTTCAAATTTAATATGTATATTGATATGTGTTTAGAACAATTTAATTGGGCATATTTTTATCAGATAAAATTTAATTAAAAAAAAAAAAAAAAAGGTTCTCATGCACGCGAATAAAAAAAAAAAAAATTGGCACACGAAAAAACAACAGAGCTTATTTTTTAAAAGGCAGCAGTTTTTTTTTATAAAGAAGGTACACGGGATATAATATATATTATATTATATTATATATATATATATATGAGTCCAGCAATCAAGCATTCCATCCGTGGGAATTAATGAAAAGGAACAGGAACGGATTAGCAAGGAATGGTTATATATGTATATATATATAATATATATATTACGAATATATATATATATATATATATTTTAATAATTATATAATTAAAATAAAAGTTTATTTTAATTTTAAAATAAAAGGTTTATTTTAATATTAAAATATAAAGTTTTATTTTAATTTTAATAATTTTATAATTAAAATAAAAGGTTTATTTTAATCTTAAAATAAAGGTTTATTTTAATATTAAAATAAGAGATTTATTTTAATTTTAAAATTAAATTTCATGCTAACTAATTAGAGTTGGAATTGGATTCCATAATAACTAATTGGAGTTGAAATTGGATTTTATTTTTCCTAAAATAAAGGAGTTTATTTGTGAATGTGGAAGTAAATCCATCTTTCCTTAAATAAAGGAGTTTGTTTAGATATGAAATAAGATTTCATATTATTCAAAATAAAAGAGTTTATTTGTGAATAGGAAAGAGAATCCATATTTCCTTAAATAAAGGAGTTTATTTAAATATGAAATAAGATTTCATATTATTCAAAATAAAAGAGTTTATTTGTGAATAGAAAAGAAAATCCGCTGTTTCCTTAAATAAAGGAGTTTATTTAAATATGAAATAAGATTTCATATTATTCAAAATAAATATTTGAATAGGAAAAGATAATCCGTGTTTCCTATTTTTTTTTTTTACATGGAATTGATTCTATAATTAATTAAAATAAAAGAGTTTATTTTAATTAAAGATTTTTTTATATATATATATATGGAATTGGATTCCATAATTAATTAAAATAAAGGAGTTTATTTTGATTAAAGATTTTGATTAAAATAAAATAGTTTATTTTATTCAAAATTGGATAAATTAAAATAAAATAGTTTTATTTTGATTTAAATTGGATTAAAATAAAGGAGTTTATTTTGATTCAAAAATAGATTTTATACTAAATAAATTTGCCCATTAAATGATATCAATATATATATTAAATGTTTATTATTCATGAGATGAATGTTATTTATTGATGCATATGGTGATGTATATGATAATAAATGAGATTGATTACGGACTATCGACCAACGCGATTGGATTTTATTTTAGTTGATGCATGAATGTATGGGTTTTATTAAATGGGTCTCTGCGACTCTCGTCTTCTCTAATTTTTTCTTAATGTAAATTCTATCTCCTCCTATGTACTTCCCCTCGATCACGATCAAGGTTTCTATTTATTTTAAATAGTTTTGTAATAGGAATAGTTAGAATTATTTTAAAAATTGGAGATCAAAGGAGCAAGGAGCGCTTGAAGACGCGCTTTGTAATGGAGCCCGGTTTAAATGTAATAGTTATATTTAAATATTATTTCTTGCACCCCTAGGGAGTTTGACCTTTTGGTTCACTTGGTGGCTCTAGTGAACCATACTAGAATAAAAGTCCATAATCAATCCAGTAGAATATAGTATTCTATATGTGCATGCTTATACTATATATATATATTATATATTATGCAAACATGCTTCGCATGTTCATTAATATGACGCGTATTTTATATATATATGTGCTGCATGTGCGCTTAAACAAGATGAGACAAATTAATAACAAACCCTCAATTTTATATTAAGTCCTAAGCGCTCAAAGATATTTGGAATATCGAACGCGCCTTTCTAGCATGATAAAATTAATAGAGTATTAAATATTTAATATGAGTTTGTTGTGTCACCACAAGGCAAGTATTAAGTATTTAAGATGTTAATTTATCACATTTGATGCTTATAAAGAAAATTGAACAATATTGTTTTGTTGTGTCACCACAAGGATGATATTTTTCTTTTGAATATATGGAGTGCTAGGTTGACTTAACTTGGATAATTTTGATTTGGATGTGCCACCACTTGATCAAAATAATCTAAGAGGCAAAATACAAGGAGTTGCATAGTTGATGTAATTGACAAAAGTTGTCTACCTATTTATTTATATATAGTTTGTTGTGTCACCACAAGGCTATATACATTTGAAATGGGATCCTTATTCTCACTAGCAAATCTTTAATTAGATTTTGCCAACTATATATGTGAGGTAATATAGTTTGAAGAAAATAGTGGGAGATACCAATTTAAAACAAGACCTAAATTATTTTGGTAATTAATAAAAGAATGTATGTTAAAATGTTGTTAATTACAAATTCATTTACGAAATTTTACAATGTCTAAAATTACTATCATCGCTGAAGCATATTAGATGCTAAATTAACTGCACCAATTAAACTGATTGGTTAAGGAAATTGAGAAAAGTTCTCATAGTGAAAAGCTATCTTATGTCCTTAATGACGCCTATCCCTCGCAAATGGTTGCGCATAATGCCTCCGAGGAAGAGATTGCTACTTTTAGAAAGTGGCAAGATGATGCACAAGTTATTGGCTCAATGATCATGCTCGCATCCACGAGTAACAAGCTTCAAATACAAGATGAAACTATGGATGCTCCTACTATATTCCCGCACATCAAGTAGTTGATGGTGAGGAAAGTAGGACCGAAAGATATCGATATCTAAGGAGCTCTTCCGATCTAGAATAACCGGATGACACTACAAAGATGAGATAAAAGTTCTTAACATAATCAATTTGATTGATCAATTAGGACAACCGATTTTGTCATGGATGGAGAGTTGAGCCAAGATTGGATCTTGCACTCACTCCGGACTCCTTTCACATTGATTGTTGTGAATTTTTCATATGAACAAGCTAGATATCAGCTTTGCTGATTTGCTTAACATGTTGAAAAATGTTGAGAGTCACTTTCCAACCAAGAAAGACCAAGTCTTACTGGTAGGGGCCAAAGGATCTTTTGAAAAGAAGAACGATTCAAAGAAGGTATATAGAAAGGCAAAAACAAAGGATAATAAGAACAAAACTGATACGGATAGCAAAGGAGTTTGCTTCCACTGCAATAAGCCTAGACACTAGAAAGAAACTGCGAGAAGCATCTTGCAGAGGCTAACCAAAGAAGCTTAGTGAAGTTTCAATACAGTTTTGTTCATGATTGAAATAAATTTTTCTTTAAGTCAATGTTCTACTTGGGTATTGGATACCAACTTTGGTTATCATAAATATAGATTTATGAAGGACCAAATGCAGAAAGCTAAACAAATATAAGTAATCCTATGTGTGGAAAATATAGCAAAGGTTGCCATATTAGCTATAGAAACTTATAGTTTAGCAATGCCTACGCAAATCTATTAAGTCAATAAGTTGTTATCAGATTCCAGCTCTTGTTAAAAATATTATTTCTATTTTATTGTTGAACAATGAAATCTTTGGTATTATAATTAAGAACAATTGTTGTTCTATTTATAATAATAATGTCTTATATAGAATCGAATATTACTTAATAAATTTTGTATACTGACTTACGTGAAAAATATATTTTGCAAATTGAACAAACTAGTATAAGAAAAGGAGATGATCATTCAAAGAGTTGAATGTGTGTATTTGCCGAATACAAGTGTGAATTATTTGAAAGGTTCAAAGAATTCAAAAGTGAAACAAATTGGCAAAGTATTAGGATTCTTTGATCGGATCAAGGAATAAATACTTGTGCAATAAGTTTCTAGATCATCTCAAATGGTTTTCTATAATGGACACATTCTCGACACGCATAATTGATTGATGTATCTGAATGAAAAGTCGCATCTGTTGGACATGGTGCTTCATAATAATAATTTACCGACATTCCAAAGATCCTTCTGGGTCATGTCCTAGAAATGGTACGACATCTACTAAAATGGTAACCTCAAAATCCTACCCCAAGACTCCATAAAAGTTATGGATAGGAGGATTATTAATCTTAAGTATGTTAAGATAAGGGGTTGTCCAACTTATGTGAAAAGGTTTCAAGGATAAGCTTGGGACAAGATTTGACAAGTACAGATTTGTGGGACATCCTAAAGTAAGTTTAGGTATATGTTCTATAATTCTACTTAGCAAAAGGTGTTTGTTACGAAAACACGCCTTCTAAGATAAAGGTGTTTATTATTGAAGGGGCTAGTGGTAGGATAATAGATCTTGAAGAGTTCAAGAACCACAAAATACTATAAGTCAAATAAGAGGAACTCAGATGATTCTATTGTACCACAACCAAATCATAACCGAATAGTACCAAGATACCTAGAGGTATGGATTCATCATGGATGATGATGATGAGGTATGCATCATGAAGATGATGATCCGTAGTTACATGCGATGATGTAAGACTTCTAGTGTGTACAAAAGGATCGATGGGAGCGTCGTGAAATTTCTAGTATTATATGTTGATATACTACTTGGATGAGGAATTACATACCAATGCTACAATCAAGAAAGATAAAGTTGTCTAAAAATTCCTCCACGAATGATTTGGAAGAGTATCTTAATTGGGGATAAAATCTATATAGATAGATTCAAGAGGATGCTCGACTTAATCCAAGGAACGATATTCATATGATGCTAAAGTCGTTTAGCATGGCAAACTCCAAGAGATGTCTCATGTCGATGAGCTATGGAGTGTATCTCTTTAATAGTCCCCACAGCACTCTCGAAAGAGAGGTCGCATGAGTGACAATCATGCATGCAATGAAATGTACGAGACCCGATGTTGATCACCATATTCGGAGAAGTTCACTATGAATGGCTGAAAAACATCTTAAAATGCTTAACCCAAGACTAAGGATGTGATCATATTCATGGTGGGTCCGAATTAAAACTAGAGGGCTTAACAGACTCAAGTTTTCGAGCGTAGACCAAGATGACGTAAAAATCCACTTTAAGGTAAAGCGTTATCTTGAATAAGGTGCGGTGAATTGAAAGGTTCCAAACAAAGAAAGAGTTCTTTGGTTTAGTGATAAAACAAAGTATATAGCTATAAATGATGCCAAGTTGATTGTTTGGATTAAAAGTTCATTACGTAACTAGGAATAGTTCTAAGTCTCATCTTGGATCTAAACATGTGTTGTGGCACTTTCATTTGATTATAAGAATCATTGAAGAGGGAAATCACTATAGAGATAGTGGACTCTCATAAACAACATTACATATCCATTAACTAAAAGCTTATCCAACAAAGCGAGGATAATCGTCACTTAGAGGAAGAGTATGAGTTACCATGACGATTGGCTTTAGATGCAGTGGGAGATTGAAAGTAGTATGCACTGAAGCCAATCATGTTTTGATGATAAGCATATACTTTGTAACAATCTTATTCATTTATTAATAAAAAGTATTAATTTATTAAAGGCTTTTAATTATCTACAGAATGATCATTTTATAATATGTGATAAACCCATAGTTATTAATATGCTTTAATAATGATGATAAAAGAGTTTGAGATCTAAATTTTAATTAATTATCCTATGATTAGATCTTGAATCATTAAAAAGAATTAATTAATTAAAAACTCAATTCTTTTATTAGAGAATAAGTTCCTTTGAGCGTGGCTATCTCATAGAATACTAATGGAGTTTATTTGCATGTCTAATAGGAATTCTTAGTGATAGTAGTCTACAAGTGATCCTTGGACTTGAGATCATCATAGTATCTTGTATTGAGTTATACTTTGACTTATTCCTTAAGACCCTTAATTATATCAAAGGTATGCTTGGGTATAATAAGTTGTATGCGGAGATAATGTATGATCAATAAAAGAATCTACCACTTATAATAAAAAGAGAAATGTCTATTGATTCGGATAAACGATTTTCTTTAGTCCTTGGTGGCGGAATGAAATTAGAAAGGAGTTTCTAATTTGCATTATTTAGAGTTGTGTAAAGTGAACGTATAATTAAATAAAATAAGACTTGGAATTCCATGTCTTATATTTAATTGGGACGTTGTATAGTGGAAGGATTTGAGGTAACTATTTACTCGAAAGGTCTTTTTATGATTAATGTTGAAATCTATATTATCGGAAATGATTTATTCTAGGAAGCTTATCTTTTGTAGAATAAATATTATTTATTTAAATAAATTAATTGATTAATTTATTTATTTAAATAAGATTAGAATTATTCTAATTGATTTATTTACAGTCGCTTTAATATGGAAACTCTAAAGGGTCACACCATAAAGGAAGAATAATTATTTAAGAAGTTAATGGCATAATTATTATGTTATGTATATTTAATTTAATCTATGGTAATGAATAAATTAAATAGTTTATATTGATCTTATTAATATTATTAATAAAGAATCTTATTAATATTATTAAATTAGAAGAGATTTTAATTTCTTAAGAGTTTTTAGAGAATTAATTTAATATAAGTACTCTCATTTATTCCTAATTGGATTAGGAAGGAAAATTAGTTAAAAGGAGTTTAATTAATTATCCCTAATAAGAGTAGGGAGCTTAATTAATTAAAAGAATTAATTAATTAAAACTCGATTCCTTAATTGTTAAATTATTGGGTTGCCCACATACATAAATAAGAGAACCTTATTATGGGTGGCATGGGTTGTTGACTTTACAACGTAATAATTCTAATTTGTTGGAAGTACCCTTTTTCTATGAGATAGGAAAACTAGAAATTTGAAATATAAACACCATCTTCTTGATTTTTTCTTCCTATTGGATCACCTCTGAGGCCAACACATTGGGGTGGTATTTCGTTGATCGAAGGATCGAACCAAACCCGGTGGATTCAAGATTGAGCGAAAAGATTTGGAGGTGAACTTGTACTGAGGAAGCTTCGATCTTCAAGGTATGATTTATTCTTTATCTTTTACGTTTAATTAATAATTATGCATAAAAATGATCGGAGAGTATATGGTTTTCTAAAATTTAAACTCTGATTTTACCACGCTTAGCACTTTTTTGCAATTTGATTGCGTCCATAGATATTACAAACCTAACAATAGATGATAGTCGAACGTCCCATCGTCGAAACCTTTTACCGAGGAAGCTTGAAATCCGCAAGAGAGATAAGGAACTTTCGGAGACTATTAAGACAGAATCATAGTCATAGTCGAGCCGCAAGCAAGAGGGCTACTGAGGGCCAGCAAAGCGAGTAATCGTGAGAGTCCGAGAAATATGCTTTCTGAGCATAATCATAAGGGTCCTGAGAATCATAATCAAGTCGTCGAGCCAAGTCCACCGAATGCGTGATCAAGTCAAGAATCGAGACCACAATCAAGTCGGCGTCCAATCATATTAGAGGCAGAAATCGAAGTCTATTCTCAGAGTCATAGTGTCTGCTGAATCAAAGCTAGATCGTAGTCTGAAGAACAAAGTCTTCGACAAAGTGTATCAATGATCACAACGCCAAGGAAGAATCGTAGTGATAACACGATTCTCAACACATGAGCACTTCCAAAGCATCTGTAATGAATAAATTTATCGAGTCGTGATTCTGGGGACATAATCCTTTTAAGGAGGGAAGGATGTAACGATCGAGGAATTTGTAATTAAATTTAATTATTTATTGAGAAAAATAAATAATTGATGAAATGGTGGTGCATTAATTTAGTAATTAAATTGATGAATGACAATTTTATTATTTGAAGATTTAATTTAATGAATTAATTAAATTAAATGAATTGCTTAATATTTAAAAAAATAATTAAATTAAATAAAGTGATGTTATAGTCTAATTTAATAATAAAATTAGATGTATAATAATTTATTAATCATAAGTGTAATTATAATAAAAACTATAATTATTATTATTATAGTTATAAGTTATTTAAATAAAAAAGTATGACAAATGAAATCATATAATATAAATATTATAAAAATAATCTAGAAGGGGGGGGGGGGGGGGGGAGATTGTGTTCAGCTAAACAGGCACTTATGGCCTTTGGCTTATTTTAACTGATGGAACTTGTTTGGGTTTTAAAACCGAAGTACGTGAGTACGTGGGGGGGGGGGGGGGGAGAAAAAAGGCCATATCAGTTTATAATTTACGCGTATGTTTTCCCTAAGGCTAGAAAACAGAGAGAAAAACATAGAGAGTTTGGAGAGAGCAAGAGAGAAAACATAATGATTCTGAGTTTTCTGAGATTGCCAAAAGGAAGGAGAGTGTCACTATCTTTTGCAACATGATTAAACATGATTAGACATTATTAGCGAGATTTCAGATTCGTAGAGTGTCACCAACTAATTATTATTGTGATTTCAATGGTATATGTAGGGTAATTGGAGAACATTATTATACTTGTGTAACTTACACGAGGCAAGTTCCCTAACTTCATTATCTTTATAATGAATGCAAGTTCCATAATTCTGTTATTTCGTTATTGTCAAGCAAGCTTTTTATTCTTAAATTATCATTGTACAAGTTCCTAAATTCTATGTTAAAGTTGAGCAAGCCTAATCTATCTTGTGTATGATTGTACAAGCTCTTGTAATCTAATTTGTTACATCGAGCAAGTTTTATTTTCCTTATTCTTGTTATTGCTATTCAAAGCATATATTGTTTTAATACATTAATTCAAACGAGATTGTTTTAACTCTTTTGAATGTAGTACTTTGCATATATACCATGTCTACTCATTTGTATACTGTTGTTATTCGATCCTTGACTTAAATAACTTTGTTTAATTCTATATTATTGTATTGAACCTTCTACTAGCAAGCAAACACTTATTGATCGAATTGGTTTATAATTGAATAGTGTTCTAAAATTCTAGAACCACTAATAAGCTAGTTCCAAACTAAACTTTCTTTTAGTGCAGAAATTCTAAGTTCAAACTAAGACAAATAACCCAAACATATGGGATTATGTACATGTAACGTTTAGATGTTTATGCACAATACATGGTACAAAAGGGCTGATCCCCCTAAGTGCGTAGAGAAGGGTCTGTATAGTCTAAATGATTGTTAAGGATGGGGTAATAATACCTAAATACCGGGGACATAGTTCATGGTCTGAAGACCCTTAGATATTAAATTTGAGCTTGTTTTCTAATTTTGAATCGTAGAACAAGTTCACCATTACTTAGCATTCGTTGTTCATTCTCATGTTGTTATTATTATTACTCTCTATATAAGTGAGGAATAATTTTCTCACTCTTGCAATTAACATTGCAACTAAAGTCGAAAAGGTCGATGAGCCATCTTTCAGTAAAAGAAAGGGCAAGATGTCCAAATGTTGAAGATTTATGAGAATTTATTTGAATGAATTATGTTATAAGACTTAATTTATTTATGTGATGTATTCCGTAAACTTATGTAATAGATTAAGGTTAGATTACCTAAGATTGTTTTAAATGGATGTAACTCTTTAATGGGAAAGATTATTGTTTAAGTTATTTAAATTATGTCTTTTATCTTTTATTATGGGTAGTTAGGTGTAATAGTTTTGGATAGTGAGCACCGAATTCTGTGGGAATGGAGTACTCAGATTTGGGGGTGTCACAGGTTGGTATCAAAGCTTCATGTTATGAACCTTAGGTGGGGAAACCTTAGGAAGTAACCTTTAGGGAGACAAAAAACATAGTGGTGTCAAACTTTTATCGAGTTTTAAGGAATGGATTAAGGCATCCATTGAAGATAAACAATAAAAGACATTATATGATATGTGTTAATAACTTATGTGCTTGCGAGTATCGAAGAATGACATATAATAAACCCTAAACATATTTTGTTGTCAGGATGTTTAACAATGGAGGATCCAGTCCAGCTAGGGAAGTGATACCTCAGGTACCTAGAGATGAGGAACCCCGAGATATCCACGTTGTGCGGGAACAATTGATTCAGGAGGATGAGCCTGTGACTGATCCCGAGGAGGATAGTTCTGAGGAGATAGAGGAGGATGATGAGTAAGAGGATTCTGTGGAGTTTCCACTAAACTCCATATCAGCTAAGATGTATGATGCACTATACGACCGTAACATAGAATTAGAGGATAAGGTTGAGGAGCTGAAGGAGTTGGCTAAGATGCATCAAGCTAAGGTAGAGTAGAAGGATGCGGAGATTCAGGAACTTGACTCATACCTTGGAAACACAAAGTGGGACCTAGTTCATACAAAGGGTCAGCATGAAGATCTATTGGCAGTGAACGAGAAGATGAAGACTGATATGGAGAAGTTAAAAGATGACTTGAAAAAGGAGTCATGTAAGCGTACAAGGGTAGAGGACGCTTGGATGAAGGCAACTCAACGTGCAGACCGTGCTGAGGCTAAGGTCTAAACGAAGAAGGCCAAGATGAATGAAATGGATTATGCCTTTCATTATGCGATCGATAGAGCCCAGGATCGAGTCTTTTATTACCCACCTCAGTTTGAAGACTCGCTGTGGTTTATGATGGATCGTAGGATGGCGTATAGTATCATGGAGGAAGAGCATAGAGAAGCCTCTCGATGTCTTAAAATGCCCAGATAGAAAGAATAAGAATAATAATATTGTGTGACTAAGTATATGAATGAATAAACTATAAATCCCTTATTTTGAGATGAATAAAGGGGTAGTATGAGAATGTAATCCTGAAACTTGTCTAGCTTAGGAAAGCAGATGTTAATAGCAGATATGATATCTTTATTATGTTTAAAAACATTATGGATGAATAAAATCTCAAAGTTTATTTGAAATTTTATGTGTTATAGCTTTAATCTTAGAATGTTTAAGTTAAACTTCAAATACTCAAGAAGTAGAGTAATGAACTAATAAGCGTATATTTTAACAGAAGATGCCTCCTAGAAGAAGACAACCACGCCAATAACCACCTCCTGAGGGGTCTACTAACAATAATAATGAGGCCAACGCTAAACTAGCTCTGCAGTTGGTGACCTTGTTAATGTGAGCACTTGCGAATCAACCGCAAGCTCAAGTCACGACCTTTAAGGAATTCAAAGAGGTTGGACCGCCAGAGTTTCAAGGGTCTATGAATCCAGTTGAAGCCCAAACCTAGATCATGGAAATGGAGAAGGTGTTCGACGTTGCCAGAGTCAACGAGGATCAGAAGACTGCATTCGCAATGTTCATGCTGAAGTTTGAAGCTAGCTATTGGTGGCAGGCGAATAAGGTTCGTGGGAGACAGAGAGTAATAGCATGGGATAGATATAAAGAGATATTTTTCGAGATGTACTTTCCAGAGAGTTCTCGGAATCAGTTAGAGGTTCAATTCTTGGAGCTAAAACAAGGAACCATGACGGTGCCAGAATATACTGTGAAGTTTAATGGGTTAGCAA
Organism: Panax quinquefolius; assembly: GCA_020205615.1. NCBI lineage: Eukaryota > Viridiplantae > Streptophyta > Magnoliopsida > Apiales > Araliaceae > Panax > Panax quinquefolius. The sequence continues at coordinate 86,123,214 of CM035155.1, read as the reverse complement.
GGTTTGCCACCTATCAAGTCAATACCAATGAGCGTAAGGAGAGAAGGTTTGAACAAGGGTTGAAGCCTTGGCTTTATAGCAAGGTTTCAATGTTTCAGTTAAACACATTTGCGGCTGTACTAGAAAAAGGCAATTATCATGAAAGGTGGAAGCGATGCCTTAACCATATACAATCAAGAACAGAAAAAGAGAAAGAATGAGAACGAAAATAAAGCTGGTGGAAGTAATGTTGGAAGTAACAATCAGAAGAGGAAGTGGAGCGAGAATTCGACTACGGGAGGACATCAAGGAAGTCAACAAAAGAAGAAATTTGAAGCTTGTGCTACTTGCGGGAAGAACCATACGGGGGTATGTTTGGAGGGTAAACGGGTGTGTTTCAACTGTGGCTAGGAGGGTCACATTGCACCGAACTTTTTTAGCCCAAAGAAAGGAGCATGTTTCACCTGTGATTCAAAGGATCACATGGCTCGTGATTGCCCTAAAAAGACATCGGGAAGTGCAAGTAGAGGAAATGGAAATAACAGTGGTGGTACATTAACTATCAATGGACCAGCACAGTCAAGCCGACCTACTACAAGGACTTTCAATGTGACTGTGCAAGATGCTGTACAGTCTAAGGATGTGGTGTCAGGTATCATTCCGATTAATGGTATTAATTCTTATGTGCTATTTGATTCGGGTGCTACTTGTTCATTTATATCCGATGAATTTGCTCAGAACTTAGAATTGCCTCAAGAAGAATTAGAATTTCCCTTAAGAATAGAGATTGTGAATAGGGAAGTGATTCATGTTCGACTCATATATAATAATTATAGAGTGGTTATAAAGGGTCACGAGATGATGGTAGATTTGATACCAATAAAACTTGGGGAATTTGATGTCATACTGGGAATGAATTGGTTATTCAATTACGGGGCAGTGATTGATTGCCAAAATAAATGTGTAAACCTTATGACTCCATCAAAGGTAGTGTTTTATGGAAGTAATTCACCTCGACAAGCAAGTTGTCTGACGATGATGCAATCCAAGAAGTTGTTGAGACAAGGATGTGTATGATACTTAGCCTATATAGTCGATACACAAAAGAAGAGTGTGAAGTTAAAAGAGATACCGATCATAAAAGATTTTACAGACGTATTTCCAGATGATTTACCTGGACTTCCACCGGATCGAGAAATCGAGTTCGTGATTGACTTACTATTAGGAACGACCTTGGTATCTAAAGCTCCATATAGAATGGCTCCAATAGAGATGAAGGAGTTGATGGTGCATTTGCAAGAATTCCTTGACAAGAAGTATATTTAGCCGAGTGTATTGCCATGGGAAGCACCGGTGTTGTTTGTTAAGAAGAAAGATGGATCGATGAGACTCTGCATTGACTACCAAGAATTGAATAAAGTTACGATTAAAAATAAATATCCATTACCGAGAACCGATGACTTGTTGGATCAACAGAAGGGGGCAAGATATTTCTCAAAGATAGATTTGAGAAGTGGTTATCATCAGCTGAAGGTGAGGCCGGAGGATATACCAAAAACAGCGTTCAAAACTCGGTATGGTCATTACAAGTTTTTGGTTATGACTTTCAGTTTTACCAATGCACCTGCAGCGTTCATGGATTTGTTGAACAGGGTATTTAAACCATTCTTAGAAAAATTTGTGGTGGTGTTTCTTGATGATATATTGATATATTCCAAAACCAAGGAGGAGCATATTGAACACTTAAGAGTGACGTTGGAGACATTGAGAAAAGAGAAGTTGTACGCTAAATTTTAAAAATGTGAGTTTTGGTTGGAACGTGTACAGTTTCTCGGGCACGTTATTGATAAGGACAAAATTTCAATAGATCCATCAAAAGTAAAAGATGTAATAAACTAGGATCAGCCAAAGATACCGTCAGAAGTAAGGAGTTTCTTGGGATTGGCTGGATACTATAGGCGTTTTATTCAGGACTTTTTCAATATTGCAACTCCATTGACGAATTTAACTAGGAAGGCAGTTAAGTTTGTCTGGACGGAGAAGTGTGAGGAAAGTTTTTGAGAATTAAAGAAGAGGTTGAGCTCAACACTTGTGTTGTCATTTCCGGATGATACATAGAATTTTGTAGTATATAGTAACGCGTCGCATAAAGGACTAGGTTGTGTGCTTATGCAAAACGGTAGAGTCATTGCGTATGCATCACGTTAATTGAAAGATTACGAGAAAGGGTATCCGACTCATGATTTAGAGTTGGTTGCGGTGGTGTTTGTTCTAAAGATTTGGAGACATTATCTTTATGGAGAAAGGTGTGAAATATATACTGACAATAAAAGTCTGAAGTATATCTTTACACAGAAAGATTTGAATATGCAACAGAGAAGATGGTTGGAGTTGATTAAGGACTATGGCTGCAAGATTTTCCACCATCCTAGAAAGGCGAATGTTGTTGCTGATGCTTTAAGTAAGAAGGGACGGGAAAAGTTAATGATGTTGACTGCTCAGGAGAAGCTAGTATTGGAAATGGAAAAGATGGAGTTGGAAATTAAATATTCGACAGAGTCAGACGAAAAATTGTTCCAGATGGGAGACAGTTCAACGTTGGTAGATAAGGTGAAGAATGTACAACTTCAGGATGAGAACTATGAAGAGTTAAGAAGAAAAGTATCTAAGGGTGAGGAAAACAAATTTAAATCAATTCGGAAGGGTACTTCGATTCAAGAGGAGAATTTAGGTTCCGCCAGTATCGAAAGTTAAGGAGGAAATTCTGAGTGAAGCTCACAACTTAAGATATTCGATTCACCCTCGGAGTACAAAAATGTACTAGTATCTTAGACATCATTTTTGGTGGCCGAATATAAAAAAGGATGTAGTTGAGTGTGTGGCAAAATGCTTAACGTGTTAGAAAGTTAAAGCTGAACATTAAAGGCCAAGCGAATTATTGTAACCATTGGAGATACCAGAATGGAAATGGGAGCATATCACAATGGATTTTGTGGTAGGTCTTCCAATAACTTAACAAGGTTACGACGCTATTTGGGTGATTGTTGATCGATTGACGAAGTTGGCACACTTTTTGCCAATCAAGTTTAGATTTAACCTAGATTAGTTGGCAAAACTGTACGTGAAGGAAATTATTTCAAAACACGGTGTTTCGGTGTCCATTGTATCAGATAGAGATCCACCTTTCACATCTAATTTCTGGAAACAACTACAAGAATGCTTAGGAATGCAGCTGAGAATAAGCACATCGTACCATCCTCAAACTAACGGACAGAGTGAGAGAACCATCCAGACATTAGAAGATATGCTCAGAGCATGTATTATGGATTTCAAAGGAAATTGGGATAACCATCTGCCATTGGTTGAATTTGCCTATAATAATAGTTATCACGCGAGTATTGGCGTGCGCCTTACGGTTGCGTTATCTGACAGAAATCTGAGAACTCTCATTATCTTTGAGATGAGGTAGGTGAACGTCAGCTATTGGGTCTAGAGTTGGTACAACAAACTGTCGAGATCATCAAGGTGATTCAAACAAGATTAATAGCTTCACAGGATAAACAGAAGAAATATGCCAATCAACACCGACAAAATTGAGAATTCAATGTCGGTAGTTTTGTTTTCTTGAAAGTATCTCCTGGAAGGGGAAAATTCGGTTTGGCAAAAAGGGAAAACTAAGCCCTAGGTTTATAGGACCTTTTGAAGTGCTTCGACGAGTTGGAGAAGTGGCGTACGAGGTAACTTTACCTCCAAAATTAGAACATATTCATAATATTTTTCATGTCTCGGTATTAAGGCCATATAAGCCTGATTATACGCATGTCATAGAATATGAGCCATTACAGTTTGAGAAAGACTTGTCCTATGAAGAAGTCCTTGTTCAAATTATTGACAGGAAAGAGCAAGTACTAAGGAATAAAGTGATACCTTCTGTTAAGGTAATTTGGAGAAAGCACAATGCTCAAGAAGCTACGTGGGAGCTTTAAGATGTTATGATGAAAAATTATCCTCAGTTATTTGCTTAATCTTGTATACCGATTCTGGGGATAGAATCCTATTAAGGAGGGAAGAATGTAACATATAAATTTATCGAGTCATGATTCTGGGGACAAAATCCTTTTAAGGAGGGAAGGATGTAACGATCGAGTAATTTTATAATTAAATTTAAATATTTATTGAATTAAATAAATATTTTAGATAATTATTTATTTATTGAGAAAAATAAATAATTGATGAAATGGTGGTGCATTAATTTAGTAATTAAATTGACTAATAGTAATTTTATTATTTGAAGATTTAATTTAAATTAATGAATTAATTAAATTAAATGAATTGCTTAATATTTAAGAAAAATAATTAAATTAAATAAAGTGATGTTCTAGTCTAATTTATTAATTAAATTAGATGTATAATAATTTATTAATCATAAGTGTAATTATAATAAAAATTATAATTATTATTATAGTTATAAGTTATTTAAATTAATTAAATTAGAAAGTGTGACACATGAAATCGTATAATATAAATATTATAAAAGTAATCTAGAAGGGTGGGGGGGGGGGAGATTGTGTTCAGCCAAACAAGGCCTTGTGGCCTTTGGCTTATTTTAACCAATGCAGCCTGTTTGGGTTTTAAAACCGAAGTACGTGAGTACGTGGGGGGGGGGGGGAGAGAGAAAGATCATATCAGTTTATAATTTATGCGCATGTTTTCCCTAAGGCTAGAAAACAAAGAGAAAAACACAGAGAGTTTGGAGAGAGCAAGAGAGAAAACATAGTGATTCTGAGTTTTCTGAGATTGTCAAAAGGAAGGAGAGTGTCACCATCTTCTGCAACATACAATCAAAGGATTAAGGTATAACCTACTCTAATTTTAACTTTTTTTTTGAAATTTATATTGGATGTTATGTTGGATTGATATATACATGCATGCATGGTTTTATAATCAATTAATAATCATTTATGAGTGCTATTTAATGATTAAATACGTGAAATTGGGTTGTAGGAAGAAATTGAAATATCAGTGTATGTTTATGTAATATGGCTTGTTTAAGTACAAAATTTGATTTACAATATTTGGTATAATCTATAAATTGATGTTAGATTATGTTAATCAAGAAACGAAAACAACGTAATTTGAATCATGTTAATTGGTTAAGAAACGAAGTTGTGGCAATCAAATTCACTAAAAGTGTTAAAAGTGAAGAAATTAGAAAAAAATGGGGTTTTGATCCTTAAAAGTTAATTGTAATTAATGTTATGTTGTTAGAATTGTGAATTTCATGCTTATTGGTGATTATTACAAAGTTTTAGTTGTTAGAATTTGGGAATTTCTGTGAAATTGGGAGTAATTGGGTTCTTTATGAAACAGAGTCGCTAATCTGCAGCTTTACATTTGTGTCTGTGTATATTGCTTGGCACACAACAGAACGACGCAGCCTTACGTTGTATAATATACGAAGTCGAGAACCGGTCTTGTAATTGTACATGCCTTACGAGCCTCTAAGCGATGAGTTCTCGATTTTTATGGGTTATAATACAAGGACCTAATGTGATGCCCCCAAATCCGGGTACTTTTTACCTCAGATCTGGTACATCATTTCTATAACTATTGCGGAAGATATAAACATAAATTGTTTATACATTAAACTTTTACACATCATTCCCAAGGTCTACAACCTTAACTAAATACATACCTTTAATATCTAAAAAGGTTTACAATGCTATTTTCGTCAGAAAATTTAATAAATCTAACTACACCATAATTTAATCTTGCACTTTGTCTTTGCTTCTGTCTTTACTCGAGCTTTCATCTTAATCTAAAATTTTTATCATGATATAGCAAGGGTGAGTAACAAGTTTGCCCAACAAGTTTAAATTTAATTCAGGATATATCATGATTGAAAAGAATGAATAACCTTTCAAGTTTTCAACAATGTAATAATTATGAAATAACATGAATCAAGTGTCAATAATTGAGTGACTGAATCAATAATGTTTGAAGGTCAACAATGACCCTGAACAATTTAACTTCACCTTATGGTAATAAAGGTGATCAACCTTTCATACTTGATGAACATATACAACATGCACTAAGTGCAAATCAATAATTAGTTTAGACGTGAATAATCATCAATAATCATTCACTAACAGACTTTGTAATATAACTCGAGTTTGAGTTAAGGAAACTTGCATGCACCGTGGATTACTGCTACACAATCCAATTTAATCTCTCATGAAAGACTTATCAATTATAAGATTGATCTTTCAATTAACATAATATACCTGTTAGCTCATAATACTATTACTTTATCCATAGATTATCTAACACTTAATCAAATATTAGATAACATCTTAAGACATCAGTATTATTAGTGTCCTTTGATATTTCTTCAATCACTGTATCATATACATTATGATTTAACACTTAATCTTTCATATTATAAGTTCTTTTTCTATAATCCAGTAGGCCAAATACTAATATTATAATTTGAATTATTTAAACATATCAATCAAGCAACCTGTATTAAAACTATTCTTCAATTCAACAACTTGAATTCAAACTAACTTACAATCCAACAAACTATTTTATAATTCAGCAAGCTGTTTTCACTAATTCAGCAAGCTATTTTCCAATTTAGCAAGCTGTTTTCGTTTCCAATATATCAAATTTCCAATTCATTATACTATACATTCAATATGACCTATTGAATGTCAAATTAACTTAACTCCTCTTTTAAACTCCATTTAATATTACTCATTATATAATAACACTAAATTCATTTACTAATATTATTAATCATTAAATAATATTTTAAATTAATGATTTCATAACACTTTAATCCAAATGTTATCAATCACTTAATAATCTCATAATCTAATATTATTAATATTATAACAATATTTTAATCATTTCTTAAACTTATAAATAATTTATTTTAATTATTTACACTTTACTAATTAATGCATTTAATCATTCTAAAATGCCATACTCATAAGATTTCATTACCAATGACCAAATCCCTCATCAAAAATCTGCATATACCCTATATAGGATTTCCAAGCTATAAAATCCAATTTTCCAAATTTTCAACTTCACATAACATATTTAATTCGTATGTTCGTAACTAAACTATTTCCATGAAAAATACCAAATCAGTTGTGACGCCCCCAAAATTAGGTATACGTCACCCATCTTGGGTCGCCACTTACATGGTACATAAATTCAAATACAACTTACTAATATAACTGTAGGTAATAATAATTACATAAACCGTGAGTTTGAATACAAATATTGTTTACTAGATATTATACAAACTCAAAAGGAGTCCTCATTACAACTATTATCACACTATTTCACGTAATAGTGAGGACTACTAATGTTATCCTCTGGACCATTACTCCGCTCCCCGACTCGTCTCAAATTTATGTTCTCATTCCCCAAAGAGAACAAAGAAAGAAAGGGTGAGCTCAACTAGCCCAAGAAGAAATATTATGACTAAGATAATGCGAATAAATTATCATTAGCCTTCAACAAAGTGTTAAACCGATAAAATACAATAGACAACCAGTTTAATCATAATGAATAAGTAATCCATTAAAAGAATCAAGTAGAGAATAAAGTCTACTATCTTTTAGGTTTTAAAAGGTTTTCATCAATTTTTATCATTTGAGACTCATCTTAATAAATAAACCACCACATCTAATCATCCCCGCACTACTTGTCAAGGATTTTCATAAAATTATCAATGGTCATGACTATACCGAATCACCCCGGTCATAATCATACCAAAAACTATCCATCATCGCATTACGTGCCAATCGAGGACTTTTGTCACATCATTTATATCAAGTCATGATTATACCGAATGATCCTCGGTCATAATCATACTAAGTTCATCTATGCACGTAAGCCAAAGATAACATAATATAACATGAGGATGATGACAATGACATAGTAATTCAATAAAACAAGTTCAAGAATTATTTAATCCATGAATTATTAACGTCCAAATTGTCAACATGATATCGCTTTCAGAGAGTAAAATTCAAGAATGATCGTAAGAATATTTCCATGAAAAGATATCGGATGAAACGCAAATATCAAGGATATTCTACTAATTTCATGGAGTATAGAAGTCAAAGTTTTAACCAACCGGGTATAATAAAGAATGGAATAACAAAAGAAATCACCACGCATGCGGTATTTCAGATAGACAAAAGTTATTCCAACAGTAATAATAATAACGGAACCAGTCGTGAAATTCACAATGACGGGATGTTCCAATGTAATAATAAAGATGGAACTGCATCCGGGTGTAAAACACACGTATAGGATATTCCAACAGAATGATAAAGATTTTAACTAGGTCCTGTAAAACACATGCATGTGATGTTCCAACAGAATAATAAAAACTTAACGGAACCCGGTCAGGTGTAAAACACACAGATAGGATGTTCCAATGAATAATAGAAGAATGTCACCAAGTATAGGGTAAACCACAGATACAAAAGTTATTCCAATGTAATAATAAGCAATGGAATAACATAAGGATTTCACCAAGTATAGGGTATGCCATGATACATGTTATGTATAGGTATGCCACTTTTACAAAGTTATTCCAATAGAATAATAATGAATGGAATAATGTAAGTTCTCTTCAAGAAGAAAGAATAACACCCTCACCGTAAAAAGAACTAAATATAGAAGTAGTGAAGTAGCGAATACTCTTCTTCTTTCTATAATTTTCTCTCTAGCTTCTCTCTATAATTTCTCTCTCTAGAGTTTCAATGAATTCGTAAGAAAATAATGAAGGAATGAGCTTCATTTATAGGAAAATGGAATGCATAGTAACTAATCCATGAACGGTCCAGTATTGATTTACTTTAATCTGACGGTCCATATTTAAAGAAAAATCTTTTAAATAAAATATAATATATTCTATTTATATAAAAACATTTTACTATGCAAACACTATGCAATACTATGCAAAACACTATGCAAAAACACTATACAACACTATGCATAATAAAATATAATATATTCTATTTATAGAATAACTTTAATAAAGTATTCTATTTTATATAAAAGATGTTTCGCTTTTATTACGTTAATAATACGAATAAAATAAAACGTCATTATCGCTATAATAATTCATATTATTAATCGACAATAATGGAATCAAACCGAGTGACTTCTCACATAAGCATCAATAATCAATACCGTGTATACTACGCAACCACACGACATCGTACTTTTACTACCGAAAGTAGTTCAACAAGAACTACTGTGAAAACTTCCGCCGTTATTTCAATAAAATATTTTTGTCGCTTTCTCAATCCGACAATAATTTCATTGTGGGTCCACCAATGATTGAGCCAGTTGTATTTAATATTCCTCGCTAAACCTAATATTCCCAACCAATCGAATATAATATAACCACTTGCATACTTTGCAAAATTTATAAATACTACCCACAACTATAATATTATCTTAAATTCACACCATAATATTAAAAAATTATTTCAACAAAATTTAAATCTTTATTGATAAAATCTGGGGTCTCACAATCTCCCCTCCTTATGGAATTTTGCCCTCGAAATTAGGGTACGTACCTGATATGATAAAGAGGTGAGGATACCTTGAATACCTTTATTGTTAAAAATATTAAATTCATCTTCGTAATCCGCCAAAGATATTCATTAACAATTCATCTTTGCACTACAGGCCAAAGATATTTATTAACAATTCATCTTTGCACTACAAGCCAAAGATATATAACTTGGAAAACCAATAATACTGAGACTCAGCTTAATAGTATCACAACCATGAATTATCCATGCACTACTGGCTAAGGATATTCGTGTTTTCAATTACGGTCATGATTATACCGAATAATCCGTGGTCATAATCATACCAAGTCTATCAATGCACTACGGCCAAAGATGACTTTTACCACATCCATGAATTAATATTTCATTGCTGAGACTCAGCTCAATAATTAATCCATATCATCGAATCATCCCTGCACTACAGGCCAAGGATATTCATTATTATCACGACCACGAATTATCCATGCACTACGTGCCAAAGATAATCGTGTATTCATTAAGTATCACGACCACAAATTATCCATGCATTACTACCAAAGATAATCGTGTATTCATTAGTATCACGACCACAAATTATCCATGCACTACTACCAAAGATAATCGTGTATTCATTAAGATCACGACCACAAATTATCCATGCACTACTACCAAAGATAATTGTGTATTCATTAAGATCACGACCACAAATTATCCATGCACTACTACCAAAGATAATTGTGTATTCATTAAGTATCACGACCACGAATTATCCATGCACTACTACCAAAGATAATCGTGTATTCATTAAGATCACGACCACAAATTATCCATGCACTACTACCAAAGATAATTGTGTATTCATTAAGATATCACGACCACAAATTATCCATGCACTACTACCAAAGATAATTGTGTATCCATTAAGATATCACGACCACAAATTATCCATGCACTACTACCAAAGATAATTGTGTATTCATTCATTAAGATCACGACCACAAATTATCCATGCACTACTACCAAAGATAATTGTGTATTCATTAGTATCACGACCACAAATTATCCATGCTACTAAAAGATAATTGTGTTTTCAATTACTGCTATGATTATACCGAACAATCCTCGGTCATAATCATACCAAGTCCATCTATGCACTTCACAGCCACGTATGACTTTCAACATAATATAAGCATGAGGATAATGATATAAAGAATCAATCAAATGAGATAAAGGATAAATATTAAACATTTATAATATAATTTATCCAAGATTCAAGAATATCCCCATGTTATCAATCACTTAATAATCTCATAATCTAATAACATTAATATTATAATAATATTTTAATCACTTCTTAAATTTATAAACAATTTATCTCAATTGTTTACGCTTTACCATATAATGCATTTAATCATTCAAAATGCCATACTCATAAAATATCATCACCAATTATCAAATCCTCATCAAAAATATGCATATATTCTATATAGGATTCTCTAGCCATAAAATCCTATTTTCAACTTTGTTACTTCACATAACATATTTAACTCATATGTTCAGAATTAAACTATTTTCATGAAAAATACCAAATTAGTCCCAAAATATTTCTTTTCTGGGATTTAGCATAATATAGTCCCATAATGAAAATATATTTTTCTAAAAATTTTAAAATTCATTTACTATTTTTCAAAATTAATTTCTAATTAATTCCTTAAGAAATTAGCTACCTCAAGTTTAACTCCAAAATTTCCCAAATCTTGGCAGGATCTTACACATGTTAACGTGAGCTTCTAGTTTAAATTTCATGGTCATCTGAGTTATAGAACTCCTAAGTTATAGCATTTTTCAAATGGGAAAAACCTAAATATTGAAATAGTCATAACTTGCTCATTTTAAGTCGAATGAGCTCATTTTTGGACAGGAGGTACTTTATACCATATACCTTCATGTCCCAAAAGGCCAGAATTTTTCTCATAATTTAAGTGGCCGAAACAGTCCCTTAAAGTTTCTGGGCAGTAGCATTTTCGAAATTTACAGCTTTGGCCTCCTTTGCTAAAATCAGTCCACACAAAAATCCACAACACCTTTTCCAGTAATTCCACTTGGATTAGTTAGGTAACTCATAGATCTAACTCTAGGACTTGACCACATTCAAAAATTCAAAATATAATAAGAGATATGGTCAATTGAATTTCATGTTACGCTTTTCACCAAAATCGATTTTCAACTCTTTGTGATTTCTAAGAAACTTTCATGTTTTTACATACTAACCAACATAACTCATCATAAAACTTACTAATACCACGAATACCCATGATTTTCATTATTCCAATGCTTTTATTATGACTTTCATCATAAACCACGTAAACTGTTCATTTTAGTTGAAGAAATATTTGAGGGTTTAAGAAATGGGTTTTGTCTTCGGGGTCAATACAAAATTCGATTTCACGCTCTAAGTAGGCTAAGAAGTCTTCAAGAATACGCCAGAAATTTATTAATAATAGAAATATCATTCAAAAATCGTGACTTTATCCAAGACTTGGATAGTACGTCACATTGATACCAAATGTGACTTCTATCCCTTAACCTAGATAAGTACCTCACAATGATACCTATAACCTTGCCATCTTCATTCACGATGTCGCCTCTGTAAAGTCCGCTTTGCATTCCACACAAGGAAGTCAACAATGAAAGGTTCGGGGCTCTTTACTTATGGCTTGATATAACAAAGATTAACTTTAGGGTTTGGTTACTTTGAATTCAGATAACAAAGTTGGTATAAATATAAAAGCTAACAACCTTACGAAAAAGAATAATGAGTAGTTAATCAATCATTTTCAAAATTACCTCAAAGGCAAGTATTTTCAAAGAGACAATATCGACAGTAACGTGAAAGTGTTTATTTGAAACAACAAGATTAATAAACAGTGGAGGTAACGAAGGTTCCTACTAACGAAGTTTCAACCAATAAGTTAAAGTCTAACTTCTCCTGAGTCAAATTTAAATGTTGAACGCAAAGCAAGCGAGAGATAAAATAATGGGTAGAACCTGTATCTTATAAGGTATAGACTTCGCAAGAATTTTTATAATTAACTAACCTGCTAACTTCGTTCGAGTCACTTGCTTTTTAAGAAGTCATGAAAACGCTTTCATGAAACCACCGACTTTGTTTTATCCAGTATCCGCCTTTGGTGCCACCGTCCCCAACCGGACTTGACTTTGGTGCACGACAAAATCGAGCTAAATGACCTTCTCTTCTTGAAATTTCCACTTCTATTATCTTGGCCATGATTACCACCGGCGTGGTTACCATTCTTGGCATGATAATTTCCCCCACGATGGTTATCATTATTCGATAGCCGCCACCACCATGATGATTATTATCGTGTTGTTGGTTGTTATCTTTTGTTTTAGCTTTGAATCAACACTCTCATGTGCTTCATTGCTTATCTCAAAGATTTTTAGATGTCATTCTCAAACACCGCCACAAAACAAGGTTAATTAACATATCACATATTATCCCTATACTCGACCGACCAATTAAATACCAAATAAACTTAGGTAGGTCATACTAGCGAAGGTATTCCCTGCTCTCCCTCCTAGTACTATTCTCACATCTTAGCCAGGATCATATCCTAAGCTCGATACAAATCGTGACGCCCCCCAAAATTAGGTATACGCCACCCATCTTGGGTCGCCTTACATGGTACATAAATTCAAATACAACTTACTAATATAACTGTAGTATAATATTTATATAAATCGTGAGTTTGAATACAAATATTGTCTACTAGATATTATACAAACTCAAAAGGAGTCCTCATTACAACTATTATCACACTATTTCACAGAATAGTGAGGACTACTAATGTTATCCTCTGGACCATTACTCCATTCCCCGACTCGTCCCAGCTATGTTCTCATTCCCTGAAGAGAACAGTGAAAGAAAGGGTGAGCTCAACTAGCCCAGTAAGAAATATTATGACTAAGATAATGCGTAATAAATTATCATTAGCCTTCAACAAAGTGTTAAACCGATAAAATACAATAGACAACCAGCTTTAATCTGCAATGAATAAGCAATCCATTAAAAGAGTCAAGTAGAGAATAAAGTCTACTATCTTTTAGGTTTTAAAAGGTTTTCATCAATTTTATCACCGAGACTCACAATAAATAAACCACCACATCTAATCATCCCTCGTATTACTTGGTCAAGGATTTTCATAAAATTATCAATGATCATGACTATACCGAATCACCCCTCGGTCATAATCATACCAAAAACTATCCATCAACGCATTATTAAAGCCCATCGAGGACTTTTGTCACATCATTTATATCAAGTCATGATTATACCGAATGATCCTCGGTCATAATCATACTAAGTTCATCTATGCACGTAAGCCAAAGATAACATAATATAACATGAGGATGATGACAATGACATAGTAATTCAATAAAACAAGTTCAAGAATTATTTAATCCATGAATTATTAACGTCCAAATTGTCAACATGATATCGTTTTTCGTGAGAGTAAAATTCAAGAATGATCGGAAGAATATTTCCATGAAAAGATATCGGATGAAACGCAAATATCAAGGATATTCTACTAATTTCATGGAGTATAGAAGTCAAAGTTTTAACCAACCGGGTATAATAAAGAATGGAATAACAAAAGAAATCACCATGCATGCGGATTGTGATAGATGCAGTTATTCTAATGTAATAATAATAACGGAACCAGTCGTGAAATTCACAATGACGTGGATGTTCCAACAGAATAATAAAGATGGAACCAGATCCGGTGTAAAACACACGAGATAGGATATTCCAACAGAATGATAAAGATTTTAACTGGTCCTGTAAAACACATGCATGTGATGTTCCAACAGAATAATAAAAATCGGAACCAGTCCATTAGTAAAACACACGATAGGATGTTCCAATGTAATATAGAAGAATGTCACCAAGTATAGGTAAACCACATATACAAGTTTATTCCAATGTAATAATAAGCAATGGAATAACATAAGGATTTCACCAAGTATAGGGTATGCCATGTATACAAAGTTATGTATAGTATGCCACTTTTTACAAAGTTATTCCAATGTAATAATAATGAATGGAATAATGTAAGTTCTCTTCAAGAAGAAAGAATAACACCCTTACCGTAAAAAAAAACCTAATATATAGAAGTAGTGAAGTAGCGAGAATACTCTTCTTCTTTTCTATAATTTTCTCTATAGCTTCTCTCTATAATTTCTCTCTAGAGTTTCAATGAATTCGTAAGAAAATAATGAAGGAATGAGCTTCTATTTATAGGAAAATGGAATGCAAGTAAGTAGTAACTAATCCATGAACGGTCCAGATTGATTTACTTTAATCTGACGGTCCATATTTAAAGAAAAATCTTTTAAATAAAATATAATATATTCTATTTATATAAAAACATTTTACTATGCAAACACTATGCAATACTATGCAAAACACTATGCAAAACACTATGCAACACTATGCATAATAAAATATAATATATTCTATTTATAGAATAACTTTAATAAAGTATTCTATTTTATATAAAAGATGTTTCGCTTTTATTACGTTAATAATACTGAATAAAACAAAACGTCATTATCGCTATAATAATTCATATTATTAATCGACAATAATGGAATCAAACCGAGTGACTTCTCACATAAGCATCAATAATCAATACCGCGTACTTATACATGCCACATATTCATCGTACTTTTACTACCGAGTAGTTCAACAAAGAACTACAGTAAAACTTCCGCCGTTATTTCAATAAAATATTTTTGTCGCTTTCTCAATCCGACAATAATTACGCTAGGGTCCACCAATGATTGAGTAGTTGTACGAATATTCCCCGCTAAACCGAATATTCCCCACCAATCGAATATAATATAACCACTTGCATACTTTGCAAAATTTATAAATACTACCCACAACTATAATATTATCTTAAATTCACACCATAATATTAAAAAATTATTTCAACAAAATTTAAATCTTTATTGATAAAATCTGGGGTCTCACATCAGTCCCAAAAAAATTTCTTTTTTGGTATTTAGTAGAATATAGTCCCATATTGAACATATATTTTTCTCGAATTTTTTAAAATTCATTTACTATTTTTCTAATGGCCAAAACTGCCGAATATTTAGACATTTATCATAAACTGTACTTTTGTCTAAAAATTCCAAAATTTACAGGGTATACTCCTGTTATATACATGTACTTCCAATAAATATTTCACCAATTTTGGAGTTAACCACAAGGAGTTATAAGGGTTTACTTTTAAAATAGTCTTTTGCCATAAAATTCATAACTCTCAATCTATACATCCAAAAATTGCCATGTTTGGACACAAACTAAAAAACTCATCAAATTAAACTCACAATTTTTTCCAAAATTTTTGATGGTCGAAAAAATGATGAAAATGCCCCTAACAGAAATTGCCCCAAAACAATTCCTATTTCTTTTACAAAAAACGGGATTGCTTTGGCTTCCACAGCCACAACGGCTTGTAAACTTATCATTTTTGAGTGCTACCACTTGGGTTTGCTACATAACTTACATATCTAGTACCACTATTTGACGGATCGCAAAAAGGAGTTATAGATTCAAAACGGTGGATTTTTAAAGTATATAAAAGTTAGGGTTTCAAAACTCAAAAAAATATTTTTCTTTTCCTTTTGATTCCAATCAAATCAACACCCAATATGGGTAAATCCAAATATAAAACACTCATCAACATGTAAAATCATGGTTTTTGAGTTTATAAACATAAATCTAAGCTTTGATTTAGAATATCTAAAACAAATTACATAAACTAGTTACCTTTGTTCAAAATCTTCTTTTTTTTCTTCTTCTTCAATGAAGTATCTTCTCTCTCCTCTTCTTCTCCCTCTTGGGGCTGCCACCCCTCCTCTCTTACTCCTCCATGGCTTTGGCCACCTCCCTTCTCTCTCTCTCTCTTCCTTCTCTTTTCCCGTTTCTTTCTTTCTCTTTCTTCTTTTTCCTTTTCTCTTTCTTATTTCTCTTTTTTCTCTTTCCTTATCCTTCTTTTCTCTTCTTATCTTCTTTTCCCTTCTTCATTCTACCGAACATGTGGCCTTATCATGCAAAAATATCTTCTTCTTTTTTTTTAATGCTTTAGTTAACATATCCAAAGTCCAAAATGCCCCTCTTCATTTGGTTTTAAAAATTGGGCCACTTATTTAATCTTTTGGGCTTTCCTAATAATTCTTTGGGCTTTATAAAATTGACATAGTCCAATTATTTCTATCTTATCTCACCCTAAATATTTAATTTGGATTTTCATTCCATACATATAGAATTTAAAATCATTAGTCTAGTACATTAAATTTTATAACCAAATTAAACTTACTTTAATTAAGTTATAAAATTAATAAATTTGAGATAGTAAATATATATCTCTTGACTTAATATAATTTTTAATATTATTATACTCCCACATGTTCCTTAACAATTGGGCTCACTTGGGCTTAACACTTAATTCCTTCGGCTTTCCAAATAAAATATTTGGACTTCCTAATTAAAATATTTGGGCCATAAAAATTAATATGGTCCATTACATTAAATTCTATCTTACTCTAATCATTAAATTATGGTTTCTATGTACTCAAGTGAAATAAAAATTCTTACTCAAGTACATTTAATTTCTTAACCCAATTAAACTTACCTTAATTAAGTTATAAAATTAATTAATTGAGATATATAAAATAAATCTCTTTGAATTAGTATATATTTTAAATACCATAATTCTCTTAGATTATGTCATTCAGATATAATTAAAATACTAGAACCACTAAATAACTACAAACCATGTAGGTTAATTAATTCTCATACCTAATTTAAATAACTTATTTAAATTATACAATTTATATTGTATAATTAAATTTAATTTCCTCCTTCTCTCCATAAATTATTTTTAAACAATTTATTTATATATTAAATATATAATTTAATATATTCAATCATGTATTTACATATGAATTTAATTTACTAACTAGTTGATACCAATATACATATTTACATATTAGATCTCATCTCATATTTTTACTTTACATAATTTGGTATAATATTGAATATTATACTATCCTCCATATAACCTAATATCATATATCCAATTATTTTCTTTTCTTTCTATAAATTGTCTTCACAATTTATTTAACTGTAGTAAATATATTAATATATTCACCCCATTAAATACATGCATACATTACACTCAATAAGGTAATATATGATTTCTTCAATAAAATAGTGGCTATACATGAAGTATATTTATTGCCACTTAATTTACTACACATTAAAATAATTTAATATTATAAATTATTTTAATTTTACCCATCAATTTTCATTAGTAATTTACTCCTACACTTTACTTACATACTTTACTTACATATAATAAATATATAATTCTAATATATTTATTATACACAACATCACATATTGTATGACACATAATCATTTGTGTATTACAATATCACATAACATATCATCTAATAAGAATTTTCTTTGTTTAATTCTTATTTTAATATTATCCAAAAATTTGGGTTGTCACACACCTAATTTAGTTGGCATGCATAATAAAGATGTTAAAACATAACATGGCATACAATAACAGATCCTAATATAATGTAATACCAAAATATGAAGATTTTTAAATTATCACTTAAATAAGTTATGTAATGAACAAAGGTGATGTTACAAGAGTTTGAGATGAATGATAAAGATTATGTTAGACTATATTGAGATTTCAGATTCGTAGGGGTGGTTAACCAACATGATTAGACATTAAGTTAAGGTTATGACTTAAATGGTGGGTTAAACCCATAAAGCTAATATTAATACAACTAATTGTTATTGCGATTTCAATGGTATGTGTAGGGTAATTGGTGAACATTATTATACATGTGTAGCTTACACACGAGGCAAGTTCCCTAACTTCATTCTTGTAACGACTGAGAAATTCGGATTTTATTGTAAAATAATTTTATTGAATTAAATAATAAATAAAATTATATTCTATGTGTTATCAAGATGTTTGTCATTATATAACCTAATGATGTAAGAATGTCGTAGTATTTGAGCTACGTGAGGAAATTATCGTGTTTAAATTTTCAAGACAAAAATAAAAGTTTTTCGAGAAATTTTCCAAAAAATACTATTCATCAGTATTTGCTCGGAAATTATTTTTGAACTTTCGAGAAATACATAATGATAGAATGTCAAGGTAAGATAGATTATGTAATAATAATCTAAGTATGAAAAATGAAATATTTCGCTTGTGGACTTAAATTGAGGATGTTAAGGAAAGTGATTTATTAATAAGTTAAGTAATGATCGTATGATACATGAGTATTGTACGAGGTAATGAATACGAGTATAATACAATGTATTATATGAGTTTGTATGAATGATGGTATAACGTATATAACAAAGTTATAAATGAGTTAGAATACGAGTATGAGACGTAAACAATACATTTTATGTATTAAGCAATGGTATTGGACTTATAGGATTTGTTAGAAATTTGTATAAGCCCAAGTGAATAAATGGTAAGACCCAACTATTGATTAATAAACAAGTTAGTTTTTTTTAATACAAAGCCCAAAGGTTAAGATAATCTAAGCCCAAGCTAGGATCCAATGAGTTGTTTAACCCATGGAGCAACCCTGTTAATGTGGTAAACCTTGGTAATCAAGTATTAGATGTGATGACCAAGTATTATGTGTGATGACCAAGACTTGGGTGTAATGATCAAGCAAGAGATAAGTGTTGTGCTTAGCAAGTAATGAATAGTAAGGAGGTGGCTTAAGGAGGTGGGTTGATATATTGACCAAACTACCCTAACTTTGGGAATTCTATAAATAAAGGTAGAATGCTAGTCATTTACTAATTGTTCAAATCATCCAACAAACTTATAAAGTGCTTAAGTGTTAGAGAGAATAAGCAACAATAAGTTACTTCCATTTGTAAGAAGAAGAAGAAGAAGACGTTTTACAAGAACTTCAAAGGGTAAGACTTCTTCTCCATTTATCTTCTATCTCTACCATGATAGGTTGATAAGAAAAGTATGGATTAAGGAACATGGATGTTAAGAAGTAAGAAGAATGATTAATCAATGGACTTAAGCCGCATAAGTCGGAAATAAGTCATTTAAACTAGCATAAGTTATAAACTTATGAAGAAGTAATATGAACTTGTTATGAGTTTATCTTAAGAAGTAGTATGAAAGTAATGAATTTGTATGAGTATGTATCATGTATACATGAATGAAACTATGTATTGAGAACATATAAGGAAGATGATTAAAAGATTTTAATTATCATAAGTTATGAACAAAGAAGCTATAAGTAGGTTATATTTTAATAAGTTATAAGCTCATAAAAGAATAAGTCAAAATCCAACATGAAAATAAGTTGTTGTATTACATATGTTAAGATGTTAACATGATGAATTAATTCATTTGAAGTAATGATCAAATCATAAGTAATGAAGATTTGCTAGAAATTGCACGATTGGACAATAATCGTCAAATTCGTGAAATTCTCGGAATAGAAGTCAAATTTTGTGTTTAGACTGAAAACATTTGTTTTTGTTGGAGATAAGTCATATTTGGTATTATAGAGTTGCGGACTCAAAAATGACCGAATTTTGACTTAGAACGAAGAAACGAGCGTTGAACGTTCACGAACGTTTATCGTTTTCGTTAAAAATGAACCAATAGGTGAATTTTTAGCAAATAAAGTCAAATAGATAAAATTCTTGCATGAACGCGTAGAGTATGAAATTTGTGAACCGTAGGCTTTTGAACGAGCCAATTCGGACTTATAACGAAGAAGTTATGAGCTCGGGAAGTTCGTAAAGTCAATAAACTGTTAGAACTATCTGGTGCATAGAGTTGGGCGCCATGACGCCAAAATTTCAAGGCCAATATGTCGTCATTGACATGTGAATAATTTATGACCCATTTGAAAGTGGCGCATGCAAAGCACGACCACTTTGTAAGGACTCATGCATGACAAGCCAAGTCCGGGACTTTACATCTATCGTTAACTCATATGCAATACGGCATTAAAAAGAATGTCAGGCGCCAAATGCCAAATTTTAGAACAATGATAGTAAATAATGTTTATGAGTATAAAGAAATGAATATGATTAATTCAAATTGAACTTTCCTTAAGGAACTTAAAGTAACATTGTTAAAACTTTGTTAAACCTTAAGGATAGTGCATGAAGGTTGATTATAATATATTCAACTATAAATACAAATAGAATGACATAGCCAGAATTGATAGTAAAAAAATCTAATATATGATTAGATTGGGATGAAGGGTAAGATATAGTCATATACATACTTGATTATATATGACCTAATGTATGGTGTTATGTAATCATGTATTGTAGAGACTTGAAAGATTCAAACATAAAGTAATTATATCATAGCAGACGCTGAAGGCAAGTATTCTAAACCTTGTCTCAGTTCAATCTGAACAAGCTTTGTAATTCATGTATTCTTACGCATGAATTGATGTGTGATGAAGTTAAAGTCAATTCTTTCGGCTAGACTTAATGCATTTGGTGGATTATTGATAATCTATCCATTTGTTATCAAATGTTGTTATCTTTTGTCAACAACTCGATATGGTTTTCAAAAGAAGATTGAGTATGATAAACAAATGTTTAGTCGTCTTACGACAGGCACATGAGGTTGCCATAAATTAAACGTAAATACGTTTAATGAATGTAGTGTTGATCAACATAGAGTACTATAGGCTGATCACCTAGAAGTGCTCGTAAGTAATATCGGACTTACGGACTTAGTGTCGGGTTGTCCTTTTCAAAGAAAGAATGAAATACTCAAGGTCTTGGACCAAATTTTATGTTTTACTGGATATTATTCATTGTGAAATGATTTGAAAGAAAGATGAAGTGCTATTTTGAATTATCAATTGTACTTCATAACTATTGTTCAGATATTGACGATATACGATTCTTATATGTCAAGCATGTTGTTATTGAATTGTCATACTTGCTGAGCTAGTTATGCTCACTCTTGCTTGAACCATATGAATGCAGCTAAGACTGAACAACCCGAAGGATCGAATAAGGATAAATGAAAGGCTAAGGCAGATCGTTAATCGGTCTATATAATAGTATAGGTTTATTGTTGTAACATATTTTGATATTATGACAAAGAACCTTTGTAATGGGTATAGAACTTGGGAAATGTAAATATTACTTTGAATATATAGAAGTCATGTTCGTTCTTTTGAGGCTTTTCAATTGAATGAATGTATGAATGGTAGTACCGTATTGCACCATATGTCGGGTTGGAAGATACCCGGATTTGGGGGCGCTACAGGTTGGTATCAAAGCCTAGGTTATAAAACTTAAGGGGGAAATTAGAACCTTAAGTCATAACCTTAAGAAAAGTCAAAGAAGTAAAAGATGGAAAGTAACCCTATAAAAATGCATTATAATTATGTTATGTGTTTTTATTATTTTACTGACGTGTACTAATTAAACTATATTGTTTTGTTGTAGATTTCAGAAGAAAATGAAATGTATAGAGATATACATGTAGTAAACGAGGATTCAGCAAATCGGGTAGAGATACTACCAAATCCTATAGCAGTAGAACCAGAAGTGGTGGAAATCGAGTCTGAAGACTCGGACAACTTAGACTACATGTCTGTGTTTGATGGCATGCTAGAGGAAGAGGTGGATATGATGTCTTTTGACCAGATAGCACCTACAGAAGAGTTGACTACGGGGGAGTCAATGAAGGCACTATTCATATCAGTATTGGATAGAAACATCCAATATTATAAGGAGGTTAAGGAGTTAAAAGAGGAACTCCAAGCTGTCTGGGAGGACAAGACTAGTTGGAGGGTATGTGGGAAGAGGAGCATGATGATCGAATTTTAGCCAAGGACAAGGTCCACGAGCTGAAATGCGAAGTCTTTGAGCTCAAGCAGGAGCTAAAGACTAAGAAAAAGAAGGTAGATAGGATGTCCTATATACATAGGAGTTCTCATGTGGATTTCAATGACAAGTAGTCGGGTATCCGATAGAAGAAGGGCGGCACTCCGACACATACTATCAACGAGATGTTATTACTTGGTCCGCCAAGAAAGATTTTGAGAATGCCCTACGACAGATGTAATCTAGCAATAGCTAGAAAAGTTAGATATGTAAATATTATGTATCTAGTAGTGATGTAAAACCCTCTTTTGTATAACAAAGGGTAGTCTTTTGTAAATCCCAAATTTTGGAAAGCAACTACGGGCTAGTAATGTAATCAGCTTTGGCTGTACAATGTAAGTAATGTAGTATTATACTACAAGTAATGAATCAATATAAGTCTTTTTATGGAATATATTGAGTAATGAGTATGAGTTATTGTTTCATCATAAATAATAACTAACCAACAAGAAGAAAGTAATAATGACGTGTTGTTTTCTTAACAGCAAAATGCCGCCAAGAAGGAGACAACGAAATCAAGATACTAATGTTAACCAACCGGAGGGAGGTCCGGTTAATCCAATGCAAGAGTTCGTTAATCTTTTAACGACCCGCTTAATAGAATCAGGCTAATGTACCCATAAATCTCGGAGTAATACGAGCTACTACTGTTAAGGATTTCAAAAGTGTCAGTCCGCCGGAGTTCAAAGGAACTACGGACCCTATAGAAGCCCAGACATGGGTGAAAGAGATTGAGAAATCATTTGTTATAGCAAATATTGATGAAGGTCAGAAGGTTACCTTTGCAACCTATATGATTAAAGGTGAGGCCAATTTCTGGTGGGAGGAAAACCAGGCTAGGGTCAGTATAGAAAATCTAACGTGGGTAAGGTTCAAGGAGATTTTCATCGAGAACTACTTTCCTACGAGCATGCAAGGAAGAATGGAGATTCAATTTCTTGATTTAAAGCAAGGGGATATGACGGTTCTCCAGTATGCTGCCAAATTTAATGAACTGGCAAGGTTTGCTCCATATCAGGTGGACACGGAGATAAGGAAGGCTAGACGATTCGAGCAGGGCTTGAAACCCTGGCTTTATAGCCGAATTTAAGTGTTCCAAAGTACTTCTTTTGGGACCATATTAGAAAAGACAATAATTGCCGAGGGTGGGAATGAGGCTCTTAGCCAATACCACAAAGACAAGAAAAATAAAGGTAAAGTTGAGGGAGGAATGAAGACCGAGGGAGCCAGTGGTAGTGGCGACGGTCAAAAGAGGAAGGGATTTAACTCTGGGAATACCGGAGTAAAACAAGGGGATCCTAAGAAGAGGATGGAGGCCTGTAAAACCTGTGGGAAGACTCACTTAGGAGTCTGTCTCAAGGGAAAGGCAGTATATTATAACTGTGGACAAGAAGGGCACATTTCGCCTAACTGTCCAAGTCCAAAGAAAAATCATGGATGCTTTGTATGTGGATCAACTGATCATATAGGAAAGAACTGCCCGAAGAAGGGGATGGACGGAAATAAGGGCACTAATAGCGATAAGTTAGCTATTGGTGGTCCAGCACAGCCGGGTAGGCCGATGGCCCGCACCTTTAATATGATGGTCCAAGATGAGGTAGCATCAGGGGATGTAGTCGCAGGTATTATTCCGATCAACAACATAAATGCTTACGTGTTGTTTGATTCGGGTGCTACTTGTTCGTTTATATCATGTGATTTTGCTAGACGATTAGAATTATTTCCCAAAAAGTTGCCTATACCTTTGAATATTAAGGTAGCAAACGAAGAGATAATTCATGTTAAAGATATTCATAGGAGTTGTTGCGTAGATGTACGTGGTTGTAAGTTATCGATAGATTTAATACCGATAAAGTTAGGAGAATTCTATGTAATTCTTGAAATGGATTGGTTGATTAACCATGGTGTAATTATAGATTGCCAAAAGAAATGTGTGAGCATTAGGACATTGAAACAACCTCCTGTAATATTTTACGATAATAAATCGCTGGGACGTTAGTGTTGCCTTACGATGACATAAACTAGAAAACTTTTAAGGAAGGGGTGTGTAGGTTACCTGTGTCATGTTGTCGATACCCAACGAGTGGGAGTGACCATGGAATAAATACCTATAGTAAACGAATTCGTGGATGTATTTCTAAGTGAGTTACCGGGTTTACCGCCAGATAGGGAGATCGAATTTGTAATAGACATTGTGCCGTGAGCGGCACTATCCTCAAGGGCACCATATCGTATGGCTACTGTGGAAATGAAAGAGCTAATGGTTCGATAATGAGAACTATTGGATGAAAAGTACATTCAACTAAGTGTTTCCCAAGTGGGAACACCGGTATTGTTTGTCAAAGAAGAAAGATTAGATCGTTAAGGCTTTGTATCGACTATCGAGAGTTGAACAAGTTAACGATAAAGAATAAATACCCATTGCCCAGGATCGATGATCTCTTTGATCAATTGAAAGGGGCAAAGTTATTTTTCTAAAATAGATTTGCGGACGAGGTATCACCAATTGAAGTTAGGAAGGAAGATGTACCAAAGACGACATTCAGGACTCGTTATGGTCATTACGAGTTTCCGGTAATGTCATTTGGGTTGACTAATGCACCAGCTTGCATTTATGGATATGATGAACAGAGTGTTCAAACAATATTTGGACAGGTTTGTCATTGTGTTTATCGATGATATTTTGGTCTATTCTAAGATGCCAGAAGATCATGCTGAACACCAAAGGTTAGTGTTGGAGACACTAAGGAAGGAGAAGTTATATGTGAAATTCACTAAGTGTGAATTTTGGCTAGAGAAAGTGCAGTTTTTAGGTCATGTCATTGACCAAGAGGGGATTTCAGTGGATCCAACGAAGGTAGAAGCAGTGATGGACTGGGAACAACTAAAAACGCTGATTGAGGTGCAGAGTTTCCTAGGGTTAGCGGGATACTATCAAAAATTTATCCAAGATTTTTCGAAGATAGCTACCCCGTTGACAAACTTGACAAGGAAGATGGTGAAATACATATGGATGGATAAATGTGAAGACAGTTTTCAAGAACTGAAGAAAAGATTGAGTGAAGCGCCTGTTTTGTCATTACCCGATGACACAGGAAATTTTGTAGTGTAGAGTGATGCTTCACATAGAGGACTTGGTTGTGTGCTTATGCAACATGTCAAAGTCATTGCGTACGCATCACGGCAGTTGAAGGATTTTGAGAAAGTTTATCCTACTCATGATTTGGAACTGGCCGCGGTAGTATTTGCCTTAAAGATATGGAGACATTATCTTTATGGGGAAAATGTGAGATATACACATACTATAAGAGTCTAAAATATATCTTCACATAGAAGGAGTTGAATATGAGACAGAGGAGATGGCTGGAGTTGATAAAGGATTATGATTGTGAAATCCTGTATCACCCTGGAAAAGCTAATGTAGTTGCCGACACCTTAAGTAGGAATGGTCGGGAAAAGTTGCTATGTTAACGACTCAAAATGAGTTAATAACAGAGATGGCTAGGATGGAGCTAGAATTGAAGATGCCAAGTGAATCCGGGTAGATACTTTTTACGACGGAGATGCAATCTACCATCGTAGAGAGAGTTAAAGAGGTACAATTCAAAACTGATGAGTGTGACCAAGTGAAGAAGATGTTAGCGGATGAAAAGGATATTAAGTATAGTCTTGATAATGAGGGATTATTAAGATTTGAAGGAAGAATTTGGGTTCCGAATGAGACGGAATTAAAAGATCAAGTGTTACAGGAAGCTCATAGTTCAAGGTACTCGATACATCCTGGTAGTACAAAGATGTATCAGGACCTTCGACAGAGTTTTTGGTGGCCGAACATGAAGAGAGAAATAGTAGAATATATTAGTAGGTGCTTGACTTGTCAAAAAGTTAAGGCCGAACATCAACGATCCAGTGGCTTGTTACAATCATTGGAGATTCTAGAATGGAAGTGGGAGCATATCACGATGGACTTCATGGTGGGACTTCTGACAACGACAAAAGGGTATGATTCAATTTGGGTAATAGTAGACCGGTTGACGAAGTTGGCTCACTTCTTGCCAATTAGGGTCAAGTATAACTTATACCAATTAGCTAAACTTTATGTAAAGGAAATTATTTCCAGACATGTAGTACCAGTATTGATTGTGTCAGATCGTGATCCACGATTCACATCGAACTTTTGGAGGAGTTTGCAATAACAGTTGGGAACACAGCTGAAGTTAAGTACAGCGTATCATCCACAAACCGATGGACAGAGCGAAAGGACAATTCAGACGTTAGAAGATATGTTGAGATCTTGCGTTATGGATTTCAAGGGTAGCTGGGATGATCACCTACCACTTGTAGAGTTTGCGTATAACAACAGTTATCATGCAAGCATAGGTATGCCACCTTATGTACGGAAGGAGGTGCAGAACACCATTATATTGGGATGAGGTGGGAGAATGCCAAATGCTAGGACTAGAATTGGTGTAGTAGACAGCGGATGTGGTAAAGTTAATTTGGATGCGTCTTGTTACAACTCAAGACATACAGAAGAAGTATGGGGACTCGCATAGAATAAATCGAGAGTTTGAAGTAGGCTCGTATGTGTTTCTAAAGGTATCTCCCTGGAAAGAAAAGATACGCTTTGGAAAGAAGGGAAAGTTAAGTCCAAGGTTTATAGGACCTTTTGAAGTATTAAAACGGGTGGGAGAGGTAGCCTATGTGATAGCATTACCTCCAGACCTAGAACGAATACATAACATGTTTTACGTATCTGTATTACGTCCTTATAAGCCGGACTATAAACATGTAATCGAGTATGAGCCGATTCATATCGAGAAAGACTTAACGTACGAAGAATCGCCAATTTAAATCATCGATAAAAAAGAGCATGTTCTGTGGAACAAAGTGATACCTTCGTAAAGGTATTATGGAAGAATCACGATGCCGAAGAAGCAACGTGGGAATTAGAAGAAAAGATGAAGAAAAATTTTCCTCAATTATTTGAGTAAAGTAAGACAAGATTCTGGGGACATAATCCTTATAAGGGGGGAAAGGATGTAACGACCGAGAAATTCGGATTTTATTGTAAAATAATTTTATTGAATTAAATAATAAATAAAATTATATTCTATGTGTTATCAAGATGTTTGTCATTATATAACCTAATGATGTTAGAATGTCGTACTATTTGAGTTACGTGAGGGAATTATATTGTTTAAATTTCCAAGATGAAAATAAAAGTTTTCCGAGAAATTTTCCGAAAAACACTCGGTATTTGCTTGGGAATTATTTTTGAACTTTCGAGAAATATGTAATGATAGAATGTCAAGGTAAGATGGATTATGTAATAATAATCTAAGTATGGAAAACGAAATATTTCGCTTGCGGACTTAAATTGAGGATGTTAAGGAAAGTGATTTATTAATAAGTTAAGTAATGATCGTATGATACATGAGTATTGTACGAGGTAATGAATACGAGTATAATACAATGTATTATACGAGTTTGTATGAATGATGGTATAACGTATATAACAAAGTTGTATATGAGTTAGAATACGAGAATGATACGTAAACAATACGTTTTATGTATTAAGCAATGGTATTGGACTTGTAGGATTTGTTAGGAATTTGTACAAGCCCAAGTGAATTAATGGTAAGACCCAACTATTGATTAATAAACAAGTTAGTGTTTGTTAATGCAAAGCCCAAAGGTTAAGATAATCTAAGCCCAAGCTAGGATCCAATGAGTTGTTTGACCCATGGAGCAACCATGTTAATGTGGTAAACCTCGGTAATCAAGTATTAGATGTGATGACCAAGTATTATGTGTGATGACCAAGACTTGGGTGTAATGATCAAGCAAGAGATAAGTGTTGTGCTTAGCAAGTAATGAATAGTAAGGAGGTGGCTTAAGGAGGTGGGTTGGTATATTGACCAAACTACCCTAACTTTGGTAATTCTATAAATAGAGGTAGAATGCTAGTCATTTGCTAGTTGTTCAAATCACAACAAACTTATAAAGTTCTTAAGTGTTAGAGAGAATAAGCAACAATAAGTTACCTCCATTTGTAAGAAGAAGAAGAAGACTTTTTACAAGAACTTCAAAGGGTAAGACTTCTTCTCCATTTATCTTCTATCTCTACCATTATAGGTTGATAAGAAAAGTATGGATTAAGGAACATGGATGTTAAGAAGTAAGAAGAATGATTAATTAATGGACTTAAGCCGCATAAGTCTGAAATAAGTCATTTAAACTAGCATAAGTTATAAACTTATGAAGAAGTAATATGAACTTGTTATGAGTTTATCTTAAGAAGTAGTATGAAAGTAATGAATTTGTATGAATATGTATCATGTATATATGAATGAAACTATGTATTGAGAACATATAAGGATGATGATTAAAAGACTTTAATTATCATAAGTTATGAACAAAGAAGCTATAAGTAGGTTATACTTTAATAAGTTATAAGCTCATAAAAGAATAAGTCAAAATCCAACATGAAAAATAAGTTGTTGTATTACGTATGTTGAGATGTTCACATGATGAATTGAATTCATTTGAAGTAATGAACAAATCATAAGTAATGAAGATTTGCCGGAAATTGCACGATTGGACGATAATTGTCGAATTCGTGAAATTCTCGGAATAGAAGTCAAATTTTGTTTTTAAACTCGGAAACGTTGGTTTTTTATGGAGATAAGTCATATTTGGTATTATAGAGTTGTGGACTCGAAAATGACCAAATTCTGACTTAGAATGAAGAAACGAGCGTTGAACGTTCACGAACGTTTATCGTTTTCGTTAAAAATGAACCAATAGGTGAATTTTTAGCAAACAAAGTCAAATAGATAAAATTCTTGCATGAACGCGTAGAGTATGAAATTTGTGAACCGTAGGCTTTTGAACGAGCCAATTCGGACTTATAACGAAGAAGTTATGAGCTCGGGAATTTCGTAAAGTCAACAAACTGTCAAAACTATCTGGTGCATAGGGCTGGCGCCGCGGGCCAATTTGTCGCACCGCAGTACCGTGAATAGTTTCTGACCTAATGGAAAGTGGTACCGCAGCATGGACCACTGAGTAAGGACTCATGCCATGACGCCAAGTCCGGGACTTTGCTCTCAGAATCTCAACAGCAATGTGTACGACAAAAGAGAACAAGTTGGCACCATGACCACCCCTAGAACAATGATAGTAAATAATGTTTATGAGTATAAAGAAATGAATGTGATTAATTCAAATTGAACTTTCCTTAAGGAACTTAAAGTAACATTGTTAAAACTTTGTTAAACCTTAAGGATAGTGCATGAAGGTTGATTATAATATATTCAACTATAAATACAAATAGAATGACAAAGCCAGAATTGATAGTAAAAAAATTTAATATATCATTAGATTGGGATGAAGGGTAAGATATAGTCATATACATACTTGATTATATATGACCTAATGTTATGGTGTTATATAATTATGTATTATAGAGGCTTGAAAGATTCAAACATAAAGTAATTATACCGTAGCAGACGCTGAAGGAAAGTATTCTAAATCTTGTCTCAGTTCAATCTGAACAAGCTTTGTAATTCATGTATTCTTACGCATGAATTGATATGTGATGAAGTTAAAGCCAATTCTTTCGGCTAGACTTAATGCATTTGGTGGATTATTGATAATCTATCCATTTGTTATCAAATGTTGTTATATTTTGTCAACTACTCGATATGGTTTTCAAAAGAAGATTGAGTATGATAAATAAATGTTTTGTCGTCTTATGACAGGCACGTGAGGTTGCCACAAATTAAACGTAAATATGTTTAATGAATATAGTGTTGATCAACATAGAGTACTATAGGCTGATCACATAGAAGTGCTCGTAAGTAATATCGGACTTACGGACTTAGTGTCGGGTTGTCCTTTTCAAAGAAAGAATGAAATACTCAAGGTCTTGGACTGGAGTTTATGTTTTACTGGATATTATTCATTGTGAAATGATTTGAAAGAAAGATGAAGTGCTATTTTGAATTATCAATAGTACTTCATAACTATCGTTCAGTTATTGAAGATATACGATTCTTATATGTCAAACATGTTGTTATTGAATTGTCATACTTGCTGAGCTAGTTTTGCTCACTCTTGTTTGAACCATATGAATGCAGCTAAGACTAAATGACCCGAAGGATTGAATAAGGATAAAGGAAAGGCTAAGGCAGATCGTTAATCGGTCTATGTAATAGTATAGGTTTATTGTTGTAACGTATTTTGATATTATGACAAAGAACCTTTGTAATGGGTATAG
Source organism: Panax quinquefolius (assembly GCA_020205615.1). Classification (NCBI taxonomy): domain Eukaryota; kingdom Viridiplantae; phylum Streptophyta; class Magnoliopsida; order Apiales; family Araliaceae; genus Panax; species Panax quinquefolius. The sequence goes on along the minus strand of CM035155.1, from coordinate 86,092,322 downwards.
AACCTAGGAAATGTAAATATTACTTTGAATATATAGAAGTCATATTCGTTCTTTTGAGGCTTTTCAATTGAATGAATGTATGAATGGTAGTACCGTATTGCACCATATGTCGGGTTGGAAGATACCCGGATTTGGGGGCGTTACAATTCTCTTTATAATGAATTTAAAGTTGAGCAAGCCTAATCTATCTTGTGTATGATTGTACAAGCTCTTGTAATCTAATTCATTACATCGAGCAAGTTTCATTTTTCGTATTCTTGTTATTGATATTCAAAACATATACTGTTTTAATACATTAATTCAAATGAGATTGTTCTAACTCTTTTGAATGTAGTACTTTGCATATATACCATGTCTACTCATTTGTATATTGTTGTTATTTTATCCTTGACTTAAATAACTTTGTTCAATTCTATATTATTGTATTGAACCTTCTAATAGCAAGCAAACTCTTATTAATCAAATTGGTCTATAATTGAATAGTGTTTTAAAATTCTAGAACCACTGATAAGCTAGTTCCAAACTAAACTTTCTTTAGTGCGGAAATTCTAAATTCAAACTGAGATGAACAACCCTAACATAGGGGATTATGTACGTGTAACGTTTAGATTTTTGTGCACAATACATGGTACAAAGGGTGGATCCCCCTAAGCATATAAAGAAGGGTCTGTATAGTCTAAATGACTGTTAAGGTTGGGGTAATAATACCTAAATACCTGGGACATAGTTCGCGGTCTTAAGACCCTCAGATATTAAATTCGAGCTTGTTTCTATTTTTGAATCGTAGAACAAGTTCACCATTACTCAGCATTCGTTGTTCATTCTCATGTTGTTATTATTATTACTCTTTATATCAGTGAGCAATTGTTTGCTCACTCTTGCAATTAACACTACCGCTAAAGTTAAAAAGGTCGATGAGCCATCTTTCAACAAAGGAAAGGGCAAGATGTCCAAGTGTTGAAGATCTATAAGAATTTATTTGAATGAATTATGTTATAAGACTGAATTTATTTATATGATATATTCTGCAGACTTATGTAATAGTTTAAGGTTAGATTATCGGGGATTATTGTTTAAGTTATTTAAATTATGTCTTTATCCTTTATTATGGGTAGTTAGGTATAATAGTTTTGGTTAGTGAGCACCAAATTCTGTGAGAATGGAGTACTCGGATTTGGGGGTGTCACAACATCCAAAGAATGTAGCCTCTGGTCAGAACTATAAAGATGCAATCTACTTTAAGGATGCCAAAGAGCAATCCCCAAATGGCTTGCAAGCAAATAGAAGATCGAAGTACCAATTCAATTCGCATCCTGATTGAGAAGTGAAGCCATTCAAGGAAGTCTTCCACAAGCAATATTAAGAAGACTTCAGATAATATGACTGAAGGAAGTCAGCAATGCAGTAGCTATCAAGATAAACAAAAGATGACGATCGTGGGAGTAACCAAGATCGTAGTGCTTGCTAGATGAGGAGCAAGAACTAATGCAGTTTATACAGAGATACTGGCTAACCTATAAAGAATAAACAAAGAAGATTAAGCATGGGTCAGACCGTTGATGATATGTGAATGGGAGATCACAATGAGAAAGAGAGATGAGCATGACCAATAAGACGAGTCTTGAAATTCAGGAGGGACAGAGCATTCAAACAAGTTATCAGTGTCTATTACAAGTCAAAGGCAAGCAGAAGTGTTGAAGCACTGCGAGAGTGAAGGAAGAGAGGTTCTACATTGCAAATCCAAATAACACTCTCAGAATCGTAGTGTTGTCTCAATCAGTCAATGAGCAATATTCAAAAGACTAATTACAATCAAGTTCAAGGTCATCTACATCAAAATCATAGAGTTCGGTCATCTGAGTATTGAAGCTTTGGAAACGTCTCAAAGACTGACATTCGAACATTGTTGATTAAAAGCATCGATGCAGAAGGACAACTCCTGATGTTCTGATCGAGGAGTTATAAAGAAGAAATAAAGGTGACTACTAGTCTGACATGTTAAAATGACATCTTTGATGTGGTAGGTAAAATAGTAGATTGCAGTGTTAGAAAAGTGAAGAAGGGACTGTCACATCACATAAGTAGTCTCACCAAATAACTCGAGATCTGCGAATCAATTCAAAGCTTCCAAAGGCTATAGTCCAATGGGAAGCTCATAGAATGATATTTAACAGATGAAGCTTGAATGTAGAAAATGAGTTGGTTTTTGACAAGTTGTTGACTCTAAGAGTTCTACAGAGCTAAACATAATATGTCTCAGTGATAGTGAGACAACGAAAGTAGAAGTGAAGCAGATAAGAGAAGAGCTTTAACAAAAAAAAGGCTTCACTTAACAACAATAAGAATGTCAGCTAAGCTGAGAGCCGAAAAGGCCAAGAAGATAGCTTTCAAAAGATTGACATATCAGAGAGAAGATTCAAAGAGCCACTCTACGAATCACCATGAACCATCAAGAGGTGAAGAAGAACAGATACAGAACCAAATTTATACACAAGTTAACCAAGGTTCAGGGGATGCTAAATGCCAAACTGAGTACACCAAAAGTGCAAAGACTTAGAAAACCTCAAATGGTGAAGGTGTGCAAGCTGAGATCAGATAAAGATAAGAATCAACCACAAGATCAGCTACACCAAAGAAGGAGTGAAAGACTGTTAAGTACTCAAAGAGAACAAGCTTCTTGAACAACTTAACAGTCTGTTCAATAGTGATCCAGTCTCGATGCAGAATCTAAAGAGGATCACAACTAGCTGCTAAGTATCAAAGGATGAACAAGTTTAAAGTCATCTTAGCCGCTCAACACCAACAACAACATCAAGAAGAAGCCATGGCTTGAGGGGTCCTTGTCCTAGGGACTAAACTGAGTTCCAAGTCTTCTAGACTTGAAGAGTTCTTAGTGAACTATAGTTCCAAGTCTGCTGGACTTGAAGAGTTCTCAGTGAACTAAAGTTTCAAGGCTGCTGGCCTTGAAGGAATCTTAGTGATTTAAAGATATAAAGACTTCGTTAGTGGAATCCCTTCTTGTTGAAGTAGAAGAGTGGATTAGGAGCTTGAGTCTCTGAACCACTTAAAATTCCTTATATATTTTACATACTGTCATTTACATTATGAATCTATAACGACTATAACTGCTATGAATATGATAACTACTTACATCTAAACTAACTCTAGAAAAATGGTCAACATAACATCTATGAAGGGGAACCTTAACTTATTCCGTTGTATTTGAAATAATTCTTAAGTTTGTCATCTGCTAATTACTTAGCAATGTAAACTAAAATGGAAAAGATTTTTAAAATCTAAAAGGATCTATTTAACCCCTCTTCTAAATCTAATGTGTGCCCTCTAAGAACTAACAGAGACCATGCTAGGTTAGCCATTGTAATCATCAAATACCAACATTTCTAATTAAAGTAACCATTCTTCACTTACCACTCAATAATATACATTCCATACAATTTTACTCAATCCTTGAGATATCTTGAGAGAGCTATATCCACAAAAAGATTTAAGTAACTACATATTGTAATAGAATGTAGACTTTTGTGATGAATATACCCAACATCAACATTTATAATTAAGTATAATTTCAAAATAATTTTATCGTCGAATATGTATTGTGTTCCACAAAAAACAGTCTTATTCGTAATATTTTATTATTCCAAAAAATTTCATTTTATTATTGATAATATAAAATGACATGATGTGTTAAAATTTAATATCATTATCTTATTGTCATGATTTTATTGTCATGCTACTATAACTTAATTATTTTATATAACATTCTTACTACTCACAAATATTTTTTTAATGGGACTATGGAGCATCATTTTTCAAAAAGATTTCACAATATCATACTCCTCGGTCTCATATTAAATGACCTAATTTTCTTTTAAGATATTCCACAATAAATATCATATTTTTATATTAGTAACTATTTTTATCTTATTTTTCCATTTAAAGCCTCATAATCTTTTTAGTTAACTTTTGTTATAAACTTAAGAAATGATAAAAGGTTTACATTGGAAAGAAATATCGAGATTGTTAGACCACTTTTCTCTCATATTATTAATATAACATCTCTTATATTTAATATGAGAATAACAACAAAAAATATAAAATAGCTAGAAATATACTTATTGGAATGTGAAAATAACAATACAAATGATCTAGAGAATTAATTCATGTGGGAACTAACAAGGAATAGTTAATGTTGCGGTCATAAAAAAAGTGAATGAATACTTCAATTAAAAAGTAATTTAGAAGGGTAATTTGGTAAAAAAAATATTATTAATTAGCATGCCAAAACCAATTAGAACATTTAATATGGAATGAAGGGAGTATCAAATAATAGCACTTTCATTTAAGTCCGAATATCAAGTGGGTTTGAATCAATTTCGGTAGCATTTCGGTGTACCGACGACTTTATCGGGTAATTATCGAGTTTATTGTTAATAAAACTCTAATTTGTATTTTAAATATTATTCTGGATAATTCATGTCGCGTTGGGATTTTTAGTGTCCCTTTTCGTTACTTGTTCTTTGGTGTTCTCATGTTAATGTGAGACTTGTTTGAAAAAACAAGTGAAAAAGGTCTGACATGTATAATGTCGGCGATTTGACTTTAAAAGTCGCCAGTTGGTGTATTTAATTGGTTGCACCAATGCAACCAAAAAAGGTTTGCACATTGACCCAGTGATGTGACACTACTAAACGGGTCTGTGAAACCAATATTCATTTGGATCCGGGGGCTTGATTATGCAGAGGGAAGGTGTTAGGCACCCCTCGACATCCGTGTTGCCACGGTGACCGCCACTTTTCAAAGAAACTGTTATATGAATGTGTGTGTGTGTGTGTGGATCAATGTGCAATTATTTGGAAGTAGTGCTACACCTCGTTCGCACCTATATACATAGGGTTTGAATTTATAGAAAAATTCAATTTTTAACAAGATACAACAATGAAGTTTTATAAAAGAGGTTTTTCAAACCCTGTGCTCAATAGTAATTGAGGCCTTTGATACTTCCATTTTATTATTAAATATTCGGCTTGTTTGCTTTTATTTACGAGATGCAAAGCATCTTGGAGAAAATAATATACAGCAGTGCTGAACTCCTCACGGGCATGACAACCATCCAAGGAAATTCAGACACTGTAAAATAATGTACAAGCTGCTCACAGCTGAAAAAGGTCCATCATGTGAACCGAATCTAGATTCAAGAATCAACACGTGATCACATGATTCCTAGGCTCATATGATCATCTGCAATTTGTATGGAAAGCGATGCAGTTATATATATAAAAGTTATAAATATATATATATACAGACTTGATCAACCACCACGGTTTACTCAATGGGGATCGGAAATGTAAATATATAAAGTGGTAAATATATATATATATATATATATATATATATATATATATATATATATATGGACATGATCAACCACCACTTAAGTAAACTCTGTGTGGGGACGAAATGTAAATAAAGTCATAAAAGCGATCAACGCCACGCAAGTAAACTCCAAGCGTGACGAAATGTAAATAAAAGTAGTAAAAGGCCACGAAGTGAACTCCGAACTGACGAAATATATATATATATATATATATATATATATATATATATATATATAAGTAAATAAATGCTCTGGATGTAATCCAGGCTCATCAGATATGTCTGACAATAATTATATATATAAGTATATATATATATATATATATATATATATAAAAGCAAATAAACGCTCTAGACATAAGTCTAGGCTCAATCGAGGCATAACTCGATAATGTTAGTCCATATACAAAATATATACAGACCAAAATGAAAACCACAGACCGAAGTCCGGGCAAACACACACACCACGACTCTCAATGTGTATAACAGTGTGTGCTAATATCGAAAGAAGGCTTTATGGAATGTGAGAAGGCTTACAGTGAGCTGCCAAAGTAGACTTCTATGACTCTATGTGGATAAACACTCAGCTTTCGCCGGATAAAAGTGTAGCTATATGTGAGCTAACAGGTGTTTAAACTGAGGAAACACTCAATATGGGTGTGTACAGAGTAAATTGTATAGTGCTTCCTCACCTTTTCTCTCTCCTTCCTCTCCTCAAATGGCTGACCCCAAGGTCTATATTTATAGACTGATGGCCACAGGTACACCTGCGGCAGCCGTGGTGCATCCGGGCCTCACGGGTCCCATCGTCTCGAAGTATATGCACTCGTGCACTGTAATATCCGCTCGAACTTGCAGAACTTCAATTCGAGCATCCGAACGAGGTATATGTTACCTTCTTTGGACCGCTTATGTAGAGAGTTATGCAATGACATGGATTAGAGGTTGTACGAAGTTAGGAAGAGGGGTCCATGCCCATGGTCTTCAAGCTTTAAAATCTATCCAAGGTACTGTCATGCGTAATAGTCACTCGGGATTGTAACTCCTCGATTCTTGTGGGATATCATTGGATGTATGTATGTATGAAGTGTTGAGACAACGCGCAGGTATAAAAGGGGCAAGATGACGTTTTACTCTTCACCGGGGTTATCGCCGGTTTGAGTTAAAAGCAGACGTTGCTTAGGGTTACATTTGAGATTGGACTACTTGTTGGTATGCCGCGATATCATCTTGTGAGAGAAAATGTTGAGGCGGTAAGATGACATTTGACTCCTCACCCAGGTTATTATCGGTTTGAGCTGAAAGCAGACGTTGCTCAGGGTTACATCTGAGATTGGACTGCTTGTTTGTATGCCTCACTGTCATCTGTGGGTGTGCCTGTCTGCCCGGTGTTAGCTCTGAATCTAAGGTATGAGTGCCTCAACAGGAGGTCTGAGCTTGAAGCTGATAGTATGTATTTGAAATAAGCATTTCCGGAGTTATCGTCGGAACTGCAATAACACTCCTTGGGGTTATCGCCAAGGACGAAACTCGGGGTTATCTCTGAGGTTGGAAATGACCCTTCTGGTGTGTGTTCCAGGGTTGGAAATGATGTTCCCGGTGTATATCCCGGGTTTTGGGATTGACTTCCGGTAGTATCTGGAATGGATATAAGTTATCTTCAAGTGTTATCTCTGAAAGACGAATATGCCCTCCTGTAATGTCAGTAACAGGCGTGCAAAAATTTTTTAGTGTCTACAGATGCCCCTCTTTATCATATTCATGCAATGCAAGGCATGGATAGGATAAAGAATCCTAGACACTTGAAATGCAAGTGAGGTAAACATGATGCTATATGCAGCAACATGATGCAAATATATGATGCATGATTGTCAGGTAATCCTGTTGGGATGACAATCAACGATGGCTTGGACATGCAATCCAAGTCTTCAAGGATGTTAACGTTGGGGTTATCACCAAAGTCTTGAATCCTAGACACTGGCTTGTATTCCATAGAGGTACCTCTTGTGTATAAGAGATCTGTGGGGATAAAGCTTTGTCTATTTGAGGATGTGTATAACATATTCCCTCATTCTATCGGAGTTACTGCCAATAATCTGTCACTGTCAGGGTTGCCTGACCTTCATTGATGTGTGTATCACCGGATAGATCAATGCTGGGTACATTGTCAAGGTTGTTTGACCTTCATGAAAGTAGTATGCACACAAGCCAATCATGTTTGATGATAAAGCATATACTTTGTAACAATCTTATTCATTTATTAATAAAAGTATTAATTTATTAAAGGCTTTTAATTATCTACATGATGCTGTTTTATAATATGTGATAAACCCATAGTTTTAAGCAATGCTTTTAGAATAATGATGATGATCATTCTAATGAGATCTAAATTCTTAGAAAGCTTAAAACAAAAATAGTTCCCAATCATTGGATTACTAAATTGGGGATTAGTGAATCCGGATAGATTGGTACATACGTTGCTTGCTCATTGGATGAGGATGATTGATCTCATGATCATTTGTGTGGAGATACTAAAGCAAGTATGTAGGTGCTTATTAGAGAATAAGTTCACCGAGCGTGGCTCGCTAAGAAATACCTAATGGAGTTTTACTTGCTTTGTCAATAGGAATTCTGTAGTGATAGTAGTCTGAGTAATCCTTGGACTTGAGATCATCATAGTATCTTGTGTATGATGAGTTATACTTTGACTTATTCCTTAAGACCCTTAGGGTATATCAAAGGGTATGCTTGGGTATAATAAGTTGTACATGGAGATAATGTATGATCAATAAAGAATCTACCACTTATTATTAAAAGAAGAGAATGTCCTATGTGATTCGATAAATGACAACCCAAAGAGTCCTTGGCGAAAGCGAAATGAAATTAGAAAGGAGTTTCTAATTTGCATTATTTGAGTTGTGCATTTAAGGATCGAAATACATATAATTAAATAAAATAAGACTTGACAAAGAATTCCATGTCTTATATTTAATTGGGACATTGTATGGTGGAAGGATTGAATTGTATTTTAACTATTTACTCAAAGGTTCTTTAATGATTAATGTTGAAATCTATATTATCCGGAAAGTCGTTGATCGCTAGGGGGCTTATCCTATTGTAGAATAAATATTATTTATTTAAATAAATTAATTGTTTAATTTATTTATTTAAATAAGATTAGAATTGTTCTAATTGATTTATTCACAACCGGTTTAATATGGAGAACCTAAAGGGTCACACCATAAAAGGAAGAATAATTATTTAAGAAGTTAATGGCATAATCGTAATAATATGTTAAGTATATTTAATTTAATCTATGGTGATAGAATAAATTAAATATCTTAATATTATTATTTAATATTTTAGAAATATTGAATATAAATTAATAAGAGGAGTCTTATTAATATTATTACAATTATTATTATTTTAATTTCTAAAAGAGTTTAGGAATTAATTTAATATAAGTACTCTCATTTATTCCTAATAGGATTAGGAGGGAAAATTAGTTAAAGGAGTTTAATTAATTATCCCTAATAAGATTAGGGAGCCCATTTAATTAAAAGAGTTTAATTAAATAATACCTTATTTTTATTAAATAAGGTTACCTGATATCTTTATAAGAGGAGTCTTATATCAGATATCAGAGGAACGACATAATTCCAATTTGTTGAAGAGTACGCCCTTTTTCTATAGAGATAGAAAACTAGGGTTGAGCCAATACCCCTTCTTCTTGAAAATTCTTTTTCCTTGGTGGATCACCTCTAGAGGCCAAACATTTGGGTGGCTAACGTTGATCAAAGGAAGGAACCAAACTCGGTGGATTCAAGTTGAACGCGAAAGGATTTGGAGGTGAACTTGTACCTGAGGAAGCTCGATCTTCAAGGGTATGATTTTATTCTTTATCTTTTGGTTTAATTAATAATTGTGCATAAAGGGTGATCCGGGTATATGGTTTGTAAAATTTTTAAAACTCTGATTTTACACGTTTCCGCATTAATTTTGCAATTTGATTGCGTTCATGAATATTACAAACCTAACAGTGGCATCAGAGCAAAACCTTTATGCGAATTATTAATTGTTCAGATTTGATATGTATATTGATATGTGTTTAGAACAATTTAATTGGGCATAATTTGTTTGTATAAAATTTTAAAAAAAAAAAAAAAAAAACGTATGCTGTTAACAGGTGAATACCAACGCTGTTAACAAGTGAATACCAATTGGGGTGGTGGCGCAGTTGGCTAGCGCGTAGGTCTCATAGCTTATCTGAGAGTAATCCTGAGGTCGAGATTTCGAGCCTCTCTCACCGCATTAAATTTTTTTTTTATTATAATAAGCTGCTGATTTATGGAAATCAAGGGGATTCTCATATTGTAATGATTGCTCCAATGATTGCTCCAAAATTTATTAAGTAATCAACCACATGAAGGAACAAAAGGGAAGTTAGATTACATATATTATATATATAATATATATATATATATATATATATATATATATATATATATATATATATATATATACACTTATATATATATATATATAAAATATATTCTTTTTAATTATTTTATAATTAAAATAAAAGTTTATTTTAATTTTAAAATTAAATTTCATGCTAACTAATTAGAGTTGGAATTGGATTTCATGATAACTAATTTGAGTTGAAATTGGATTATATGTTTCCTTAAATAAAGGAGTTTATTTAGATATGAAATAAGATTTCATATTATTCAAAATAAAAGAGTTTATTTGTGAATAGGAAAGAGAATCCATGTTTCCTTAAATAAAGGAGTTTATTTAAATATGAAATAAGATTTCATATTATTCAAAATAAAGGAGTTTATTTGTGAATAGGAAAAGAATTAGTGTTTCCTTTAATAATTTTTTTTTTTACATGGAATTGGATTCCATAATTAATTAAAATAAAGGAGTTTATTTTGATTAAATATTTTGATAAAATAGTTTATTTTATTCAAAATTGGATAAATTAAAATAAAATAGTTTTATTTTGATTTAAATTTGGATTAAAATAAAGGAGTTTATTTTGATTGAAAATAGATTTTATACTAACTAAATTTGTCCATTAAATGATATCAATATATATATATATAAAAATGTTTATTATTCATAAGATGAATGTTATTTATTGATGCATATGATGATGTGTATGATAATAAATGGGATTGATTATGGACTATTGACCAATGCGATTGGATTTTATTTTAGTTGGATGCATGAATGTATGGGTTTTATTAAATGGGGTCTGCAGACCTCGTCTTCTCTAATTTTTCTCGAATGTAAATTCTATCTCCTCCTATGTACTTCCCTCGACTCACGATCAAGGTTTCTATTTATTTTAAATAGTTTTGTAATAGGAATAGTTAGAATTAATTTTGAAAAATTGGAGATCAAGGGCAAGAGCGCTTGAAGACCCGTTTAGAATGGAGCCCAGGTTTAAATGTAATAGTTATATTTAAATATTATTTCTTGCACCTCTAGGGTTTGACCTTTTGGTTCACTTGGTGGCTCTAGTGAACCAAACTAGAATAAAAGTCCATAATCAATCCAGGTAGAATATAGTATTCTATATGTGCATGCTTATACTATATATATTATATATTATGCAAACATGCTTCGCATGTTCATTAATATGACGCGTATTTTATATATATATATGTGCATGCACGCTAAACAAGATGAGATAATTAATAACAAACCCCTCAATTTTTATATTAAGTCCTAAGCGTTCAAAGATATTTGGAATATCGAACGTCGCCTTCTAGCATGATAAAATTAATAGAGTATTAAATATTTAATATGAGTTTGTTGTGTCACCACAAGGCAAGTATTAAGTATTTAAGATGTTAATTTATCACATTTGATGCTTATAAAGAAAATTGAACAATATTGTTTTGTTGTGTCACCACAAGGATGATATTTTTCTTTTTGAATATATGGAGTGCTAGGTCGGACTTAACTTGGATAATTTTGATTCTGATGTGCCACCACTTGATCAAAATAATCTAAGAGGCAAAAGAAAAGGAGTTGCATAGTTGATGTAATTGACAAAAGTTGTCTACCTATTTATTTATATATAGTTTGTTGTGTCACCACAAGGCTATATACATTTGAAATGGGATCCTTATTCTCACTAGCAAATCTTTAATTAGATTTTGCCGAACTATATAAGTGAGGGTAATATAGTTTGAAGAAAATAGTGGGAGATACCAATTTAAAACAAGACCTAATTTATTTTGGTAATTAATAAAAGAATGTATGTTAAAATGTTGTTAATTACAAATTCATTTACAGAATTTTACAATGTCTAAAATTACTATCACTACAAAGCATATTAGATGCTATTTAACCGGACCAAATTAAATAGATTGGTTAAGGAATTTGAGAATAGTTCTCATAGCTGAAAAGCTATCTTATATCCTTAATACGCCTATCCCTGCAATGGTTGCAGACAATGCCTCTAAGGAAGAGATTGCTACTTTTAGAAAGTGGCAAGATGATGCACAGTTGGCTCAATGCATCATGCTCGCATCTATGAGTAACGAGCTTCAAATAATAACATGAAACTATGGATGCTCCTACTATATTCCCGCACATCAAGTAGTTGATGGTGAGGAAAGTGGGGCCGATAGATATCGAGATATCTAAGGAGCTCTTCCGATCTAGAATGGCCAATGGCACTATAGTATGCAGACAAAAAGTTCTTAACATAATCAATTTGATTGATCAATTAGGACAACAGGTTTTTGTCATGGATGGAGAGTTGAGCTAAGATTTGATCTTGCACTCACTCCCTACTCCTTTCACAATTGTTGTGAATTTTCATATGAACAAGCTAGATATCGGTCTCATTGATTTGCTTAACATGTTGAAAAATGTTGAGAGTCACTTTCCAACCAAGAAAGACCATGTCTTCTTGGTAGGGGCCAAAGGATCTTCCGAAAAGAAGAACGATTCAAAGATGGTAAATGAAAAGGCGTAAACAAAGGATAATAAGAACAAAAGCGATATGGATAGCAAAGGAGTTTGCTACCACTTTGCAATAAGCTTTGACAACTTGGAAAGAAATCTGCGAGAAGCATCTTGCGAGGCTAACCAAAGAAGCTTAGTGAAGTTTCTGTTATAATACGCTTTTTGTCATGATTGAAATAAATTTTTCTTTAAGTCAAGGTTCTACTTGCGTATTGGATACCGACTTTGGTTATCATAAATATAGATTTATGAATGGACCAAGCAGAAGTAGAAAGCTAAACAAATATAAGTAATCCTATGTGCAGGAAATGTAGAAAAGGTTGCCATATTAGCCATAGAAACTTATAGTTTAGTAATGCCTACGGGTAAATCTATTAAGTCAATAAGTTGTTATTGTATTCCAGTTCTTATTTAAAATATTATATCTATTTTATTGTTGGACAATGAAATCTTTGGTATTATAATTAAGAACAATTGTTGTTCTATTTATAATAATAATGTTTCGTATAGAACTGAAAGATTACTTAATGGATTTTGTATACTTGACTTACGTGAAAAATTAATTTATAAATTGAACAAATTAGTATAAGAAAAGGAGATGATCATTCAAAGAGTTGAATGTGTGTATTTACTGAAATACAAGTGTGAATTATTTGAAAGGTTCAAAGAATTCAAAAGTGAAACAAATTGTAAAAGTATTAGGATTCTTTGATCGGATCAAGGAATAAATACTTGTGTAATAAGTTTCTAGATCATCTCAAATGGTTTTCTCATAATGGACACATCCTGATACACAATAATTGATTGATGTATCTGAATGAAAAATCGTACCTTGTTGGACATGGTGCGGTCCAAAATGATTTTACCGACATTCCAGTATCTTTTTGGGATAATGTCCTAGAAATGGCTACATATCTACGAAAAAGGTAACCTCAAAATCCTACTTCAAAGAGTCCATAAAAGTTATGGATGGGGAGGATTCCTAATCTTAAGTATGTTAAGATGAGGGGTTGTCCAACTTATGTGAAAAGGTTTCAAAGGATAAGCTTGGGACAAAATTTGACATGTACAGATTTGTGGGACATCCTAAAGTAAGTTTAGGGCATATGTTCTATAATCCTACATAGCAAAAGGGTGTTTATTAAAAACACCACGCCTTCTAAGATAAAGGTGTTTATCATTGAAGGGGCTAGTGGGAGGATAATAGATCTTGAAAAGTTCAAGAACCACAAAACACTATAAGTCAAATAAGAGGAACCTATAGATAGACCTATTGTACCACAAATAAATCGTAATCGTGAACGAAATAGTACCAGAAGATACCTAGGAGGTATGGATTCATCATGGATGATGATGATGTGGTACACATCATAGAAGATGATGATCCGATTACATACGATGAGGTAAGTGTTGTAGACACTTTCGAGAGAAATGGATTGAAGCAAGTTTCTCAAATATGGAACATTCGTTTTGATGAGGCAATCAAAAGAGTTTGATTTTATCAAAAATAAGAATGAACATAGTATGTACAAAAGGGTCAGTGGGAGCATCGTGAAATTTCTAGTATTATATGTTGATATACTACGGATGTGGAATAACATACCAATGCTACAATCAGTAAAGATAAAGTTGTCTAAACATTCCTCCATGAATGATTTGGAAGAGTATCTTAATTGGGGATAAAATCTATATAGATAGATACAACAGGATGCTCGACTTAACCCAAGGAACGTATATTCATTTGATGCTAAAGTTGTTTAGCATGGCAAACTCCAAGAGATATCTCATGTCGATGAGCTATGGAGTGTATCTCTCTTAATAGTCCCCACAGACTCGTGAAAAGAGAGGTCGCATGAGTGACAATCATGCATGCAATGAAATGTACGAGACCTGATGTTGATCAGTCATATTATGGAGAAGTTCACTATGAGTCAGTGAAAAACATCTTAAAGTGCTTAACTGGCACTAAGGATGTGATCATATTCATGGTTGGTCTAAATTAAAACTAGAGGGCTTAACAAACTCAAGTTTTTCAGACAGACCAAAATGACAGAAAAATCCACTTTAAGGTAAAGCGTTATCTTGAACAGTAGTGCAGTGAATTGGAAAGGTTCCAAACAGCAAAGAGTTGTTGGTTTAGTGATAAAGACAAAGTATATAGCTATAAATGAAGCTGTAAGTTGATTGTTTGGATTAAAAGTTCATTACAGAACTAGGAATAGTTCCTAAGTCTCATCTTGGATCTAAACATGTGTTGTGGCACTTTCATTTGATTATTAGAATCATTGAAAGATGGGAAATCACTATAGAGATAGTGGACTCTCATGAACAACATTACATATCCATTAACTAAAGCTTATCCAACAGCAGGATAATCGTCACTTAGAGAAGAAGAGTATTAGATACCATAACGATTGGCTTTAGTGCAAGTGGGAGATTGAAAGTAGTATGCACACAAGCCAATCATGTTTGATGATAAAGCATATACTTTGTAACAATCTTATTCATTTATTAATAAAAGTATTAATTTATTAAAGGCTTTTAATTATCTACATGATCTTTGTTTTATAATATGTGATAAACCCATAGTTTTAAGCAATGCTTTTAGAATAATGATGATGATCATTCTAATGAGATCTAAATTCTTAGAAAGCTTAAAACTAAAATAGTTCCCAATCATTGGATTACTAAATTGGGGATTAGTGAATCCGGATAGATTGGTACATATGTTGCTTGCTCATTAGATGAGGATGATTGATCTCATGATCATTTGTGTGGAGACACTAAAGCAAGTATGTAGGTGCTTATTAGAGAATAAGTTCACTGAACGTGGCTCGCTAAGAAATACCTAATGGAGTTTTACTTGCCTGTCAATAGAAATTCCTGTAGTGATAGTAGTACAAGTAATCCTTGGACTTGAGATCATCATAGTATCTTGTGTATGATGAGTTATACTTTGATTTATTCCTTAAGACCCTTAGGGTATATCAAAGGGTATGCTTGGGTATAATAAGTTGTACATGGAGATAATGTATGATCAATAAAGAATCTACCACTTCTATTAAAAGAAGAGAATGTCCTATGTGATTCGATAAATGACAACCCAAGAGTCCTTGGCCAAAGGCGGTAATGAAATTAGAAAGGAGTTTCTAATTTGCATTATTTGAGTTGTGCATTTAAGGATCGAAATACATATAATTAAATAAAATAAGACTTGACAATAATTCCATGTCTTATATTTAATTGGGACATTGTATGGTGGAAGGATTGAATTATCACAGTAACTATTTACTCAAAGGTTCTTTAATGATTAATGTTGAAATCTATATTATCTGGAAAGTCGTTGATCGCTAGGGGGCTTATCCTATTGTAGAAGAAATATTATTTATTTAAATAAATTAATTGTTTAATTTATTTATTTAAATAAGATTAGAATTATTCTAATTGATTTATTCACAACCTGCTAATATGGAGAACCTAAAGGGTCACACCATAAAAGGAAGAATAATTATTTAAGAAGTTAATGGCATAATCGTAATAATATGTTAAGTATATTTAATTTAATCTATGGTGATAGAATAAATTAAATATCTTATTATTATTATTTAATATTTTAGAAATATTGAATATAAATTAATAAGAGGAGTCTTATTAATATTATTACAATTATTATTATTTTAATTTCTAAAAGAGTTTAGGAATTAATTTAATATAAGTACTCTCATTTATTCCTAATAGGATTAGGAGGAAAATTAGTTAAAGGAGTTTAATTAATTATCCCTAATAAGATTAGGGAGCCCATTTAATTAAAAGAGTTTAATTAAATAATACCTTATTTTTATTAAATAAGGTTACCGATATCTTTATAAGAGGAGTCTTATATCGATATCGGAGGAACGACATATAATTCCAATTTGTTGAAAGTACGCCTTTTTTCTATAGAGATAGAAAACTAGGGTTGAGCCAATACCCTTCTTCTTGAAAATTCTTTTCCTTGGTGGATCACCTCTAGAGGCCAAACATTTGGGTGGCTAACGTTGATCAAAGGAAGGAACCAAACCCGGTGGATTCAAGTTGAACGCGAAAGGATTTGGAGGTGAACTTGTACCTGAGGAAGCTCGATCTTCAAGGGTATGATTTTATTCTTTATCTTTTCGTTTAATTAATAATTGTGCATAAAAGGTGATCCGGGTATATGGTTTGTAAAATTTTTAAAACTCTGATTTTACACGTTTCCGCATTAATTTTGCAATTTGATTGCGTTCATGAATATTACAAACCTAACACTTCATTGATATATGTGTCAATGGTCGCATTGCATTGTAATCCCTGTCGGGGATACTTGTATGAGCTTCTTCGATGGGTTTACTTGCCATTGGCTGACATGACATCGAGGTTGCTTGATCTTCATTGATGTGTGTATCAATGGTTGTATGGCGTTGTTACCCCCGCCGGGGATACGTGGATGATTGAACGATGTGCGTTGTGACCCCCACCGGGGATACTTCATCAGTTGATAACTTCGGCGTTGTAACCCCAGCCAGGGAGGTTTATCATTTCGTGGTTTTGCGTTGTAACCCCGCCAGGGAGGTTTAGGGTTGTGACCCTACAATGACGACATCAGACCTTTGTGGGGTATTGTCGAGCATGATCTGTGAAAGCTGAGCTCATCGGTATAGTATACCCTGCATTCAGGTGAATACTGATGAGGTGACGGGAGTTTAATTCTGACCCGTACGAAACTAGGATTCCAGGCTATTTCACTCAATTACGTAGCATTTTTATTCTTGATTTGATCTTTTCAGCTTGTGAGACCTCCTTTGCAACTTTAACTGGAGCGAGTTGGAGGTGTGGGACCTATATAGGAGTGCCGTAGGTACACCTGCAGGAGCCGCAGAGTGAGCCTACGTCCAACCGTGGCTATGTATAGGCCAATGGTTGCTTTCATAAGTTATTTTCAAGTTGCGCTGTGAAGGAAATCTGAGAGCTCTTCTTCAGATCTGTTGAGTTTGGGCAACTTTTGCATATTCTGCCACCGTACAATCGTTCTTCACTATCCTCGTAATATATGCATGTATTTTTTTTCCAATTTCGACTTATCACATGAAATGCATTTAGACACATAGTAGTGAATATGCATGCTGATATGACTTGATAAAAAATATTCAACACAGCAAATATTAGTATTAAACCATGCTGAACATAATGATGTGAAAAAATTGACTTTTGAAATAGTCAAATTGGCACCTTTTACTGTCATTTCTTATCCTATCTGAGGACAAATGAGTAAAGGTAGAAAAGCAAAATAATCCTGGTAATTTAGACTACACTTATGGATTTTTTACTGTGATGTGATAATGTATGTAGGATGTATATGACTGTGTATAGGTGTGCTACTGAATGGCCACCTAGTCATGCCTATGTGCATGTGGATAGTCCCATTTACAAAGGGGCTATGGAAAAATTTTTCAAAATGTAGGCATTGAGTAGTCATACATTTTTAACTCTACTATATATGTATGTTAAAATAATGCATGAATGCATGTAATCATAAAATGCATTTTGAAAAACTCCAGGTAAGAATTTACCACACCCTTTCTGAGGTGATTTGGAAACTTGTTGTCCAGATATTATGGATCCGGATCAACCGAGTAGTTCCCGTAGGACTACTTCTGGTGTACGGAGGAGGGCTTCTGAAGAGCCTCAACGCCGGTCTATCAGACAACCTCGTCGTTTGGTGGAGGCGGTGATACATCCTATTCGGGTTGAAGTGCCGAATGTCGAGGACGAGGAGGAGGATGTACCGATTGAGGTTCCTGCTCCTTCTGTACGTGTTCCCCGTAGGGAGTTGCCATGTATTCAAGTGGGGAACCTAGATCTTCTAGGTGACTTATGTAGGCATCTTTCAGCATACCTACACGCAAACGAGGTATGAAGTTAGATCTTTAATCTTCCTTATTTCCTATTGGTGAAGAGTCAAGGATTCTGATGTTGATCTCATTTGATGTAGGTTCCCAACTTCACACAGCCTCGAGGGAACTAGTTTAGCATCCACTCTATGTATCAGGCTTTGCATGATGACTACAAAGCGATTGTTCATGGCTGGGGATTTGGGACATTCTTCTCCATTCTTCCCCGTCGCTGTCCCTGGGGTTACCTCATGGCATTGTCTGAGCGGTGGTTTCACCAGACTCAGTCACTCCATTTACTGGACGGTGAGGTGATGATGATGCCGATGGATTGGCGGTTTATCATAGGTATGGAATTTGGAGGGGATCCAGTGCCTTGTACGACGGATATTACCCCTACTGCCGTTAGATCCTTGTCAGGAGTTCCAGCTGAGGCGCTCAAGGGCAGGACTGTTCATACGGGTCCTTTGAGCATAAATGCTATGAGTGGGCTGTTGAGTGAGCCCATACCCGATGATGTGAGAGTCAGGGATCGCATTCTTCGGCGATTGTTCCTGATGATCATTAGGGGCTGCTTCATAGCAGATAATTCCTCTACGGTGTCCTTTACTTTGATCAGTGCCACTCGACACGTGGATAGTATTGGAGAGTATGATTGGGGTTTCTACACCTTTGCCTACTTCCTCAGGGGAATGCGCTTACGATCGCAGGGCTTGACCGAGGCGTGGTTAGGATTCTACCCATTTCTGCTGGTGAGTGTTTCTCTTGTCTTTTCCCATGTATAGGTTAAGAGTGTTGACTGACAGCAGATGTTGCCTTTGTGTTGGCAGTTTTGGGCCTATGAGAGGCTTCCTTGTTTGCATCTTGTGAGTGTGTTAGGTTTAGACACCTATCCACGAGGACGGCGATGACATCATTCCACACTGGCGGAGGTTCCTGTTGCTGAGGGTTTCACTCATTGTTGCCTACAACTAGAGTTATTGACAGTCGATGTCATCACATGGATTCCCTACTCTAGAGAGCATTTGGGAGTTGGATTTAAGGATGGGTACCCGACTGGAGTTGAGTACGTCATTTCCACCCGCATGATTCCTCTCTTCACAGATGGAGGATGGGAGCTCTATTTAAGAGAGCGTGCTATTAGGAGCACTACAGGAGAGATCTGTATGCCGATCTTTCCTCCTGCCAGGCGTTATTGGCCTGTTTTGCAATCATCCGTCATTGACATCCCATTGATGGGGATTGATGGTTTTACATTGTCAGAGGGCCCCTGGTTTCAGGAGATGTTCTAGCATTGGTGGATCCCTCGTACTATTGGAGCTCAGACCCGCGCCACACAGTTTATGGGGGATATGGTTCCAGGATCTGTGATGATGATGGATTGGCTAGCCTGTGTCAGAGATCCGACTCATGCGACACAGATTGATAGATTGACCCGACAGCTGGACCGGACACATCTTTTCATTTGGCATTTGGGCAGAGATCCTTCAGAGGTAGATACATTTGATCCTTCCAGCTCTGGCGCTGGCCCCTCAGGTGACCCATATGACTTTTCCGGTGTAGATCCTCCCTTATATAGGCTTGACATCCATATAGATAGAGATCTAGTGACTCAAGAGGAGTTACATCAGGTGAAAAGGATCGATGATGTAGACATCGACACCATTGACTTTTTTGATGTATTTCTCGTTATCTATTTTAATAGGCCTCTGTTAGCTGCTGGGTAGCTTCTCCCCATTCTCGTTATATCTTTTGATAGGCCTCTGTTAGATGTTGGGTAGTTTCGCCCCATTTCCATGTATTTTAGCTGTACAGAGATGTATTAGATGATGATATACTTAGGAATGTATGCACAGTTTTCTATTCCCTATATCATATTGCCATTTATTGTATCATGCATGTTATTATGTATGTATATGTATGTATGTCCAGAGATATTTAGCACTGACCCCTGGATGGTCTTATGACACGACCCGCACAGATGTCTTCTTTGACAGTTAGCCGTATTGATCATACCCCACCATGTTTGGTGGTATCTGGTATAAGCTCATGGTATGATAGTATATCACCATCAGACATGGTGATCGTAGATTATTTGCTGTAGCATACTATGACCCTGTTGATGTTTCAGGTTCCCACAGGTTTTGTAGAGGGTATGCTAGAGCATTGGGTACCGGATAGACATGTATTTCGATTTGGGATCCATGAGTTGACTCCTACTTTGGAGGAGTATGCACGGTTGATGATCTTCCATTGCCACCGGACCTTGCATGCATATATAGCTATCGAAGACATGAAAGCGAGCATATTCACGATCGTGATAACCCGGGATTTCGAATAATCCAAATTTCACGAATAAATTTTTTTTTATTAATTAAATATTAACATTGACTGTTAATATTGTACTGTGTATTTGTGATATGAGTATCGAGAAGTAGTCAATTTGTGTATTGACTGAGAAATTAGAGTAGAGTTGTGCTTAACGGAGAATAAAAACCCTAACCCTAAGTCCAGATATGGATTCGATTAAAAATATAATTTAAATAATTATACTGATGAGTACGTGTTTGTACTGTATAGAATGTTGATCAATGATAGGTCGGGTAGGGTACAATATTTATAAACCCTAATAAGGGATTGGAAACTCTAATCTCAAGATTTGAAACCCTAATGCGTAGTTAGGAACCCTAATCGAAAGCCGGGATACCCTAATTTTTACTTCGGGAATCCTAAACCCTAATTAGGAAACCCTAATCCTAATTAGTAAGCTCTAAAGTGATTAGTATACTTTAATGTGATTAGTAACCTTTAATGTAATTAGGGAAAACTAATTATATTTTTGAACATCTTAATTTTCTATTTGAAAGATCCTAATTTAGAAAATCATCCTAATTTAGAAAATCCTAGAAGCTAAAGTTTTAAAACATTAAGGGTTAGAACCTTAGGGTTAAACCCTAAGGGTCAAACCCTAAGGGTTTGGTAAATCCCATGTATGCCATTAAAATTTCATGTACAAAGTCCAAAATACCACTTTACTTAGATATTTAGTTAGAAGATTTGCAAGATCTAGTGAGTCATCACTTAAGATTATCCCATGTGCTAGAAATCAGCCCAAATCTTATCCATATCTTACCAACTTGCACACTTGGATTCATTGCATCTAGGATATAAGAGATCTAGAGAGAGAAAGTTCATAAAACTTGCTCATTTTCAACTTTGCTCTCACCAACTCTTATTCTCTCTCATACCTCTGAAATTCTAAGGTAGACCAGTCCTAAATCATTTTCTAGATCAACCAATAATGATTGGAGAGTATAGATCAAGGATTGGAAAGCTAGAAGGTATAAACCAAAATTGATTTTTGATATTTGTTGCTAAGAAAAATTTTATGTTTATGTGTTTATATTTATGTTAGAAGTTGTTTTTAGTTGATCTATGATGATCCATGATGGATCCATAACATTAAATTGCTTTAAAATGGTGTTTTTCCAAAACTGTCCAAGAATAGATTTTGTGCTCTGACAAGCAAATGTCGAACTGACTCGAGATCTCTGTCATTAATGTTTTGTTATGTTTTATGTGTTGAATCTATAGCCTGATATGTGGTCTTTAATTAGAAAGTGGAATCAGTGTCATTGGATAGCTAGATTGCAAGTTATACTCGGTCAAAGTCCGTTGACCGAGCAACATTCTGGTTAACCCAGAACGTGATGAACTGTGTCAGACAACATGTTTTGTAGCCCAGATCTGTCAGTAGTTTTAGTGTTTGATGTTGTTTTTGTATTAAACTTGTAGTCTGTTGTATGAGCTTGAGATTCATGGTTTTAATTTCCATAAATAGATTTTTGATCGAGCGGAATTAATGGTCAAAAGAGGCCACCAGGTCATGGATTGTGTTTATGGGAAAAACCCAGAAACAGATGAACTGTGAGACCCCAGATTTTATCAATAAAGATTTAAATTTTGTCAAAATAATTTTTAATATTATGGTGTGAATTTGAGATAATATTATAGTTGTGGGTAGTATTTATAAATTTTGCAAAGTATGCAAGTGGTTATATTATATTCGATTGGTCGGGGAATATTCGGCTTAGCAGGGAATATTCGTACAACGGCTCAATCATTGGTGGATCCTACAATGTAATTATTTATTGGATTGAGAAAACGACAAAAAATATTTTATTGAAATAACGGCGGAAGTTTTACCGCTTGATCTTTGTTGAACTACTCGATAGTAAAAGTACAATGTCGTGTGGTTGCATAGTAGCACACCAGTATTGATTATTGATGCTTATGTGAGAAGTCACTCAGTTTGATTCCATTATTGTCGATTAATAATATGAATTATTATAGCGATAATGACGCTTTTGTTTTATTCAGATTATTAACGTAATAAAACGTAAACACATCTTTATATAAAATGAATACTTTATTAAAGTTATTCTATAAATAGAATATATTATATTTTATTATGCATAGTGTTGCATAGTGTTTTGTATAGTGTTGCATAGTGTTTGCATAGTAAAATGTTTTTATATAAATAGAATATATGATATTTTATTTAAAAGATTTTGCTTTAAATATGGACCGTCAGATTAAAGTAAATCAATCTGGACCGTTCATGGATTAATTACTATGCATTCTATTTTCCTATAAATAGAAGCTCATTCCTTCATTATTTTCTTACGAATTCACTGAAACTCTAGAGAGAGAAACTATAGAGAGAAAGAAGAAAAGTTATTTCGCTACTTCACCTTGCCAATATTCAGGTTCTTCTAAGGTAAGGGGTATTATTTGTTGTACCGTAAGGGGTGTTATTCTTTCTTATTCATGAAGAGAACTGTTGTTATTCCATTGCTTATTATTACGTTGGAATAACTTTATATCTGTGCTTTACCCTATACTTGGTGACATTCTTCTATTATTACATTGGAACATCCCATGCATGCGTTTTACGCCGGACCAGGTTCCATTCTTTATTATTATTACATTGGAACATCCTCGTCTCATGTGTTTTACACCCACTGGTTCCGCCTTTATTATTATTCTGTTGGAACATCTGTCATGCATGTTTTTTTACCGACCGGTTCCCGCTTTTATCATTCTCGCTGGAATATCCTATCTCGTGTGTTTTACACCGGATCCGGTTCCATCTTTATTATTCTCATTGGAACTTCACGCTTGGTGTGAATTTCACCGACCGGTTCCGTTATTATTATTCTGTTGAATAACTTTTGTCATCGCGGTACCACATGCATGGTGATTTCTTTTGTTATTCCATTCTTTATTATACCCAGCTTAGTTAAAACTTTGACTTATATACTCCATGAAATTAGTAGAATATCCTTGATATTTGCGTTTCATCCAAATCTTTTCATGGAAATATTCTTCCGATCATTCTTGAATTTTACTTACAAAACAAAGATCTTGTTGACAATTTGGGCGTTATTAATTCCTGGATAAAATAATTCTTGAACTTGTTTTATTGAATTATTATGTCATTGTCATCATCCTCATGATATATTATGTTATCTTTGGCTTACGTGTATAGGTGAACTTAGTATGATTATGACCAGGGATCATTCGGTATAATCATGGCTTGTTATAAATGATGTGATAAAAGTCCTCAGTGGCCTGTAATGCAGTGATGGATAGTTTTCGGTATGATTATGACCAGGGGTGATTCGGTATAGTCATGACCATTGATAATTTGATGAATATCCTTGGCCGTAGTGCAGGGGTGATTCGATGATGTGGATTATTTATTAAAGCAGAGTCTCAGCTATAACAGTGATGAAAAACCTTTTAAAACCTAAAAGATAGTAGACTTTATTTTCTACTTGACTCTTTTAATGGATTGGTTATTCATTCTAGCAGCTTAAACCGGTTGTCTATTGTATTTTATCGGTTTAACATCATTGAAGGCTAATGATAATTTATTCTCGCATTATCTTAGTCATAATATTTCTTACTGGGCTAGTTGAGCTCACCCTTTCTTTCACTGTTCTCTTCAGGAAATGAGAACATAGCTGGGACGAGTCGGGGAATGGAGTAATGGTCCAGATGATAGCATTAGTAGTCCTCACTATTCTATGAAATAGTGTGATAATAATTGTAATGAGGACTCCTTGAGTATGGATATTGTCTAAATGACAATATTCCTATTAGAACTCTCAGTTTATGTATTGTCGTATGTTACACGATAGATGTATAATTAAGATTGTATTTGAATTTATGTACCATGTAAGTGGCGACCCAAGATGGGTGACGTATACCTAATTTTGGGGGCGTCCACAACAGGTATCGAGCTTAGGATATGATCCCTGGCTAAGATGTGAGAATAGTACTAGGAGGGGAGAGACGGGGAATTACTTCGCTAGTATGACCTACCTAAATTTATTTGGTATTTAATTGGTCGGTCAGAGTATAGGGATAATATTTGATATATTAATTAACCCTTTTGCTTCACAATTCCTTTCAGGTAATAAGAGTGTAGCTAGGTTGAGCGGGGGTAACAGTGGAATAGAACGGTGGTCATCATTTAGTAGTTATATTTGGTGAATCAACTAGGGTGAGGCGAACCCAACGTTGGAAGAGTGTTTTGCCACTATCATACAAGATGTCTAATGACATACAACCTCGTGTCATCATAAAACAAGGTTGTGCTCATCCACTTGCTGAGTATATTTACGAGCACTACCTATATGATCTTGGTGTTTGTTTGAAGTATAATTCTCAATTTGAGACAGTGGAGATAATGATAAATCAAGAGAAGACTCACCATTGGGAAGAATATGATAGTAATCTTCTCATTTTTCTTTGGGGTCTATTGGGTAAACCAAGGATAATTCTGTGGCCATATGATATCTATCATAACCTAGAAGCATGGCCTCCCATGTACGAAGGTTTCCTTGAGCACTTCCCAAAGATTCTAATTTCTAAAACAGTTTTTGACTATACATTTATGTAAGGTGTCATTGTGACGTGCTATCCAAAGTTGGGATGAAAGTCACAGTTGGTATCAATGTAACGTACTATCCAAGTCTTGGATAAGAGTAGTAGTTTTGAATGATATTTCTATCATTAAACAATTTCTTGACGTATTCTTGAAAATTTTCTAGCCTACCCTAGAGCGTGAAATCGAATTTTGTATTGACCCCAGTACAAAACCCATTTCTTAAACCCTCAAATATTTCTTCAACTAAAAGGATCTGTTTACGTGGATTATGATGAAAGTCATAATAAAAGTATAGAACTGATGAAAATCATGGGTATATGAAGTGTTAGTAAGTTTTAAGATGAGTTATGTTGGTTAGTATGTGAAAACATAAAAGTTTCTTAGAAATCACAAAGAGTTGAAAATCAGATTTTGGTGAAAAACGTAACATGAAATTCAATTGACCATATCTCCTATTATATTTTGAATTTTTGAGTGTGGTCAAGTCCTAGAGTTAGATCTATGAGTTACCTAACTAATCCAAGTGGAATTACTGGAAAAGGTAGTTTAGATTTTTGTGTGGACTGATTTTAGCAAAGGAGTGCAAAGCTGCAAAAACCAAAAAAAGCTGCTGCCATGATTTTAGACGGGCTGTTTCGGCCACTTAAATTATGAGAAAATTTCTGGCCTTTTGGGACATGA
The DNA here is from genome assembly GCA_020205615.1 of Panax quinquefolius. Classification (NCBI taxonomy): domain Eukaryota; kingdom Viridiplantae; phylum Streptophyta; class Magnoliopsida; order Apiales; family Araliaceae; genus Panax; species Panax quinquefolius. The sequence goes on along the minus strand of CM035155.1, from coordinate 86,066,390 downwards.
AGGTATATGGTATAAAGTACCTCCTGTCCAAAAATGAGCTCATTCTGACTTAAAATGAGCAAGTTATGACTATTTCAATATTTAGGTTTTTCCGACGAAAAATGCTATAACCGGAGTTCTATAACTCCGATGACCATGAAATTTAAACTGGAAGCTCACGTTAACATGTGTAAGGTCCTTCCAAGATTTGGGAATTTTTGGAGTTAAACTTGAGGTAGCTAATTTCTTAAGGAATTAATTAGAAATTGATTTTTGAAAAATAGTAAATGAATTTTAAAAATTCCGAGAAAAATATATTTTCATTATGGGACTATATTATGCTAAATCCCAGAAAATAAATATTTTTGGGACTGATTTGGTATTTTTCATGAAAATAGTTTAGTTACGAACATATGAGTTAAATATGTTATGTGAAGTAACAAAGTTGAAAATAGGATTTTATGGCTAGAGAATCCTATATAGAGTATATGCATATTTTGTTTTGAGGGATTTGATAATTGGTGATGATATCTTATGAGTATGGCATTTTTGAATGATTAAATGCATTATATGGTAAAAAGCGTAAACAATTGAGATAAATTGTTTATAAATTTAAGAAGTGATTAAAATATTGTTATAATATTAATGATATTAGATTATAAGATTATTAAATGATTGATAACAAGGGGATATTCTTGAGTCCCGGAAAAATTATATTATAAATGTTTAATATTTATCCTTTATCTCATTTGATTGATTCTTTATATCATTATCCTCATGCTTATATTATGTTGAAAGTCATCTCGTGGCTCAGAGTGCATAGATGGACTTGGTATGATTATGACCGAGGGATTGTTCTATATAATCATAACCGTAATTGAAAACACGATTATCTTTGTACGTGTGCATGGATAATTTGTGGTCGTGATACTAATGAATACACGATTATCTTTGGTAGTAGTGCATGGATAATTTGTGGTCGTGATACTAATGAATACACGATTATCTTTGGCACGTAGTGCATGGATAATTTGTGGTCGTGATACTAATGAATACACGATTATCTTTGGAACGTAGTGCATGGATAATTTGTGGTCGTGATACTAATGAATACACGATTATCTTTGGCACGTAGTGCATGGATAATTTGTGGTCGTGATACTAATGAATACACGATTATCTTTGGCACGTAGTGCATGGATAATTTGTGGTCGTGATACTAATGAATACACGATTATCTTTGGTCGTAGTGCATGGATAATTTGTGGTCGTGATACTAATGAATACACGATTATCTTTGGCCGTAGTGCATGGATAATTTGTGGTCGTGATACTAATGAATACACGATTATCTTTGGCCGTAGTGCATGGATAATTTGTGGTCGTGATACTAATGAATACACGATTATCTTTGGCACGTAGTGCATGGATAATTCGTGGTCGTGATAATAAAGAATATCCTTGGCCTGTAGTGCAGGGATGATTCGATGATGTGGATTAATTATTGAGCTGAGTCTCAGCAATGAAATATTAATTCATGGATGTGGTAAAAGTCATCTTTGGTCGTAGTACATTGATGGACTTGGTATGATTATGACCAGGGATTATTCGGTATAATCATGATCAGATTAAAAACACGAATATCCCCGGCCAAGAAGGTATGGATAATTCGTGGTCGTGATACTATTAAGTAAGTCTGAGTCTCGGCATTATTGTTTTACAAATTGTATATCTTTGGCCCAGTAGTGCAAAGATGAATTGTTAATGAATATCTTTGGCGTAATTTGCAAAGTTGAATTTAATGTTTTCAACGATAAAGGTATTTAAGGTATCCTCACCTCTTTATCATACCAGTATCGTACTTAATTTCGAGGGCTAAATTCCATAAGGAGGGAGATTGTGAGACCCAGATTTTATCAATAAAGATTTAAATTTTGTCGAAATAATTTTTAATATTATGGTGTGAATTTGAGATAATATTATAGTTGTGGGTAGTATTTATAAATTTTGCAAAGTATGAAAGTGGTTATATTATATTCGATTGGTGGGGAATATTCTACAGCGGGGAATATTCGTGACAACTACTCAATCATTGGTGGACCCTACAAATGTAATTATTGTTTGGATTGAGAAAACGCCAAAAATATTTTATTGAAATAACGGCGGAAGTTTTACTGGTTGATCTCGTTGAACTACTCGGTAGTAAAAGTACAAGAATAATGTGGTTGTAGCATAGTAGCATACCAGTATTGATTATTGATGCTTATGTGAGAAGTCACTCGGTTTGATTCCATTATTGTCGATTAATAATATGAATTATTATAGCGATAATGACGTTTTGTTTTATTCAGTATTATTAACGTAATAAAACAAAAAACATCTTTTATATAAAAAATGTAATACTTTATTAAAGTTATTCTATAAATAGAATATATTATATTTTATTATGCATAGTGTTGCATAGTGTTGCATAGTGTTTGCATAGTAAAATGTTTTTATATAAATAGAATATATGATATTTTATTTAAAAGATTTTGCTTTAAATATGGACCGTCGATTAAAGTAAATCAATCTGACATTCATGGATTAATTACTATGCATTCTATTTTCCTATAAATAGAAGCTCATTCCTTCATTATTTTCTTACGAATTCATTGAAACTCTAGAGAGAGAAACTATAGAGAGAAAGAAGAAAAGTATTCTGCTACTTCACCTTGCCAATATTCAGTTCTTCTAAGGTAAGGGGTATTATTTGTTGTACCCGTAAGGGGTGTTATTCTTTCTTATTCATGAAGAGAACTGTTGTTATTCCATTGCTTATTATTCTGTTGGAATAACCTGTATACGCGGTTTACCCTATACTTGGTGACATTCTTCTATTATTCTGTTGGAACATCCTCATCTCATGCGTTTTACGCCGGGACCTAGTTCCATTCTTTATTATTATTATTCATTGGAACATCCTCGTACATGTGTTTTACACCCACTGGTTTCCGCTCTTTATTATTCTCGCTGGAACATCCTATCTGTGTGTTTTACACCGACCGGGTTCCGCTTCTTTATCATTCTGTTTGGAATATCCTATCTCGTATGTTTTACACCGGATCCGGTTCCATCTTTATTATTCTGTTGGAACATCCTCGCTTGGTGAATTTCACCCGACACAGTTCCGTTATTATTATTCTCATTGAATAACTTTTGTCCTGGCACAAGTACCGCATGCATGGTGATTTCTTTTGTTATTCCATTCTTTATTATACCCAGTTGGTTAAAACTTTGACTTCTATACTCCATGAAATTAGTAGAATATCCTTGATATTTCGCGTTTCATCCAAAGATCTTTTCATGGAAATATTCTTCCGATCATTCTTGAATTTTACTCTACAAAACAAAACATTATCTTGTTGACAATTTGGACGCGTTATTAATTCCTGGATAAAATAATTCTTGAACCTGTTTTATTGAATTATTATGTCATTGTCATCATCCTCATGATATATTATGTTATCTTTGGCTTACGTGCATAGGTGAACTTAGTATGATTATGACCAGGGATCATTCGGTGTAATCATGGCTTGTTATAAATGATGTGATAAAAGTCCTCAGTGGCCTGTAATGCAGTGATGGATAGTTTTTGGTATGATTATGACCAGGGGTGATTCGGTATAGTCATGACCATTGATAATTTGTTGAATATCCTTGGCCATAGTGCAGGGGTGATTCGATGATGTGGATTATTTATTAAAGCGAGTCTCTCAAATATATACAAAGATGAAAAACCTTTAAAACCTAAAAGATAGTAGACTTTATTTTCTACTTGACTCTTTTAATGGATTGGTTATTCCGCTGCTTGAGTTAAACCGGGTTGTCTATTGTATTTTATCGGTTTAACATTTGTTGAAGGCTAATGATAATTTATTTCGCATTATCTTAGTCATAATATTTCTTCTTTGGGCTAGTTGAGCTCACCTTTTCTTTCACCGCTCTTGAAATGAGAACATAGAGGATGAGTCGGATGAGTAATGGTCCGATGATAGCATTAGTAGTCCTCACTATTCTATGAAATAGTGTGATAATAATTGTAATGAGGACTCCTTGAGTATGGATATTGTCTAAATGACAATATTCCTATTAGAACTCTCGGTTTATGTATTGTCGTATGTTACTGCGACGGATGTATAATTAAGATTGTATTTGAATTTATGTACCATGTAAGTGGCGACCCAAGATGGGTGACGATACCTAATTTTTTGGGGGCGCCACAACAGTATCGAGCTTAGGGATATGATCCCCAGCTAAGATGTGAGAATAGTACTAGGAGGGGAGAGCGGGAATTACTTTTGCTAGTATGACCTACCTAAATTTATTTGGTATTTAATTGGTCGATCGTAGTATAGGGATAATATTTGATATATTAATTAACCCTTTTGCTTCACAATTCCTTTCGTGTAATAAGAGTGTAGCTAGGTTGAGCGGGGTAACAAAGGGAATAGAACGGTGGTCATCATTTAGTAGTTATATTTGGTGAATCAACTAGGGTGAGGCGAACCCAACGTTGGAAGAGTGTTTTGCCACTATCATACAAGATGTCTAATGACATACAACCTCGTGTCATCATAAGATGTGGTTGTGCTCATCCACTTCTTTGAGTATATTTACTGAGCACTACCTATATGATCTTGGTGTTTGTTTGAAGTATAATTCTCAATTTGAGACAAAGGGAGATAATGATAAATCAAGAGAAGACTCACCATTGGGAAGAATATGATAGTAATCTTCTCATTTTTCTTTGGGGTCTATTGGGTAAACCAAGGATAATTCTGTGGCCATATGATATCTATCATAACCTAGAAGCATGGCCTCCCATGTACGAAGGTTTCCTTGAGCACTTCCCAAAGATTCTAATTTCTAAAAGCAGCTTTTGACTATACATTTATGTAAGGTGTCATTGTGACGTGCTATCCAAAGTTGGGATGAAAGTCACAGTTGGTATCAATGTAACGTACTATCCAAGTCTTGGATAAGAGTAGTAGTTTTGAATGATATTTCTATCATTAATAAATTTCTTGACGTATTCTTGAAAATTTTCTAGCCTACCCTAGAGCGTGAAATCGAATTTTGTATTGACCCCAGTACAAAACCCATTTCTTAAACCCTCAAATATTTCTTCAACTAAAAGGATCTGCATTTCGTGGATTATGATGAAAGTCATAATAAAAGTATAGAACTGATGAAAATCATGGGTATATGAAGTGTTAGTAAGTTTTAAGATGAGTTATGTTGGTTAGTATGTGAAAACATAAAAGTTTCTTAGAAATCACAAAGAGTTGAAAATCGATTTTTTGGTGAAAACGTAACATGAAATTCAATTGACCATATCTCCTATTATATTTTGAATTTTTGAGTGTGGTCAAGTCCTAGAGTTAGATCTATGAGTTACCTAACTAATCCAAGTGGAATTACTGGAAAAGGTAGTTTAGATTTTTGTGTGGACTGATTTTAGCAAAGGAGTGCAAAGCTGCAAAAACCGAAAAAAATCTGCTGCCATGATTTTAGACGGGCTGTTTCGGCCACTTAAATTATGAGAAAATTTCTGGCCTTTTGGGACATGAAGGTATATGGTATAAAGTACCTCCTATCCAAAAATGAGCTCATTCTGACTTAAAATGAGCAAGTTATGACTATTTCAATATTTAGGTTTTTCCGATTTAAAAATGCTATAACCGGAGTTCTATAACTCAGATGACCATGAAATTTAAACCTGAAGCTCACGTTAACATGTGTAAGGTCCTGCCAAGATTTGGGAATTTTTGAAGTTAAACTTGAGGTAGCTAATTTCTTAAGGAATTAATTAGAAATTGATTTTTGAAAAATAGTAAATGAATTTTAAAATTTCGAGAAAAATATATTTTCATTATGGGACTATATTATGCTAAATCCCAGAAAAGAAATATTTTTGGGACTGATTTGATATTTTTCATGAAAATAGTTTAGTTACGAACATATGAGTTAAATGTTAATGATAATAGAATTGTTTAATATTTAAATCATTTAATTATGATTCCGGTGTTTTAAAATTTATGATAAATTATAATAAGTCTTTAAAAATTATTTTAAGTCATTTGAAAATAATATGACTGATAATTACAATTATTGAACTAGCTGGATAGAGTCTTAGACTCGATTTTTACCCGATAAAACTGTCGGTACACCGACATGTTTCAGAAATTGATCTGGACTTAGATATTTTGATTGTGTTAATGATTGTTTGTGATTCAATGACTGTGGGATATGTGTGACAAGGTGATTAGGTTATGTGTTGACTGCAATAAGCAGTATTATGTGTTGTGAAATGTTATTCTAATTAGTAAAATGATCTTATTACTGATAGGTGATTACATAAAAGATAAAACTAAGTTGCGAATTCTAAGTAGCGTACCAGGCAAGTATCCTACCTTTGCATTTCCTTTATGCAATGGATATGAGTAAGAAAGTTTCAGAATTATATTATTATTATTAACCCTATTGTAATATATTCTATATCCGATCATTGTTTATCAACATGTTAGTATATGGTAATTCAGATATATATTCTGTTCATAAATTTCTAAACATGGTTATACAAGTGTACCCACTTGGATAATCATTGTATCTAATCACATGTTGATATATATATATATATATATATATATATATATATATATATATATATATATACTATTGATCCCGTATGTGTATACAATAATAACAAAGAGTCGTCAAGCTATTTGATCAGCTAAACACAGATTTAGAAATATCGTTGAATATGATAAAACCTTTTTTTTTGTATCCAATCAAATTATTTTGGTTCGGATTCCAGACTAAATATGAACATCCCGATCAAGGGAAAACTTTTATGGACCCAAGGTGGAAAGAGTGAACGATAATATCGTTCTTGCATGTAGTATTGATCAGTACAGGGTACAACGGGCTGATCACCCCCCGTGCCTGTAAGTTATGACGGTTTGCGAATGAAGTTCTACTTAAACCTTTGCAAAAATAGAAAACAATGTAAATAGCATGTCACCTTAACCCTATTTATAGTCAATACGTAGTTTTAAGAATTTGATAGAAAGTTGTTATTTCATTATTATCAGTTCAGATTACTTCACAACTATTGTCTTGTTGTAGAAGGGTAGTACAAAGAAAACATTTAACCCTTTCAGCTAATATTTATAATTGTTATTACTTGTTGGGCACTCAAATGCTCATCCTTGCTTAATTTAAATATTTTCAGCTAAGTGTGAACAACCTAAAGGCTCTGCTAGGAACAAGGGAAAAGGAAAGGTTGCTGAATGATTGCAATATTATCTTATGTAATAGTTTGATAGTATTAAGACAATAATATATATTATTTTTCATGTATTATAAGGAATGATTAAAGGTTATGCACTTGGGAGCTAAACTCTGATAATTATGTAAATTTAGTTTAATATTTATATTATTGTTATTATTATTAGTATTATTCCGCTCATAGAAATGGTATCGTGAAGCACCGAGTTCGGGTTTCAAGTACCCAGATTTGAGGGCGTCACACTGGAACCCAAATTTGTTCCTCGAATCTTAGCATTCCCTCAGTATCGACCTAATACTTTGCTTCTTTACCCTCAACCACATTTTCTTTTATTTTCTTCCATTCCTCATCCTGTAGCTGAGCATTCTTCACTTTGTCCACCAAAGTTGGACTAGCTTCTATTTGGAACAATTTTTCATTGGATTCTTCTTGAAATTTGATTTCTAGCTCTAGTTTTGCCATTGCTGAAATGAGCTCCTCCTTATCAGTTAACATCATCAATTTTTCTCTGCCCTTCCTACTCAATGTATCTGCAACCACATTTGCTTTGTCCGGATGATAAAAGATCTCGCAATCATAATCTTTTATCAGTTCCATCCATCTCCTTTGCAGCATGTTCAGGCCATTCCGTGTGAAAATATACTTTAGACTTTTATGGTTTGTGTAGATCTCACATTTCTCTCCGTAGAGATAGTGTCTCCATATCTTCAGTGCGAACACCACCACCGCCAACTCTAAATCATGAGTCGGATATCCTCTTTCGTAGTCTTTCAGATGCCTTGATGCATACGCAATAACCTTGCCGTTTTGCATAAGGACATAACCCAATCCTTTGTGTGATACATTACTATACACCACAAAGTTTCTTGTAGTATCTGGTAACGACAACACATGTGCCACACTTAACTTCTTCTTCAATTTTTGAAAACTTTCCTCACACTTTTCCGTCCAAACAAATTTTACAGATTTTCTTGTCAAATTAGTCAATGTAATGGCAACCCGGGAAAAATCCTGGATAAATTGTCTATAATAGCCTGCCAATCCCAAGAAACTTCTTACTTCTGATGGAGTTCTTGGTTGTTCCTAATTTATCACAGCTTCAACTTTTGATGGATCTACGAAATCCCATCCTTATCAATTACATGACAAAGAAAGTGTACACGTTCCAGCCAAAATTCATATTTATAGAATTTCGCGTACAACTTTTCCTTTCTTAGCGTCTCCAGCGTCAGACGTAAGTGTTCCACGTGTTCCTCTTGAGTTTTTGAGTACACCAAAATATCATCGATAAATACCACCACAAATTTGTCCAAAAATGGTTTAAACACCCTGTTCATCAAATCCATGAACGCTGCAGGGGCGTTTGTTAAACCAAATGACATCACTAAAAATTCGTAATGTCCATACCTAGTTCAGAATGCCATCTTCGGTAAATCCTCCTTCCTCACTTACAATTGGTGATACCCACTTCTCAAATTTATTTTCGAGAAATATCTAGCACCCTTCAATTGATCAAACAAGTCATCTATTCTTGGCAATGGATACTTGTTCTTAATAGTGACTTTGTTCAATTCCCTATAATCAATGCAAAGACGCATTGACCCATCCTTCTTCTTTACGAATAACACCGGTGCTCCCCATGGTGACACACTCGGTTGAATATACTTCTTATCCAGCAGTTCCTGCAGTTGCACCATTAGTTCCTTCATTTCTACTTGAGCCATTCTGTACGGGGCCTTTGATATAGGAGCGGTTCCTGGCGCTAAGTCGATCACGAATTTGATTTCTCGGTCAGGTGGAAGTCCTAGCAAATCCTTCGAAAATACGTCCACGAACTCCCTAACTATTGGTATTTCCTCCAACTTCACACCCTTCTCCTTTTGAGTATCTACTATGTAAGCTAAATACCTTACACAGTCCTGACTCAATAACTTTTTGGCCTGCATCATCGTCACACGTTTCATTTGTCTAGGCAATTTGCTACCATAAAAAATAACCTTTGACGGAGTCATAAGGTTTATACACTTCTTTTGGCAGTCAATTATCGCTCCATAATTGAATAGCCAATCCATTCCCAAAATAATATCGAACTCTCTGAGTTTTATCGGAATTAAATCTACTTTCATAACATTCCCCTTAATGTTCACCCTATAATTCTTGTATACGAACTTAATAAGAATCACTTCCCTATTCACAATTTCTATGTTTAATGGGATTTACAACTCATTACAAGGTATTTCTAACCTCTTAGCAAATTCATCAGATACAAATGAACAAGTAGCACCCGAATCAAATAATACATATGCATCTATATTATTGATTGGGATAATACCTGACACGACATCTTTTGATTGCACCGCGTTCTTCATCGTCATGTTGAAAGTTCTGGCTGTGGGTTTATTTGTTGATGTTGGTCCAACAATAGCCAATGCTCCTCCACTAGCATTTCCTTTACCCCCATTTGTCTCACCAGATCTCTTCTTAGGGCATTCATGAGCAAAGTGATCCTTGGATCCGTACGTGAAGCACACATTCTTCTTAGCTTGAGTGAAATTTGGGGCTATATGACCCTCCTGCCCACAATTAAAGCACACTAATTTTCCCAGCAAACACACTGCCTTGTGAAACTTTCCGCACGTAGTACATGCTTTGAACTTCTTATTTTGCTGGTTTCTTTGCTGATTTCCAGCTCCCCCATTCGCATTCCACTTCCTCTTCAGGTTGTTGTTGCCATTTTCGTTGTTACTACCACTGCTCTTAGCTTCACCTTCACCTTTCTTCTTCTTCTTCTGCTCTTGCTTATGTTTTGTTACTGCCTCGCCTGTACTTTAAGCGAGAATCTTCTTCTCCATCATTGCTACTAATGTCTTCAATTAGAATAGGAAACCCCTCTGTATGTACCACGGGGTTTCATCCCTCGCCGAACCTCTTAAGCCTTGCGTTAAATGCTGTCTTGACTTGATATGGCACAAACCTCGCCAACTCGTTGAATCTTGCGGCATACTCAGACACCGACATTGTTCCCTGCTTTAACTCCAAAAACTGAACCTCTAGCTGACTCTTCGAACTCTCCGGGAAATAAGTCTTGAAGAACAACTCCTTAAATCTATCCCAGGTCATCACTCCTGGTCCTTCCTGAGTTTTGTTGGCCTGCCACCAATAGCTAGCCTCCGCTTTCAACATAAATGTTGCAAAAGCAGTCTTCAGATTATCTTCTACCCTAGCCACATCAAAAACCTTCTCGATTTCCATGATCTAGGTCTGTGCTTCAACTAGATTCATAGACCCACGGAATTCTGGTGGTCCAACCGCCTTGAAGTCCTTAAACATTGTACCTTGATTCTGAGGTTGATTCTGCAAAGCACCCGTCAGTAACGTCACTAGCTGCTGAACCGGATTTCCTTCCACATTGTTGTTGTTGTTTTCCTCAGTGGTTCTCCGTCGTGGTGGTTGACGTCTTGAAGCCATTTTCTGTTAAAATACACCCATTAAGTATTATATACTTAGGTTGCACATCATAAAAGTTTATCACACCACACTTAACACTTTGAATAAAATAATAACTTTTATTCATTCATCATAAAAAAACATCAAAACAATAGCATCACTGCTATTTACATTACTTTCCTGAACTATAAACTTTCCTGAACTATAACTGCTGCAGGACAACAACATTATCATCTATCCCATTGGTTATATCATACCCGGAATTTACATTTCGTTTATTTTCAAAATCAGCTATGAATTACAATCTCTACAATGTTCTACTAAGATACTACGTAGCCTTACGATGCTCTTCTTCCATAATTCAGAACATTGTTTGGCGATCCAATACGTATGATGGTAGCATCTCGAACTGAATCGGATAACCCATGACTCGATCTTGAGCTCGATTGACCACGTTGTTGAATATGTTGTTCATCTCTTCCATCTTTCTCCTATTTTTTTGTGCATCACTCTATGCTATTCTGGCTCGTTGATAAGCTTCACTGTACGCGTCTTCGGCTATTTCCCTTTTTGTAGATTCCTCTTTCAGCTTATTCTCCAGGTCTGCAATCTTCTCCATCATTTCTTCATTTTCCCCTTCTAAGTGGATCAGCTTCTCTTCAACGCTGTTCAGTCGTTCTTCTGGATCCTAGATCTCGTCGTCTTTCTGTGGCATCGAGGTCTGTTGTTTAGCTACTATCTCTCGCAACTCCTCGACGGTATCTTGAAGTTCCACATTGTGATCATACACCTCATCGTACATACGGGCAGCTATCGAATTATGTGGAAGCTCTTCCTCCTCGTACTCCTCATCCGACTGTGGCAGCTCCACGGGATCCTCCTCATCCGTCTCCATCTCATCATCCTTGTCAGGGACTCTCTCATGCTCAACCACTGTGACCGACGGAACTATTTCTTGTGGCAATAGTTGTTCCCAAATCACCTGAATATCTTGAGGCTCCTCCTCTCTAGCCTTACTGGATCCTCCTACATTAGCCATCATGTCAACCAAAGTTTAAGTTTTAATTACTAATCATTACTACTCGACACTCACGAGCACAAAAATCATTATCACATAAGCACATAAGTGTTTTATAACATTTGTCTTTCCTAAAACTCGATAAGAGTTTATCATCACTATCTTTTCAAAGGTTACTTACTAAGGCTTTCCCCCCACCTTAGGTTCATAACCTAAATCTTTGATACCAACCTGTGACACCCCCAAATTTAGGTACTTCATTCCCACAAGATTTGGTGTTCACTATTCAAACATTCATACTATCTACCCAAATAAAATAATATTTGAATCATAAAACCTCCCCTTAAATAGGGTTACATCATTAAGTTCAAAAACATCCCAGGTTATCTAACCTTTAAACATCATTCAAATGCGGAATTAAATTATTACATTACATCATTATTAAAAGTCTATGATCATAACAGTAATCAAAAGTACAAATCAGCATCACTTGTACATTTTTCCCTTTCCTTTGCTAGTTGAAGGCTCATCTACCTTCTCAACTTTAGCTGCAATGAGTTTATAAATATGCTAGAGTGAGCAAAACAATTGCTCATTGAATATAACAATGAATCAACAGGAGTATAAGAATAATATCTGCCACTAATAGGCTCATAAAGACTGAATAGTACTCTAACAATGATAATCAGGAACTGGAATCCAAAATATGGAATAAACATAACTGAGGGTCATAAGACCATGAATTATGTCCACAGTTGCAAGTAATCTTTTAACCCCAACTTTAACAGTCATAAGACTATAAGGACTCCTCGTACTTAGGGGGATCAGCCCTTCGTACAATGTATTGTGCACAAACATTTTAACGCTACGCGTAAGTTAACGCCTAATAATAATAGGGTTGTTCATCTCAGTATTTAGAGTTCAAGTCCGCACAAAAGAAAGTTTGGTTTGGATAAGATTTCAAGGGTAATTTGAAGTTTAACGAACATCAACTAGAGGACTAGTTGAATCAATAGTGTTTGATAATACAACAGTTGATCAATAATAACATAATATGAAACAATGAATAAGTGTAAGCAAACTAACTATACTTGATCTCATGCTTAGAAACAACTACAAAGCATAAGTATTGTATGACAATAATAAACATTAAGTAATAGCAAGCTGAAAATAAAGCTTACTTATCATGAGAATGACTTGTGTCAAGTAAATGAACTATAATAATTCAACATTTGAAATTAGAATTCAAGAAAGCTGCATTCATAATATCCAAATAACAATAATGAAACTTGTTTAACGAAACCTTAAAGTAAGAACTAGTTCAACATAAATGTAAGGATAAAAGGCCTGCTCAATGTAAAAAGAAAAGTTTAGAAACTTTCTCAATGTAAATATAGAGTTAGAAAACTTACTCAATCAGAAGGATAAAGTTACACAATGTAATAATAGAATTAACTCAACAAAAGTGTAGAGTTAGAAACTTTCTCAACGTAAAAAGATAGGGTTTAGAAACTTGCCTCAAGCGTAAGCTACAATATTAAACTCACGTTCACCTACACATTGGTTTAGAACCACATTATCTATTAGATATGCTAACATACCATAACATGTTCATTTCTAGCTAAACTTATTATTTAAGCACAAGTCTTTTATTACCACTTACATTTTAGAAATTCCAAGTGTTATACTTCGCAACATTTAACTAACGTTCATTGTCTAACTAACTTGCAACATAACACGTTCTCGATATACTAAACATTTTGCAACTTTAAACTTACTAACCCCAATTCATTATGTTATGTTAACCTTAACATTACACATTTAACATGCTAACATAATTTTAGACCATGATATAATGCCTTCCCAAATCTGTAGTAACAGCAGAACTCAAAATCTCAAACCAGGGTATGGCGCAGCTGCGCCATACAAAGGCTTGGGACCGGCGCAGCTGCGCTAGTGTTCAGACAGACGTAGAGAAGGCTAATGAATAGTAGCCGACTTTAGCCCAACAAACACAATTTTCACCCAGTAAATAGTGATAATAACACGTAAAATAATTATACAACTATCATAAACATGATTGCTCACCTATTCAATCACTTCGAACATTTTAACAAGAACTAAAGCTATTTTAATTTCTCAATTTTCATGTTTTTCAAAAAACTCAATTTTCTTGACATTCATCCTAAAAATCATCATTGTGAATTCATTACTTGATCAAATCATCTCATTCAAAGTACGTTACGTTCGTATCTCAATGAACTACCATAGACAAACTTCAATTTATAATTTCTCATACGAATTGACCACTAAAATTGATACTTTTCATGAACATATGGAAAAATACATATACTGTCAAAAATGTCTACTGATATCTGAAATTAACATGCAATTTTAGTTTAAACATAAACTCTATCATTATAAGCATGTATAACCACCATAACTTAGTTATATAACAATAATTCAGAAAAACTAGAATTCACAGAGCATAACAAAACTTTGCCGTAGTTTACATATGCAGACATATACATATATACATTAAGGTTGTATAAAAATACCTTCAAGTGCTTGAAATCCTTTTTGTTAGACACTGCAAATACTCTGAAATCCTTCTCTCTCAAATTCTCTCAACTCCCACAAACTCAGTATTCTTTAGGCTTGGCAAATAAGGCATAGAACCAACTGATAACAATGCGCACAAATAAAACTGCCAGACCTTAATTCGCCAACTTAATAAAATGGCAGTTACAAAACAAACGGTCATATTATAAATATATTATATTTATTATTCTATTTATTTTATTTAATTTCAAAAATTAGAAATTTCAAAAGCCATAAGGCTTGTTTGGCAAACTCTTTAAATTTAAAGAAATAAAATATTGAGCCTTGTTTGGTAAAAACTAAATTAAACCCTTTTTAATTTATTTTAATAAACATTTTAGTTTATAACTTATAATCACATATTATTATCACATACTATATTTTAATTAAATATAGCCTTTTAGCAAATATCACCAAATTATAATTTTCATTATAACTTTATTTAATAATTTAATATACCATCTAAATTATCAAATTAACACAACAATATAACACTTCATATAATAATACAAACCTCTAAATTATAAATTAATTTAATTTAGAAAATTCTCTAATACATTTAGATTCATCAACCATCACATCAATAAAATATTTATTTAACAATAAACACCTCAAATAATATTTATATAACTTAATAAATATTTAAATTACACTTTAAGATTTTGGATCGTCACAGTAGATCTCAATCAGATTCGATCGACTGATCTTTAACTATTCAGCATAAATCTTGTCTATCTAATTAACCGAAAATTTGATTTCTAATAGAACTTAAATTCCTCCTTCAAAATTTATTTGTAAAATAATTTACTATATATAAGAAAATCACATATAAGAAAATAAAATTTATACGAATAATACCTAGAGTTCCATCCCTGGTTGCTATCGTATCCTGAATTGTCTTGTTGAAGACTCCGGCGGTTGATTTTGTTGGTTTGCTTGTTAAAGTTGGTCCCGTTGTCGCCAATGTCCCGCTGCTTTTCCCCGTATTCGAACTCCCTGACTCCTTTATACCTTTTGGACAGTCTTTCACCTTATGCTCCGTTGATTTACAAATAAAACACCCACTATTCATCCTAGGATTAGGACAGTTAGGAGAGATATGTCCCTTCTTCCCACACTTGTAGCACAAAGACTTTCCCTTTAAACATTCTCGCGAGTGATTCTTTCCGCAATTCCCACATTGCACAACCTGTTTCTTTCCACCTCTTGGCCTATTTTCGGTATTCCTGAAATTATCTCTTTTCCTTTTTCCAGTCCTACCACCACTACTTCATTCTCCGGCTCTAGCTTGATTTGCCTCCCACCAAAAATTCACCTCCCCTTTCATCATATAGGTGGCAAAAGCCGTCTTTTGCCCCTCTGTTACCCTAGCTATTACAAACGCTTCTATAGGGTCAGTTGATCCTCTAAATTCTGTCGGTTTGACTGCCTTGAAGTCTTTGAAGTTCGCCAATAGATTATCTGGCTGATTTCCCGCGGCTGGTATTCCATTCTGCATAGCTTGAGCGACCATATTCGCAAAATTATGTATCGGGTCTGGTTGTCTATGATGCCCCCAAATCCGGGTATCTTCCAACCCGACATATGGTGCTACACGGTGTTACAGTTCACACATACATTCAATTAAAATGCCTCAAAAGAATGAATATGTCTTATATATATTCCAAACAATATTCCCTTCCTAGGTTCTTTATAACCAATACATAAGTTCTTTGTCATATTATCAAATACATTACAACATTAAACCTATACTATTACATAGACAGTTCAACGGTCTGCCTTAGCCTTCCCTTTATCTTTACCAGATCCTTCGGTCCGTTTGATCTTAGCTGCATTCATATGGTTCAAGCAAGAGTGAGTATAACTAGCTCATCAAGTATAACAATTCCATTTAAACGACATGCTTGAATCATACAAATCATATATCTTCAATAACTGAACAATAATTATGAAGTACTATCGATAATTCAAAATAGCACTTCTCTTTTCTTTAAAATGTTTTACAATGACAACATTCAGTAAAACATCAATTCCGGTCCAAGACCTTGAGCATTTCATACTTTCTTTGAAAAGGACAACCCGACACTAAGTTCGTAAGTTTGACATTACTTACGAGCACATCTAGGTGATCAGCCTATAGTACTCTATGTTAATCAACACAACATTCTTTAAACGTATGTACGTTTAAGTTATGGAAAGGTCATGTGCCTGTCGTTTGATGACAAAACATTTTTTTAGCATACTCAGTCTTCATTTGAAAACCACACAAAAATAGCTTGGTAAGACATTGACAATACTTCGATAGATTAGAAGACATCCAACATATCGTAATAATTGGCTTTGACTTCATCATACATCAATTCATGCGTAAGATTACATGAATCACAAAACTTGTCCAGATTGAACATAGACAAGGGTTAGAACACTTGCCTTCAACGTCTGCTACTGTTATTACACTTTATCTTTAAGTCTTTAAGGTCTCTATAATAGATGATCACGTAACGTAACACATTGGGTCATGAATAAACATACATGGTTCCTAATGAATCTTACCCTTCTTCTCAATCTAATCATGTATTAGATTTGTTACTATTGGTTCTGACTTGCCGTTATAGTTTACGTCATTATTAAGTTCATGTTAAATTGATTATCTTCAACTTTTAGTGATCATACTTAAGGTTTAACATTGTCTTAACAATGTTACATTAAGTTTTAGTTCATTACAAATCAATTAACTTTCTTTTTATCTGCATAATCTTCCTTCACTGTGCAAACCCTAAGGCTGGCGCTGCGGTGCCAACTATTGCTCTACAACTCACGTTGCGGCGCAGTTTCTAGTATGGCTCCCTCACTCTTGGCACTGCGGCACCACTCTTTCTTCTTTATGCCGCGCTGCGGTGCCACTCTCTAGTGTCTATGGTCCGGACTCGGCGCTGCGACGCGAGTCATAGTACTAACTGTCAGACCGTGCGTGCTCTTGATGAGGTCTAGGCATTACACACAATGACTGCGGTTACCACATTTGGCCTTGTCTCAGCCAAGCCACCTCTGTGGCACCGAGATAGTTGACAGTTTTGTTTTACACAACAAACTTCTCGGACACCAAATTTGATCATTTTAAGTCTGAATTGGCTCGTTCAAAATCCATTAGCTCACAAATCACATACTCTACGTGATCATGCAAGAATTTTACATATTCGACTTCGTTAACTAAAAATTCACCTATTAGTTCATTTTTAACGAAAACGATAAACGTCGTAAACGTTCAACGCTTGTTTCTTCGTTCTAAGTTGGAATTCAGTCATTTTCAAGTCCACAACTCTATAAGGCCAAATAAGACTTATTCCCATCCAAAACCAACATTTCCGAGCTCATTATCAAAATTTGACTTCCATTACGAGAATTTCACGAATTCGACGATTGTCGTCTAATCGTGTGAATTTTGACATAACTTTGTTACTTATGATTTGATCATCATTTTAAATGGATTCTATCCATCATACTAACATCTTAACATACATATTTCATTAACTTATTTATATGATAAGTTATTACTTGTTCTTCATGAGTTTATAACTTATAAAGGTATAAACTACTTATGATTTCATTTCACATGACTTATCATGGTTTTAGATTTCTAACCACAATCTTTGCTTCTTCTAATCATACAACTTCATTAATGTTAATATATTATAATTTCTTACAAGTTCTTCCTTGTTTCATAACTTATATATGAACAGCTTGCTTATTCACGACTTATTAATTCTTAAGTCCTTTGATTATCCATTATCTTTACTTCTTAGCATACATGTCTATCAATCAACACTTCTCTTATCAACCTACAATTGTAGAGATGGAAGATTAATGACATAGGATCATTACCTTTAAAGTTCACTTGGTTAATCTTTCTCTTTCCTTCTAGTTCTAACAAACTAGCTTATACTTTTCTTGCTTTTTCTCTCTACTCAATAAGTTATAAGTTGTTGGTAGAAATCCAACATGCAAGAAATGAATTTCCAAAGATCTCTATTTATAGGATTGCTAAGGTTAGGGTATATTAGTCAATAAACATCCCACCTCCTTAACAAACCTCCTTACTATTCAATGCTTAAGCACTAAGTTAACTTGGCCATCACACTCTTTGCTTGCTAATCACATTATTTACTTGGCCACCAATCTCTCCCATGTGATCATGAGGCCCACATGGGTCGCCCCATGGATCTCTTATAACGCCCTAGAAAATCGAACCTTTTGTAAATACTTTTAATAATAAATAAAATAATATTATTTATTATTAATATGTATTAGTAAGATGAATGTCGTTCTATAACCTAGAAATGTCAGAAAGTCGTAGTATTTTAACTACGTGGGAGAATTAAAGTGTTTGAATTTCTAAAATGAAAATAAGAGTTTTCTGAGAAATTTTCTGAAAAACACTATTCATCGATTTCTGCTCGGGAATTATTTTTGAACTTCTGAGAAATACGTAACGTTATAATATCAATGTGAGATAGATTATGTAATAATAATCTAAGTATGGAAAACGTAATATTTCACATGCAGACTTAATTTGAGAACGTTAGGAATATTAAGCGTTAAGAAAAAGAGTAATGATTGTATGATGCGTATATATTGTACAAGGTATTGAATATGAAGTATTGTATGAATAGGTATGAATAATGAGATATCGTGTATTGTGAATTAATATACGAATAAGAATACGAGAATGATACGTATAGTATTTGTAATAAGGCTTTTAGCCAATTAAGTGGGACTTGTATGATTGTTAACAAATTTGTAGAGTCCAATAAGGATTAAGGTGCAAGCCCAAGTGATTATTAATGCAAGCCCAAAGTTAAGTTAAAGTTAATTTGACTTAAGCCCAATGTAATGATCTAATGAGTTAGACATGATCCATGGAGCAACCAATGATGATATGGGTTATCTTGGTGGGCAAGAACTTTATGTAATGACCAAGTTTTTAATTTGGTGGCCAAGTAAAATGTGTGGCTAGCAAGTTGACTTGGTTGTTAAAAATGGAATAGTAAGGAGGTCAGATGTCCTAATGACCATAGTGCCCTCACTTTGGTTTTCCTATAAATAGAAGGCTAGGATTTTCATTTGTTGCTTGTTATTTTTCAACCAACAACTTCTCTTAATAAACAACTTAAGTGTTAGGTAGAATAAACACTTATAAGCCAAAACTTCCTTTGCTAGATTTTGAAGATGAAGAAGTTAGTCATCAAAGGTAAATGATCTTATGATCCTATATTCTTCCATCTCTACCATTGTAGGGTGATAAAAGAAGTGTAATGAAATGAACATGTATGTTAAGAATATAGAAGAATTGAATAAGCAATGGACTTAAGCCGAATAAGTCATGAATAAGTAACTTGAACTTAAATAAGTTATGAAACTATGATGAACATATATGAACTTGTTGTATGTTTACATAAAAGAAGATAGTGTGTTTGAAAAGATGGGAGAATGTTGATTAAAGGACTTAAATCTATAATAATTCATAAGGAATGAAAATTTGTAGTTTATAAGTATTAAGTCATGAACTTATGAAGAATAATTCAAAACCTAATTTGAAAATAAGTTGATGAAATAAGTAGTTTGAAATGTTTATTTGATGTTTAGAATTCATTTAGAATGATGAGCAAATCCTAAGTAATGAAGTGTTGCCAGAATTCACACGGTTGGACGATAATCGTCGAATTCGTGAAATTCTCGGAATGAAAGTCGAATTTTGTGTTTGAAATCGAAAACTTTGGTTTTCGATGGAGATAAGTCATATTGGCATTATAGAGTTGCAGACTCAAAAATGATTGGATTCCGACTTAGAACGAAGAAACGATCATTGAACGTTCATGAACGTTTATCGTTTTCGTTAAAAATGAACTAATAGGTGAATTTTTATCAAACGAAGTCAAATAGATAAAATTCTTGCATGAGCGTGTAGAGTATGTAATTTGTGAACCGTAGGCTCTTGAATGAGCCAATTCGGACTTATAACCAAGAAGTTACGAGTCCGGGAATTTCCCAAAGTTAAAAATCTGTCAAATTTTTCTGAGGCATAGAGTCCGCGCATGCAGCATGCGACTCAAGAAGCTTAGAACTCGCTCACATGACGAAATTTGAGATATAGGTACAATCGCTAATCGGCACCACAAAGATAGCCATAACAAAGGAGACTCGCACCGCAGCGCCGAGTCCGGGACTTACACACTGCTAAGTCACACCGCGGCGTGACATAAAGATGGAAGGGTGGCGCCGCAATGCCAACCCTAGGGTTTGGACAGTTAAGAAAGTTTACAAGTATAAAATGAGTGGTAACTCATAGGTAATGAACTAAAGAACTTAATGAAGCATTGTAAGGTATTGTTAAACCTTAATAATGTTGCCTAATGAATAAAGGATAATCAATCAAACATAAATGTAATGTCAATGTAAACTATATCAGAAAGTCGGAATCAGTAATAACAAATCTGAACCATAATTAGATTGAGAAGAAAGGTAAGATATAGTAGTATATATACTTGATTATATATGACCTAATGTGGTACGTTATGTGATCATGTATTGTAGAGACTTAGAGACGTAAAGTATACGTGTTATAAACAGTGACGCTAAAGGCAAGTATTCTAACCCTTGTTCCAGTTTAATCTGGATAAGCTTTGTAATTCATGTATTCTTACACATGAAGTATTGTATGATGAAGTCAAAGCCAACTCTTTTGGCTAGACTTATATTATGTTTCTATCAAGCATGGTCAATGTTTACCAAGTTATATTAGCGTGGTTTTCAAATGAAGACTGAGTATGCTAAAAATGTTTTGTCGTCAAACGACAGGCACGTGAGGTTGCCACAACTTAAACGTACATACATTTATTGAATGTAGTGTTGATTAACATAGAGTACTATGGGATTATCACCCAGAAGTGCTCATAAGTAATGTCAGACTTACGTACTTAGTGCCGAGATGTCTTTTTCAAAGAACTTATGAAAGCTCAAGGTCTTGGACCAGAATTGATGTTTTACTGAATAGTGTTTTGTAAAATGTTTTGAAGGAAAAGAAGTGTTATTTTGAATTATCGATAGTACTTCGTAACTATTGTTTAGTTATTGAAGATATATGATTCCTATGTTTGAAGCATGTTGTTTATTAGAATTATTGTACTTGCTGAGCTAGTCATGCTCACTCTTGCTTGAACCATATGAACACAACTAAGATCGAGCGGACCGAAGGCTCTGGCAAGGATAAGGGCAAGGCGAAGACGAACCCATAGAATACTTATGTAATAGTATAGGGTGAATGATTGTAACATATTTGATATTATGACAAGAACAATGTAATGGTTATAAAGAACCTGGGGAATTGTTAATATTATTTTGAATATATAGAAGACATATTCGTTCTATTGAGGCTTGTCAATTGAATGTATGTGTGAATGGTAGTACCGTGTAGCACCATCTGTCGTGTTGGAAGATATGTGGATGTGGGGGCGTCACAGGTTGGTATCAAAGCATTAGGTTATAAAACTTAAGGGGGGAATTAAAACCCTTAAGTTATAACCTTAAGAGAAGTCAAAGAAGTAAAAGAAGAAAATAACCTTATAAAAATGCATTATGATTATGTTATGTGCTTTTATTATTCTACTGACATGTACTAATAAACCTAATTGTTTTGTGTAGATGTCAGGAGTAAATGGAATGCAGTTAGATGTACAAGCTATTAGTGAAGAATCGGTGAACCAAATAGAGGTTATACCGAATCCCATAGCGGCAGAGCCCGAGATAGTTGTCATTGAGTCTGGAGACTCAGAGCATCCTAACCTCATGTCAGTATTTGATGGTATGATAGAAGAGGAAGTGGAGGTAGTGTCCTTCAACCAGATAGCTATAGCAGCGGAGATGGCTGCTGGGGAGTCAATGATGTCATTATTTATGTCAGTATTGGTTAGAAATATCCATTACTGTCAGGAGGTTAAGGAGCTGAAGAAAGAGCTCCAGGCTGTTATAGAGGACAAGACAGACGTGGAGTCCATGTGGGAGCAGGAGCATGATGAAAAGATTTTGGCTAAGGACAAAGTCCACAAGTTAAAACATGAGGTTTTTGTGCTCAAGGAGGAGCTAAAGACCAAACAGCAGAAGATAGGGAGAATGTCCTATATTCGTAGGAGTTCTCATCTGATTTCCAAATTGCAGTAGTGGTTATCCTCAGAGAGGCAAGGCGATTTAATATACTATCAGTCGTGATATTATTTCTGGTCTTGCCAAGGTATATTTTGATAATGCCTTAAGGCAGATGTGATCTGTTAGTGAATAGAGTAGTTTAGATATGTAAATGTTTTGTATCTAATAGTGACGCAAAATCCTCTTTTGTATAGAAAAGGGTAGTCTTTTGTAAACCTCAATTTTTTTGAAAGTAATAGTGGGATAGTATTCTAATCAACTTAGGCTGTGTAATGGAACGATGTAGTATTATACTACAATGAATGAATGAATGAATATAAGCCTTTTTACTAAATAACTAAGCAATGGATGTTGAAGTTATTGTTTAATCTTGAATAATAACTAACTAATAAGAAGGAAATAATAACGCGATGTGTTGTTTATTGTATCAGCAAAATGCCGCCAAGAAGAGTACAACGTAACCAAGGAGCTAATGTAAATCAACCGGAGGGAGGTCCGGTTAACCCAATGCAGGAGTTTATTAATTTAATAACAACCGCATTTAATAGAACTGGGGATAATATCCCTGTAAATCTGGGAGTGGCACGAGCTACTACCTTTAAGGATTTTAAGAGTGTTGGTCCGCCAGAGTTCAAAGGAACTACGGACCCTATCAAAGCCCAAATGTGGGTGAAAGAAATAGAGAAGGCATTTGTGATAAAAAATGTCATGAGGCCCATAAGGTTTCCTTTGCAACCTATATGAAGAAGGGAGAGGCCATTTTTTTGTTGGAAGCCAATCAGGATAGGGCCGGGATAGAGAATTTGACGCGGGTGAGGTTCAAGGAGATATTCTTCGAGAACTACTTTCCCACGAGCATGCAGGGAAGGATGGAGATGTGATTTCTTGAGTTGAAACAAGGGGACATGACAGTTCCCTAATACGCCGCCAAGTTTAATGAACTGGCGAGGTTCGCTGCACACCAAGTGGACACCGAGGTTAGGAAGGCGCGATGGTTCGAGCAGGGCTTGAAACCCTAGCTCTATAACCATATTTTTGTGTTCCAGAGTACTTTATTTGGAACCATTTTAGAGAAGGAGATAATCGCCGAAGGTTGTAGTGAGGTGTTGAGCCAATACCACAAGGATAAGAAAAATAAGGGGAAGTGGATGGGGTAGTGAAGGTCGAAGGAGCCAGCGATAGTGGCGAGGGACAGAAGAGGAGGGCGTTCAACTCTGGGAATACCAGAGTGAATCAAGGAGACTCGAATAAGAGGATGGAGGCCTGCAAGAACTGTGGGAAGACTCACTTAGGAGTCTATCTCAAGGGAAAGGCCATATACTACAACTGTGGACATGAAGGGCATATCTCACCTAACTGTCCAAGTCCAAAGAATAATCACGGATGTTTTGTGTGTGGGTCAACTGACCACATGGCAAAGAATTTCCCGAAGAAGGGGACGGACGGGAACTGGGGAACTAATAGCGGGAAGTTAGCTATTGGTGGTCCAATACCTAGTAGTCAGATGGCCGATGGTACATACTTTAACATGATGATCCAAGATGCAGTTGCATCAAGGGACATCGTCGCAGGTATTATTGTGATGCCCCCAAATTCGGGTATCTTCCAACCCGACATATGGTGCTACACGGTACTCATAACTATAAAATCATTCCATTGAAATACAACATGATGAATGGAATTACTATCTTCTTATTACAATCAAAGTATAATCCTTCCCAGGTTTATAAACCGATTACATAGTTTGTTGTTCATAATGTATAATACATACAAACATACTAGTCTATTACACGATGGTTAATTATCCATCTTAGCTTTGGCCTTATCTCTCTTAGCTTTCTCAGTACGTTCATCCTTAACTGCAATTATATAATTCACGCAAGAAGTGAGCATAACAAGCCCAACAAGTTTATCAAAGGATAACATTAATACCACATCGTGAATTATATAACAATTTATAAATAACTGAACAAATAGTTATGAAGTATTATGAAATAATAATACTTTAACATTTCATAACATCAATTCCCAAAGTATAGAATAGATTAGAATTACAGGAACCTACGATAGACCATGAACAATAGCTTTCTGTTTTCATACTTGAAAAGGATATCACAGCACTAAGGATGTACATCCGCATTATTTACGATCACTTCTAGGTGATCAACCTATAGTACTCTATGTTGATCAACACTCATTCGTTAAACGTATTTACGTTTAACACTTCACAAACTCGCGTGCCCATCGAATAATTAATGAAAATACTTTTGTTTGTTCATAGACAAACCTTACCTTCACATCCGTACCAATTACTTGGCATAGAATAGCGTTAACATTTCTATATAGAAAGATATGAATATCAATGAATCTATATCTTACGAGTAGTCTAGCCAAGTTAAATCTGGCATTAACCCTTTCTTTAAAAAAAGTCGTGCAATTCAGTACAATGAATCACATACAACTTGACTAACTTGAAGGTTAGACAAGCATTAAGAAAACTTGTCTTTCAACATCTTCAAATAACTTAATCGACTGACCACAGCCTTTACATAATCTACATGATATATTCACATAGCACACTGTAATTAGCTATCAAACAATTATTCACATTGTTCCTACCAACTTCTTTCTCTTCTATGTCTTTGTTAACTTAATATCATTAATAAAGTCGACTTGACTTATTACCATTCGTCCTGATTTATTCATCAACTTACGTCATTAATCAGACTCTAACATTGTTGGTGAAGTACCAACGTTATCGACAACACTTTGCGTTCTGTGTTCATACCTTATTAACATGCATTCAATTCCTAAGTTCATCACCATATACACTAGTATATGAAACATAGGATTAGTCTTAGTACATTCATTGAGTATATAAACTCAACTCATGTAGATCTCGCAACAACTGAAGTTCAAAACCTAGCTTTTCTAACAAAACCCACGACTCTAAGACCATGCATGGCGTGAGTTTCTATATAAGATCGACAATGGGCGCGGCAGCTTCAAAGACCTAAGTCCTTGTCTCGTGACAGGCCACAGGCAGAGCCTTCCTTATACCAGTGGCGCTGCGGCTCCACTTTCCAAAGAGCTAATCGACACTCATGCGGCGCGCTATACACGACACTTAAAGTATCTTTAGTGTCTAGGTCTGCACGGCATCACTTCAACACCGCAAAAATGCAATGCTTAAAAATTTTGGTGAGATTCTCGGAGCCATAACTTCTTCGTTATGAGTCCGATTTGGTCTGTTCAAAATCCTACACGTCATAAATGACACACTCTACGCGTTCATTTAAGAATTCGACACTTTTGAATCTGTTAACTCAAAATTCACTATTGAGTTCATTTTTTAAACGTTCGTAAACGTTAATGAGCGTTCAATGCTCGTTTTCTTCATTTTAAGTCGGAATCCGATGATTCTCGAGTCCACGACTCTTTAATACCCTATCTCACGTATTGACATTGAAAAACAACGTTTTCAAGTCCTATGGAAACATTCGACCACCAATCTGGAATTTCAACGTTTTCGACGTTTAACGTCTATTTTCGGGAAATTCGCCATAACTTCGTTACTAATGTTCTCTAAGCCAAATAACATGGAATACTCCATGAATTTCATATCTACATCCTAACCAAGCAAGATGCACATATTAACATATTGATGGAGTTCAATTGTTTATCAACAATCAATCTCAACAATCAATAATTTCATGATTTTAAACTATAACAACTCTTATGATTATTATGATCTCATGACTTATAGAGATTGAATCAATTGTAAGTCACTCTTATTCCACCATACAAGCCATACCCCACCCATCTATGATTCTCCATGATAAAAGAAAACCAAAAGAGATGGAACTAATATTAAGGAATATTACCTTAACAATCTTTGTGTTCTTGATGAACTTCTAATGAAAAAGCTTCAAGGTAGAAGAATGGTTTAAGTCTAGCTCTCTTTCTCTTTGAAATATGTTGGTTGAGTCTTGGAAAAACATTAAATGGCCAACTCTAGCTTTCTATTTATAGACAAATGAAATGGAGGGCAAAATAGACATTACACCACCAACTCCTTACTATTCAACACTTTGTCACCAAGTAAAATACTTGGTGACCAAGTGTTAGGCTTGCCTTGCACACCAAGGGCTGGCCCACCTTACCCATGGGTTTTACCCATTCGGTGACCCACCAGTTCGATCCACGGTTCGATTTTCTTGCATTGGGCTTAACCAATCTAATATTGGGCCTTGACTTGGGCTTAGAACATTAATTCATTGGGCTCGCCTCTATAATTGATTGGACTTAGCATAATCCAAACCATTGAATTCAAATTAAGTCTTAACTTAATTCCATAATACTAATCATATTCCATACGTATAATTCACGTATTCTCTCTGTATAATACTAGTACGATAATCATATTGTACTCCGTATTAACTCATCGTATTATACATAGATACTAAATAGTATCTTAATTGTATAACACACGCTTTAACCATAACGTAATTCCTTCCACGCTTTTCATTTCCTTCTCGAAAATCATCTCACTCAACCCTTAGGTTTTAAGTCCGCAGGCAAAAACTTCGTTTGCCATAAATGAAATATTATTAGATATTTCATCTTATCTCGATATTTTATCATTACGCGTTTCTCAGAATTTCAAAATAATTCCATGAGCAGAAATGGATGAATAATGTTTTTACGGGAATTTCTCAAAAAACATTTATTTTCGTCTCGGAAATTCTAAACAATTAATTCTAGCACGTAGCAGATTACTAACGACATAAACACATTTTAGGTCATAAAACGACCTTCACATAGCTTACTCACAAAATAAATCAATTAAATTAATTTAATTCACATAATCAAATAAAAATTTAATTGTCATAAAAATCCGATTTTCTCGGTCGTTATAATTATTCCAATCAACGACATCAATGCTTACGTGCTGTTTGACTCGGGTGCTACTTGTTCGTTTATAGCATGTGATTTTTCTAGACGATTAGGATTACTTCCCGAAAAGTTGCCTATACCTTTAACTATTAAGGTAGCAAAAATGAAAAAATAATTCCCGTGGAAGATGTTCATAGGAGTTGTTGTGTAGACATACGAGGTTGTAAATTATCGGTAGATTTAATACCAATAAAGTTAGGAGAATTTAACGTAATTCTAGGAATGAATTGGTTAGTAAACCATGGGGCAATTATAGATTGTTAGAAGAAATGTGTGAATATTAGAACGTTAAGACACCGTTCGTGTTGTCTAACCATGACACAAACAAGGAAATTATTGAGGAATGGGTGTGTAGGTTATCTGTGTCATGTTGTTGATACCCAGAGAGTGGTAGCAACCATGGAACAAATACCTATAGTTAGAGAATTCGTCGATGTATTTCCAAGTGAATTACCTGGTATTTCGTCGGATAGGGAAACCGAGTTTGTAATAGATATCGTGCCAGGAGCGGCACCAGTTTCCAGGTCACGGTATCGTATGGCACCAGTGGAGATGAAGGAGTTGATGGTACAGTTACAAGAACTGTTGAACAAGAAGTACATTCAACCGAGTGTTTTACCGTGGGGAGCACCGGTACTGTTTGTCAAGAAGAAGGATAGATCGTTAAGACTTTGTATCGACTATCGAGAGTTGAACAAGTTAATGATAAAGAATAAATACCCATTGTCCAGGATCGATGATCTCTTTGATCAGTTGAAAGGGGCTAAGTATTTTTCTAAAATAGATTTATGAACGGGGTATCATCAGTTGAAGGTTAGGAAGGAGGATGTACTAAAGACAACATTCAGGACTCGTTATGGTCATTACGTGTAATGCCCTGAAATCCGGTCTATTTTCACATCCGGATTCCATACGTCACGATCCCATCTTCTTCCAAACATACATAAATATATAGCTAAATATAACAACATACATCTTCAATTCCCAGGTTCTAAAACCTCAAAACCTCTTTCATTACAAATATGGATAATTACATTATTCTTTACATCTTGCACGAGTGACTTTCATCCACCAATAAGGATACATAACAGTTCATTAAACTAATCTAAAGTTCGTTTAACTTATTTTATATTACAAGTCTTCGCTTGATCTTCACGCTCATTCACATACTGAATGGCACTGCATCTGGATACCAGTCAGCTTTATCTTTATGGGATCCTTAAGTTCTTCTAACATCGTTCGCTGAAAATGTTTTTCATTTAAAGCAAGTGTGAGCATTCAATTGCCCAACAAGTCATAACAGTTGAACACATAACTTCAAGAGTTTAAATGTTCCTTTAGAACTTCGATAACCGAACAAAGGTTATGAAGTAGCTTGAATAATAGGAATAGTCTCGATTCCTATCATCTTAAAACATCAGTCATTTTCACTTTGAAATACTTTCATTCCTCTACCTTTTTCATACACATCATGTCTAGCTAGAATCATTAGCACAGACTTAACAATAACTGTTCATGTATAAACAGAACATACTTGAATTGAACAGCTCAATCACAGAATAATTCATATCATAGAAACACCAAAGTGTCACATTGTGGCTTAAGGCCTCATACGTTCTACCACCTTATACAAATATCGCACATTCGCACATAGACAGAACTTCTCAAGTTCAACATCTGAGAAGTTTAAAAAACTAGCATTCATTTAGAATATGAATGAAGTTAGGAAATTTGCCTTACGCCCAGCTACAACTTATACCGAACTGCTAATTTCAATTCCTATATAACATATAAGAAAACACCACATACACCAATTAGTCATACATCTTTGACTTATGCATTAGTTTTTAACTTTACTTCTTAGGGTTCG
This sequence comes from Panax quinquefolius, assembly GCA_020205615.1. Classification (NCBI taxonomy): domain Eukaryota; kingdom Viridiplantae; phylum Streptophyta; class Magnoliopsida; order Apiales; family Araliaceae; genus Panax; species Panax quinquefolius. Next base: position 86,036,987 of record CM035155.1, on the reverse strand, counting down.
CGTTCTTGCAACCTAAGTTTATGCGACCACTTTCATTATCGTTCTATGGCTTCATGACATACGAAGATGTCTTACTTATTCATTCATCATCTTTGATGTTTTACATTCTTATCTTCTTCTTATAACTTCTCTAGGAATCAGCACACATCACTTCTCTGCTAGTAGTCCATATGGTACTCTGAGTGGTTTCCCACAAACAACCAACAAACAAGTTCCCGTCTCATCTACACTGCCATCACAGTAAGTTAGATCGGTTGCCAGTTTTATTATACCTTCGCTCTCTAAAGGAATTGTTTAGCCCAGCTCCCATATGTCAGCCATCAAAGGTCATGATTGTACAACAACCTAAACTTATCATAACTTATCCAAACCATTAAACTTAATGTTCGTTAAATCAGTTTCTTATTCCTTACGGTTTTTTGGTAACTAAATGTCATACCTCAAGATTCATTCTAATACGACTCACCTTCGGCTTTCATTACTCTTATTACCATTTATTACGACTTTCTTGATAATTCATATCTTATTAATACTTTCGTTATCCATTACACGAACCCTATGTTCATTACTCGTTCTTAGTGTCGAAGCCATACTGATCATTGTATGCTAAGACTGATCTTTCATTGCAACCGCATTGCGTTCACAGCGTCTATACGCTTTACACTTCTCTCTCACTATCATGACATAACATTGAAATGTTATTCATTGTCCTCGTCGCTCAACGTCTAAGGAATCACAACCATAGCAATCCCTCACGTTCATTTATCGCGACTATGGTCCCCGGATATCGATTACGTAATCAACCGCTCAAATTCTCTGTCTTTTAATCTAGTTTAATCTTTTCGTTCAACCTTCATTAAGGGTTTAATTCAATAAATTAAGTGTTACATTTGACGAATCTTATGTTCTTTATCTTCCTTTACGTTTCCCCCGAAGAGCTGAGCAATTGAAAGCTCGTTCTCGGGCCAGATCGCACCGTGACTGCATGGGCCATTTTCCCTCTTTATGACTCGCATTGCAGCAGCCACTCTGCAATGTCCAACTATCAAGTCTCGCATCGTGTGGTACCGCTCTCGAAAGCATTTCATATGCTTGCACGAGCCCCTAGACCATGAAAATTTTCTAAGTCTTTTATATTATTCTGAGACGCTTACTTCCCGCTTCCATAACTTATTCGTTATAACTTGGAACGAGGTCGTTCCAAAACCATTCTCTTCCTTATCTTACGTACTTCAATACCCCTCGGACAGAACTTCGTTCTGAATCCGTTAATGTGCCATTTGATTGGCCTGATCTTCACCCTTCTTTCGTTTTACGTTTTTAATGTTTTTCGTTCGCTCGTCCTTAATTCGTTCATCCAAACTCGGAAGTCGATTGTTCTTGAGTCCATGACTCACTTTTTCTACGTTTTATTACTTTCTTATAAAACCGTACACGATCGGGTTCATTTACTAACTTTTTAATTCTCGTTCGTCTTTTACAAAATTTTTGCCATAACTTCGTTATAGCTAAGTTTTAATCCATTCTTCATGAACGTTTCTACTGTTCCTAAACAAGCAACAAGCATCTAACTTATACGCGATGGTTTTAAACTTGTCCATCAACAACAATTATCCTACGATGGTTTTAAATTTGTCCATCAACAACGTTCTTCATGTTCTTCGTCCGTTCTTCATTTTAATCGATATTTTGGATTACGATTTCACTTTTTATTGGAATTTGATGCTATAGAACATTATTCATTACTTATTTCACCTACTTATTTAAATAATCCACTCGAATCATTTTAATTCATTACGAATCTTATACTTCCTTAAGAAATTTATTTACTAAACTTCAAATTCTTATTTTCATTATTTCTCATGATTTCTACCATATGAAATCATTCATAACATCATCTACTTCTTATTCTCATTAATTTATGTTTTAAACATATAGGACTTAAAGAGAATTTAAATTCGACTAGGTTTTAAGTTACCTCTCTTCTTTATTTTTCTTCCGCTAGACAAAGCCGACGATTCGCAAGCTTTTCTATTTAACGAACACTTTCGATCTGATAATTCATGCTCATGCTCTTCCTTCTCCTTCTTCATTCGAACCCTCTCTCTCTAGTTGTAGGATTTTCAAAATCCCATTTAAATGAATAAAGCTTACTATTTATAGAAAACCAAGGCTAGGGGCATTTTAGTTATTTTGCCACCCGAACCTACTTACTATTCACACCTCCATACTATTCCCACCTCCTCAATACACCTCCTTACTATTCACGTAGCTTCCCTTGGAAGCTTCGTGGTTCCGCTCTTCGTTTTTCGTCCGAGCGCTTTAAAAAGCATGATTTTCTAATCCAAATATTTTTGGATATTTCGTCTTTTCTTTACCGATTAACTTTTACGTATTCTTAGGATTTCTAAAAAACTGAAAAACACTTTTTGGCGTTAAGCATTTTCCTTCACGTTTTACCCTAACGTAGTTAAACAAGTGAAAAGTACATAACAGTACTTTTCGTCATTTTTATTTTGTCCGATTTCTGCACGTTTTTCGAGAAAAACTTTTATCGGCTTACTTAACTTTTCACGATATATTATCGGCAAATCTTTCGACAGAATGTCATTTTGACATACCGAACTCTCAGAATGGCTTAGGTTATTCAAATTCTAACCCTTAGGTTTCGTCGGATGAATAGTGCCTATTTCGTCTTTTTCCCCGAAAATATTTTTGTTCCCGAAAATTTTTTATTTTAGTTGTGAAAATTCTTACTCGTTCAATCTAGCTCACAGCCATCCTAACTTATAATCATTCTAGGTTCTAGAACGATTAATAAACACATAATATTATTAATAAAATTTATTTTATTAATAACTAATTCTTTAAACTTAAATTCTGAAAAATTTGAGTTTCCGGGTCGTTACATTATGAGTTTCTGGTGATGTCATTCGGGTTGACTAATGCACCAGCTGCATTTATGGATATGATGAACAGAGTTTTCAAACAATATTTGGACAAGTTCGTCGTGGTGTTTATCAATGATATTCTAGTCTACTCTAAGACGCCAGAAGATCATGCTGAACACCTAAGATTAGTGTTGGAGACACTACGAAAGGAGAAGTTGTATGCAAAATTCACTAAGTGTGAATTTTGGTTAGAGAAGGTACAGTTTTTAGGTCATGTCATTGACCATGAGGGGATTTCAGTAGATCCAGTAAAGGTGGAGGCTGTGATGAATTGGGAACAACCGAAAACGCCGACTGAGGTGCGAAGTTTCCTAGGATTAATGGGTTACTATCAGAGATTCATCCAGGATTTTTCGAAGATAGCTACTCCATTGACTAACTTGACAAGGAAGACGGTGAAATACGCTTGGACTGATAAGTGCGAGGACAGTTTTCAAGAACTGAAGAAGAAATTGAGTGAAGCGCCTGTGTTGTTATTACCCGATGACAAAAGAAATTTCGTAGTTTATAGCGATGCTTCGAATAGAGGACTTGGTTGCGTGTTCATGCAGCATGGCAAGGTTATTGCGTATGCATCTAGGCAGTTGAAGGATTATGAGAAAGTTTACCCTACTCGTGATCTGAAACTGGCCGCAGTAGTTTTTGCCTTAAAGATATGGAGACATTATCTTTACAGAGAAAAATATGAGATATACACGGACCATAAGAGTCTAAAATATATCTTCACACAAAAGGAGTTGAATATGAGACAGAGGAGATGGCTGGAGTTAATAAAGGATTACGACTGTGAAATCCTGTATCACCTTGGAAAAGCCAATGTAGTTGCCGACGCCTTAAGTAGGAAGGGTCGGGAAAAGTTGTCTTTGTTAACGGCTTAATATGAGTTAATAACATAGATGGCTAGAATGGAGATAGAAGTGAAGTTGCCAAGTGAATCGGGGCATATACTTTTTGCGACGGAGATGCAATCTACCATCATAGAGAGAGTCAAGGAGGTGCAACTCAAAACTAATGAGTGTGACCGAGTAAAAGAGAGGTTAACCAATGAAAAAGAGACTAAGTACAGTCTTGATAACGAGGGGTTATTGAGATTTGAAGGAAGAATTTGGGTTCCAAATGAGACGGAATTAAAGGAGCAGGTTATACAAGAGGCTCATAGTTTGAGGTTTTCCATTCATCCTGGTAGCACTAAGATGTATCAAGACCTTCGACAGAGTTTCTGGTGGCCAAACATGAAGAAAGAAATAGCTGAGTATGTGAGTAGGTGCTTGACTTGTCAGAGAGTTAAGGCCGAACATCAACGAACAAGTGGCTTGCTACAGTCATTGGAAATTCCAGAGTGGAAGTGGGAGAATATCACGATGGATTTTGTGGTAGGACTTCTGACTACTCAGAAGGGGTATGATGCAATTTGGGTAATAGTGGACCAGTTGACAAAGTCAGCTCACCTTTTACCAATTAGGGTCAAGTAAAACTTAGACCAGTTAGCTAGACTTTATATTAAGGAAATAATTTCTAGACATGGAGTGCCAGTATCGATTGTGTTAGATCGTGATCCACGATTCACATCAAACTTTTGGAGGAGTCTACAAGAGCAGTTGGGAACATTGTTGAAGCTGAGTACGGCGTATCATCCACAAACTGATGGACAAAGCGAGAGGACAATTCAGAACATTAGAAGATATGTTAAGATCTTACATCATGGATTTCAAGGGTAGTTGGGATGATCATCTAACATTATTAGAGTTTACATATAATAATAGTTATCATGTAAGCATAGGTATGCCGCCCTACAAAGCTTTGTATGGAAGAAAGTGTATAACACCATTGTATTGGGATAAAGTGGGAGAACGCCGAATGCTAGGACTTGAATTGGTGTAGCAAACAACAGGCATTGTTAAACGGATACAGATGCTTCTAGTAGCAGCTCAAGACAAGCAGAAGAAATTTACTGATTCACATCGAGAAAATAGAGAATTTGAAGTAGGCTCTTACGTCTTTCTAAAGGTATCTCCCTGGAAAGGAAAGATACGCTTTGGAAAGAAGAGAAAGTTAAGTCCAAGGTTTATAGGACCTTTCGAAGTATTAAAATGGGTAGGTGAGGTAACTTTTATGGTAGCGTTACCTCCAGATCTAGAACGAATTCATAACGTGCTTCACTTATCAGTATTGCGTCCTTATAAGCCAGATTATAAGTACGTAATAGAGTATAAGCCTATTAATATCGAGAAGGACTTAATGTATGAAGAGATGGCGATTCAAATCATCGATAGAAAAGAACAAGTTCTGCGGAACAAAGTTATACCTTCGGTGAAGGTGTTATGGAAGAACCACGATGCAGAAGAAGCAACGTGGGAGCTTGAAGAAAAGATGAAAAAGAATTACCCTCTTTTGTTTGTGTAATTTTTTTATATAGCGAGATTTTGGGGACATAATCCTTATAAGGGGGAGAGAGTGTAACGCCCTAGAAAATCAAACTTTTGTAAATACTTTTAATAATGAATAGAATAATATTATTTATTATTAATATGTGTTAGTAAGATGAATGTCGTTCTATAACCTAGAAACGTCTGAAAGTCGTAGTATTTTAACTACGTGGGAGAATTAAAGTGTTTGAATTTCTAAAACAAAAATAAGAGTTTTCTGAGAAATTTTCCAAAAAGCACTATTCATCGATTTCCACTCGGGAATTATTTTTGAACTTCCGAGAAATACATAACGTTATAATATCAAAGTGAGATAGATTATGTAATAATAATCTAAGTATGGAAAACGTAATATTTTGCATGCGGACTTAATTTGAGAATGTTAGGAATATTAAGCGTTAAGAAGAAAGAGTAATGATTGTATGATGCGTATGTATTGTACAAGGTATTGAATACGAAGTATTGTACGAATAGGTATGAATAATGAGATATCGTGTATTGTGAATTAATATACGAATAAGAATACGAGAATGATACGTATAATATATGTAATAAGGCTTTTAGCCAATTAAGTGGGACTTGTATGATTGTTAACAAATTAGTAGAGTCCAATAAGGATTAAGGTGCAAGCCCAAGTGATTATTAATGTAAGCCCAAAGTTAAGTTAAAGTTAAATAGACTTAAGCCCAATGTAATGATCCAATGAGTTAGACATGATCCATGGAGCAACCAATGATGATATGGGTTATCTTAGTGGGCAAGAACTTTATGTAATGACCAAGTTGTTAATGTGGTGGCCAAGCAAAATGTGTGGCTAGCAAGTTGACTTGATTGTTAAGAATGGAATAGTAAGGAGGTTAGTAAGGAGGTGGGATGTCCTAATGACCATAGTGCCCTCATTTTGGTTTTCCTATAAATAGAAAGCTAGGATTTTCATTTGTTGCTTGTTATTTTTCAAGCAACAACTTATCTTATTAAATAACTTAAGTGTTAGAGTGAATAAGCACTTATAAGCCAAAACTTCCTTTGATAGATTTTGAAGTAGAAGAAGTTAGTCATCAAAGGTAAATGGTCTTATGATCCTTATTCTTCCATCTCTACCATTGTAGGATGATAAGAGAAGTGTAATGAAATGAACATGTATGTTAAGAATACATAAGAATTGAATAAGCAATGGACTTAAGCCGAATAAATCATGAATAAGTAACTTGTGTTAGGAATATGCACGTGAATGATATTCCTATTTACATATGATTTGATTATGATATGTATATATATGAATGAATATGCAAGTATGCTTGCATTAAGAAAATCTGTAAAGTCCTTTGATAGATAATAGAAACAAATGTACAAGGACTTAGAATGAATTGATCAAATGTGTTAGGTCGATCCTACATAAGCAAAACAACTTTGTAAAGTCCTTAAAAAGAAATGATGTACAAGGACTATAAATATAGTAAGATCAAGCATGTTAGGTTGATCTTATGATGTAATAGATAGGCGTGTCTGATCGTTGAGCACTTCACCAGAAATCATAGTTTGCCAGGAGAGTCAAGGAAAACTCGAGAGCTATAGAGGCAGAATCGTAGTTTGCAAGATAGTAGATCTCGGAGTTCATAGACTTCCAGGAGAGACGAGGAAGGATCGTAGTGTGTCGAGGAGAACTTCCTCAGGGTCGTAGTCTACTGAGGAAGTCATGTTCAGAATCGTAGAGACAGTCTGCCTACGAGCCGACCGAACATCTGCCAAAGCCAGTCAAGAATCGTAGACTACACTCGGAGTCGTAGAGTCTACTAAAGTCAAAGCCAATTCAAGAATCGTAGATTGCACTCAGAATCGTAGAGTCTACTTCAAAGGCAGAGATCGTAGTCAAGCAAGATCAGATGAAGACAACAAGCACAATGACAGAAATCGTAGTATCAAGATTTGATCTCAAAGTCGTAGTGTCTGCACAGCCGAAGCTGAATCGTAGAGTGCAGAGCTAAGACCTTAATAGATGTGCTCACAAGGCCACAGTAGAATCGTAGAGCAAACATGATTCTCAACAATTGAGCACTCCTAGAATATCCAAAGGAATGAAGCCTCTAGTTGGTAATGCAAAGATACATCTCACCTGAAGGAAGCCAGAGAGCACTCAACGAATGACATGCAAGCTAATAGAAGATCTAAGCATCAACTCAATCAACATCCAGATTGAGTTGAGAAGCCATTCAAGGTAAAGTCTTCCACAAGATGATTATAAGAAGACTTCAGTAGCTGACTAAGGAAAGCCAGCATATGCAGTGGCTGTCAAGTAGAAAGATGAAAACGATCCTAAAAGTAACTAGGATCGTAGTGTTTGTCAAATAAAGAAGAAACTGATGGACACAAAGATACTGGTCAGCCTCTGAATAACAAGGCTAAAGTGATTAAGCATTGGGTCAGTCCATTGATGATAAGTGAACGGGAGATCACAAGGACAAAGTGAGCTGGACACGCCACAAATTTGAAGTGTCTTGTCATTCAGAAGGGGCCAAAGCAAGGAATCAAGCCATTAGTATCTAAGAATAGTCAAGACAAATAGAAGTGTTGAAGCACTGCACAGTAGTAGAAAGAGGTGTTCTACGTCATAGTTCAAATGAACACTTTTTCCAATCGTAATGTTAACTCTACATGTCAATACGACACTATGATCAGGTCCAAAGAAAAGTGTATCAGAAAATCGTAGAGTTCGAATAACTTAGGATTGAAGCATTAGCAATGGTTCAATCTGAAGAATGGCATTCGGACAAAAGCTTATTGAGAGCATCGATGCAAGGACAACCTCTGATCGAGAAATCAGAAGGGTGAAAGAAAAGTCGTCGACCTGCCCAAGACATCAAAGTGACATATCTAACAAGGTAGGTGAAACAGTAGACTGCAGTGTCGGGAAGTTAGAAAAAGATTTCATGTTACATCTGCAGTCTGCACCAAATAACTCGAGATCTGCGAGTCAATTTGAATAGCTTTCAACGGCTACTTTCCAACGGGAAGATTGGGAAGTGGTATAAATCAACAGAGCTTCAAAGATCAAGAGTTGCTGATGATTGTGAAGTTGAAGAATCGTTGAGTTGGTGAATGTTATTGTTGACTCTACGAGTTCCACCAAAGATCAATAGAACAAGTCTCAGTGACAGTGAGACTACCAAGGTGGAAGTGAAGCAGCTTTGGAAAAGGACTTATAAAGATCAAAACTTCACTGAACAAAGATGAGAATGCCACTAAAGATGGCAGCCAAGCTGAGAGCCGAGAAGGCCAAAAAGATAGCAGTCAGGAAAGTGGCTGAGTATAAAGAAGATTAAGAGAGTCACTCTACAGATCACCATAAACCTAAAACTGAAACTGAACAAATGCAGAACCATGTCTGAAAACATTGAAGAAAGGTTCAGGGATTACTAAGTCCCAAAAGAAGTTTACCAAAAGCTCAGGGACTTAGCAAATCCAAATGGTGATGGTGTATAGCTGACATTAAATGAAGATGAGCTGAAGAGAGTAAAGATCAGCTGCACCAAAGAACACGTGGTCCAGACTCAAAGCAGAATGCAAATAGGACCACACCAAGCTGCTAAATACAAAAGATGTTCAGAGCTTAATGACATCTTAGTAGCTCAGCACCAACAGCATCAACAACTACAACAATAAGAAGCCAGGGCCTGAGGGGTCCTTATCTAGAGGGACTAAATGAAGATTCCAAGCCTATTGGTATTGAAGAGTTCCTAGGGAACTATAGAAGTTCCAAGGCTGCTGGCCTTAAAGAGTTCTTAGTAAACTGAAGTCCCAAGGCTGCTGGCCTTGAAGGAATCTTAGTGATTCAGGGTGCTGCCCTTCCTTAGTGGAAATACTGCTAATTGAAAGTAGAAGAGTGGATTAGGAGCTTGAGTCTCTAAACCACTTAAAACCCTTTGTGTCTTTTACTTTATGTCATTTACATTATGTACATTAACTGCTATAACTTCTATGTATGTTTTAACTGCTTACCACTAAACTAACTTTATGAACAATGTATGTATGATTATGAATATATCAATGAAGGGGATATTTTACTTATTTCGCTGTGCTTGAAAAGATTCTTATGTTTGTCACATGCTAAATTATTAGCAATACAAAATAAACTAGAAAAGTATTTGAAATAAAAAGGATCTATTCAACCCCCCTTCTAGATCTATTGTGCCTACTGGGAACTAACAATTGGTACCAGAGCAGGTTCTCATGCTATATTCAAAAGCTAATTGCTTTGAGTCTGATCCTAGGCACAAACATTGTTATAAACTTAGTTTAGTAGTAAGTCACTTGTGATATGCAGATAAGCACACACGTTGGAAATTTTGTGTACAGGTAAATGTGCATATACACCTGAAGCTGGTCAGACTGGTCCATGTTCTTGATTTCCATATCAGCAAGACCAATCCCTGCTAGTTGTCAATCTTGTTGTCTGAAGACCAGGCTAGAAAGCTCAAGAGACATCAACAGAAAAGATTCAAACATCCAACAGCCTGAAAAGATGAAAAGGCCATACATGCTAAGTAATGCTTATCTAGAGAAGAAGAAGAACTTCTCAAACATGTGTCTGGCCAACCTGCAGCTGGATGTAAACCTTATGAACTCAAGGATGTCAAAGAATTAGAAATGCTGACACTCTCTTAGCTTGTATCTTCAAGACCACGACTGATTGACTGAAGATCAAATGGAGCAACTAGTTGTCAGAAGCAAACGAGAAAACATGCACATCAATGCCTAAACTCAGAATATCTAAGATAAATGACTGTTAAGAAACTGACAGCAAAAAGGTACGGTTCCTCACTAAAATAGATATGAACATCACATTTGCATCTTACTTATGAACTATAACAGTTTTCCTTCAAGTATTCATAATCTATCTAAAAAGGTGAAGAGAGAAAGTACACTGATAATGGAAACTCAAATGTCTATAAACTTTCTCTCCATCCAAGTTTTAGGTTGAAGATGATAACTTGAAAGAGATCTGAAATGGTTTTAAGAGCCTCACAGATCGATTGAATGTAAAGTAATCCTTGTTGATGGGTAAATGTGCTTTGTACATCCTATGATCTAAGTGCTTAATGACACACAAAGTATGATTAGATCTACAAGAAAATTTTGAAGATTCATAGAAACTGATCACCTCCATGAATCAACCAGATGCTAATAAATCATAGAATTGATTCTTACTCTATGAACATTTAAACTATGTGAACATAAATTAGCAAAAGATGAAACCATTAAGGAAAAGAGTGTTTTATTAAAATGACAGTTTTCTCTCACATTCACCACCATGCATCTCAAAATGTTTTTATCTAAATAAAGTATATACAAGAATACGACTGATGGTGGTCAATATGATGTTTATCCAAATATATGAGGAACAAGGGTTTAGTAAACTAATCTAATAGGACCCATCTAACCATAGGTATCAAAAATTATAAATGTATAACCTACAGATACTTGGTTTATCTGACCACATTAAGGAATGCTAAAGCAAAAGACTTCAGTCAAGAAGAGTCAACCAGCAGAAGGCTTAGGATTGTTCAGAAATAACTTTGACAAAACTCCTACATGTCAAAGCCTATCCTTGAAGACCTGCTAAACTAATCTAAATAAAGCTCAAATGGCTGCAAACCTTTATATGAAAGAAGGCCACTCAACCAGAGATGAAAGAGGTCTTAGATGCTCAAGCATGCAACTTGTTCTCAAGGAAGCTCACATCAGAGGACTATCGAGCATCAACCATTAGGAACTTAGTACGGGAGCAGAACTCCACGAGCACAAGCTGATAAGAAAGACTACATTCATAGTGCTATCAAAGGAGCGTAGAATGATTAACCCTGAAGATACTCATTTCTACGATACAAGAAGATTTGATGACTTTAGTCAGAAGGAGATATGTAGGGATGCTTCCTTATGTACATAAGGAAAAAGGAATCACACATCACTAAAAAGATAACATCAACCAAGGGGGAGCAATGATCCGTTGAGGAACAACAATACTGAAATGTTTTATAAAGCAATATACCAGCTACAGAGTCCTTAAACCCTGTAGCTGATGAACCAAATGAAGATCCATAGTCAGTAGGAACGTCTCAAAACGTACTATTGATAACCTATCAGCAACCCAATTCAAAATCGTGAAGTGCCTACAATCAAACACATAATCATAGTGTAAAAGCAAGAAGACACCACGATCACAGCAAATGTGATTGTCTAAAGATGATAATGGACCTCCTAACTAGAAAAGATCAAAAAAGATAATGGTGCAAATTACTCCTAAAACAAATTCATCTGGGAAGCGCCTCAGGGACAAACCTGACCATTAGCTCACTCTAAGAGGTTGGCCCTTCCTGAGCTACCTTATCCTAGAAGAATTGCTTAATCAAGTTCATCTCAAGAATCAAGACAGTCAATGATCGCATAATAGAGTTTGAGAGAACTCAACGATAGTGATGTAACCTCAACGATCGTAGTGCAACATCAACAATCGTAGAAACAGACTCGACGATCGTAGTCTTACAAAAGGCTACTTTTAACTCATGAGGAGCTGAGAGAACAAGACAATTTCTCAAGCATTCAGATAATGGGAGACAAGTTCGAATAATAAGTGGAAAGATGTCTTGTTGAAGAAAAGTGCCCAAGACTTCAGGAAGCAAATCAATGGCTGAATCATGAAGATTCAAAAGGAGAAGAATTGCCAAAACCATTAACTGCAACATCTTTCAGAAAGTTGATCGTTGATTCAACAAAGAAAAATGTAAGAGTCAATAACTATCCTATCATGCTACTCTACGAACTCAAGAAGTCAAAGGTCAATCCACGTCAATCAAACGTCCACTCTTCTAAAAGAGACATCTAACTGACAAGTTACTGGGGAGTTACAGCTTGTTACGGGTATCGTGAAACCAATGACTGGGTGACACATCACCGCATTTGCAGGGATAGAAGAAACTGCCTTAAAGACAAATTCAAAATCTATAAACAGTTGTTGGAAACTATCAACTTTTTCCCTCTTGTTTTCAAACCCTAAAAGCCTATTTACTTCCTGAATCCATTAACCCTCCAAATTCTTACCTAAATCACAGTCAACTATCTCTCAAAAGACTTCCTAAAACCAACACCCATATTCCTCGAACTCTTCAAATGGCAGATTGACGAGTAATCACTGCATTCAGCTAGGAACCAAGACGTTCAAAAAATCCGAGAAGAAGTTCAGGGATATTCTTGAACTTGTGAGGAAGGCCGGGTTCTCAAAATGTCTTGAGGAAAACACACGAATATATGGTGACCTGGCCAAGGAGTTTCATTCAAATGCAACCATAAATTCGAATCCTTCCACCAAGGTTAATGGTCGATAAAAGCTTCAATGAAGAGATCAAAAGCTTGGAAGAGATTGAAAAAAAGCTAAGAAGATTATGCAGTACAGAAGAAACCCTAGTCTGAAGGACATGAAGAAAAATGAGTTTCCTAAAGAATTTGAATTCCATGCTGAAATCGTTGGGAAATGTATCTTATGCAAAGACACTGCACATGATACTGTGATTGACCAACAGCTGAAGATCATGTCTGCCATAGTCCTGAAGGAACACATCAACTTTGGAGCTTTCCTGCTCGATCATATGTCTAAGTGGTTGGATAAGGAAGAAAAGAAAAGATTAACAAAAAAACCACTCACAAAGGTTTTTCATGGGAGATTCTTAAGTATCATCTTGAAGAAAAAGTTGAAGGATAAAATCAAGGATGATGATGGTGAAATTCATAATGTTCACAAGATAATATCTCCACAACTGTTCGTAAATTGGAAGAAAAACCCAAAGGAGAATATAAGGTTAACTACAGCAGGAAGCAGCAGAAAGATCTTTGCTAAGAAGAGAAAGGCAAAGGAGGAAGAAAGCTCTGAGTCTGGAGACTCGACATCAGTTACTGCCACACCAGCAACCAAGAAGCCTAAGAATATGAAGAATGCTAAGGCTTCGTCAAGCTATGTCCCCACTAATAAGAAAATACAAGAAGCAGAAGAAAAACCAACATCAACTACTGAAAACTCAAAAAGAAGAAGAAGCAACAAACTGCTTCAAGAACCACCCAAGAAGAAAGCAAAAGGGATGAAAAAATCAGTTCTAGTTCCCCAAGTAAGCACATCTAACAAAGAGGAAAATGTAGAGTCAAAAGAAGAAAAGGAAACTGAAGATCTCAAGACTGAATCCCCGGAGATCAGATCCAGCAATGGAGGTGGAGCTGGATCCATGAAAGAAGATGTAAACTGTACTAATGAGGAAGAATATTCAAGTCCTATGGCCAATTCTCAGAGTACTCACTTTGAAGTTGAAGAGAAGCTACAAAATGATCCATTTGGATCTCCAAATGTAAATGTTCAAATAAGCTCTCGTTATGGATTAAAAGATGATGATATCGAGAATGAAATACATGCCCTTGCCACAAATGATGAATATCAAGAAAGCTTGCCTGATAACTCAAAGGCCTTAGAGTCTGAAGAAGAAGAAGAGTCTGATTCTCCCATAGATGAACCTCCAAGGAGAAGGAAGAGTTACAGATTGATTACTCAATTTGCCTCCAAAAAGAAAACTGAAAATTCTACTAAATTCATTGAATTAAGTGATGAGGAATATGAGTCACAAGAAGAAAGTGCTGAAGATGAGACCAACTTCAGAAAAGATGATTTTAAGAAAGATATTGCTGAAGAAGGCTCTGAAAATAAAGACAAAGAAGAAGAATTCACTGATAAATCTCGATGAAGGGAATCAACAAGATTCAGGCTCAACAAGGGAAGAGATAGAGAAAGATTATGATTCTGCACATCAGGAATCTGAGGAACTAGAATACTGTCCTGTTCTTTCTCCGGCTAGAATTAGTAGAAGAATTTTAGTGGAAGTCTCTGATGAGCCACCAGCAGAGCCAGCAACAAGATGGATAAATCATGGAAATAAACAACTTCGAGTTGTAAGGATGACTACAGATGAAGTGCTTCATAACTGGAAAAATATGGTGTTAGATTGCACAACTATACTGTACAATTATGAAGACCTTCTGATGAGGTGGTTCTTCCCATGGATGCCATGGTTAAAGGCACATACTGAGAGAGATGAAAGTTACTTCAGTTGGTGCTACTCTCAGTTTCCAAATTTGGAACTGGTGTCACAAAACTTCCCTAGGGTTAAGAAGTTTGCAACCATGATGATCAACGATAAGCCCCACTACAAGATCTACCGTCATGCTAAAAATCATTATATTCTTTATAATCGTAGAGTGGACTCTGATGGAAAAAAGAATATGGCAAAGATATTGATAGTAGAGTTTGTTCACTCTACCACTGATGATGATCAAGTCCAGATTCAGATGTCTCTATCTGCCCAAGCATAACTATCTGACATTCCTACATCCTCCCATGATTGGTATTCAACGATTTCTCAGATTCTTAATACCTTCCAAAAGCTGTCCAGGGATGAGAATCGTAGAGTCCAATCTAGTGTTCCAGAAGAGGCTACCCAACCAGATGATCAAATTTCCATGAAGTAGGAATTATTAAATAATTCTGATAACCTGATTGAGAAGATGTCTCAAATCAATGAAAAGTCAAAGATGCTGACCACAACAAAAGACAATTCTATTCAAAATAGACTTCAAGATACTATGGAAGATATATCTCTCAAAATAAAAGAGAGAGAGAGATCACATCTGTTTAAAGGCTATACATGATCAAAAGGCTAAAGCTCTGCGAGCACAAAAAGAAAATGAAGAACAACAAAAAGTCCTCTCTTACAAGATTGACAACATGAATCAATCCTTCTCTATGAAACTTGAGTTGAAACAATAAGAACTCAAGTTTAAAGTTGCATCCTCTTATCTAATGGAGCATCTTATGTCCAACATGGAGCAGCTCTCTCAAGTGATTAATGACAAAAAGGGGGATAAAAAGAGGCATAGAAAAAGGCAAAGTAAGAGGCATTCAAGAAAAGGCAAAGAGAACAGGAGCAAACAAGAAAGGAAGACAGAAAAGAAGAAAGAAGAACAAGAAGATAGTTCATCATCCGAGGGGGAGCCAAAGGATGATGAGCCTAAGGCTGAGGGGGAGCCAGACCAAGAACCAGAACCAGAAAAAGAAGAAAGAAATATCTCCACATCCCAGGAGAAGCAGGAGCAATGGAATCAAATAGATTAATAGCTGAGCAACAGACATCCTGGAAATATAGATGGAGCCAAAGAGGTACATCTCCAACTAGTTAGGTATGTTCTGGATCCAAGATGTAAATTATCATAGTATATTAAATTCCATATTATTATAAATGACATTCATGATTATCTATTTTAGAAATACAGCAGCTCACTGTGTATAAGATTCATTCATAACATGCATATGCACTTATTGTTTTTGTCATAATCAAATAGGGGGAGATTGTCAGGAATATGCATGTGAATGATATTCCTATTTACATATGATTTGATTATGATATATATATATATATATATATATATGAATGAATATGCAGGTATGCTTGCATTAAGAAAAGCTGCAAAGTCCTTTGATAGATAACAGAAACATATGTACAAGGACTTAGAATGAATTGATCAAATGTGTTAGGTTGATCCTACATAAGCAAAACAGCTTTGTAAAGTCCTTAAAAGAAATGATGTATAAAGACTATAAATATACTAAGATCAAGCATGTTAGGATGATCTTATGATGTAATAGATAGGCTTGTCTAGATCGTTGAGCACTGCACCAGAAATCGTAGTCTGCCAGGAGAGTCAAAGAAAACTCGAGAGCTATCAAGGCAGAATCGTAGTTTGTAAGATAGTAGATCTCAGAGTTTGTAAACTTCCAGGAGAGATGAGAAAGGATCATAGTGTGTCAAGGAGAACTTCCTCAAGTTCGTAGTCTGCCGAGGAAGTCATGTTCAGAATCTTAGAGACAGCCTGCCTACGAGCCGACCGAACATCTGCCAAAGCCAGTCAAGAATTGTAGACTACACTCGGAGTCGTAGAGTCTACTAAAGTCAAAGCCAATTCAAGAATCGTAGATTGCACTCAGAATCGTAGAGTCTACTGATCGTATCAAAGGCAGAGATTGTAGTCGAGCAAGATTAGATGAAGACAATAAGCACAATGACAGAAATTGTAGATCAAGATCTCGATCTCAAAGTCGTGAGTGTTTACATACAAATAGAAGTCAATCATAGAGTGCAGAGCTAAGACCTTAATAGATGTGCTCACAAGGCCACAGTAGAATCGTAGAACAAACACGATTCTCAATAATTGAGCACTCCCAGAATATCCAAAGGAATGAAGCCTCTGGTTGGTAATGCAAAGAAACATCTCACCTGAAGGAAGCTAGAGAGCACTCAACCAATGGCATGCAAGCTAATAGAAGATCTAAGCATCAACTCAATCAGCATCCAGATTGAGTTGAGAAGTAATTCAAGGTAAAGACTTCTACAAGATGATCATAAGAAGACTTCCGTAGCTGACTAAGGAAAGTCATCATATGCATTGGTTGTCAAGTAGAAAGATTACAACGATCCTAAAAGTAACTAGGATCGTAGTGTTTGCCAAACAAAGAAGAAACTGATGGATTATACACAAAGATACTGGTCAGCCTCTGAATAACAAGGCTAAAGTGATTAAGCATTGGGTCAGTCCATTGATGATAAGTGAACGGGAGATCACAAGGAGAAAGCGAGCTGGACACGCCACAAATCTGAAGTGTCTTGTTATTCAAAAGGAGCCAAAGCAAGGAATCAAGCCATTAGTATCTAAGAATAGTCAAGACAACAGAAGTGTTTAAGCACTACACAAAAGTAGAAAGAGGTGTTCTACGCCATAGTTCAAGTGAACACTCTTTCCAATTGTAATGTTAACTCTACATGTCAATATGACACTACGATCAGGTCCAAAGAAAAGTGTATCAGAAAATCATAGAGTTCGAACAACTGAGGATTGAAGCACTGGCGATGGTTCAATCTGAAGAATGGCATTCGGACAAAAGCTTATTGAAAGCATCGATGCAAGGACAACCTCTGATCGAGAAATCAGAAGGGTGAAATAAAAGTCGTCGACCTGCCCAAGACATCAAAGTGACATATTTGACAGTGTAGGTTAAATAGTAGACTGTAGTGTTAGGATGTCAGAAAAAGATGTCATGTCACATCTGCAGTCTGCACCAAAATAACTCGAGATCTGCGAGGCAATTTGAATAGCTTTCAGCGGCTACTTTCCAACGGGAAGATTGGGAAGTAGTATAAATCAACAGAGCTTTAAAGATCAAGAGTTGCTGATGATTGTGAAGTGGCAGAATCGTTGAGTTGGTGAATGTTATTGTTGACTCTATGAGTTCCACCAAAGATCAATAGAACAAGTCTCAGTGATAGTGAGACTACCAAGGTGGGAGTGAAGCAGCTTTGAAGAAAGACTCATACATATCAAGACTTCACTCAACAAAGATGAGAATGCCACTAAAGATGGCAACCAAGCTGAGAGCCGAGAAGGCCAAAAAGATAGCATTCAGGAAAGTGGCTGAGTACAAAGAAGATCAAGAGAGCCACTCTATAGATCACCATAAACCTAAAGCTAAAACTAAACAAGTGCAGAACCATGTCTGCAAAACATTCAAGAAGGGTTCAGGGATTACTAAGTCCTAGAAGAAGTCTACCAAAAGCTCAGGGACTTAGCAAATCCAGATGGTGATGGTGCACAACTGACATCAAATGAAGATGAGTTAAAGAGAGTAAAGATCAGCTGCACCAAAGAACACGTGGTCCAGACTCAAAGCAGAATGCAAAGAGGACCACACCAAGCTGCTAAGTACAAAAGATGTTCAGAGCTTAATGACATCTTAGCGGCTCAGCACCAAAAACATCAACAACTACAACAACAAGAAGCCAGGGCCTGAGGGGTCCTTGTCTAGAAGGACTAAATGAAGATTCCAAGCCTTCTGGGCTTGAAGAGTTCTTAGGGAACTAGAAAAGTTCCAAGGCTGCTGGCCTTGAAGAGTTCTTAGTGAATCAAGTCCCAAGGTCACGGCCTCAAGGAATCTTAGTGATTCAGGGTGATGCCCTTCCTTAGTGGAAATCCTGCTAATTGAATGCAAAAATGTTGATTAGGAGCTTGAGTCTCTGAACCACTTAAAACCCTTTGTGTCTTTTACTTTATGTCATTTATATTATGTACATTAATTGCTTACCACTAAACTAAATCTACGAACAATGTATGTATGATTATGAATATATCAATGAAGGGGATCTTTTACTTATTCCATTATGCTTGAAAAGATTCTTATGTTTGTCACATGCTAAATTATTAGCAATACAAAATAAACTAAAAAAGTATTTGAAATAAAAAGGATCTATTCAACCCCCCCCCCCTTTTAGATTTATTGTGCCTACTAGGAACTAACAACTTGAACTTAAATAAGTTATGAAACTATGATGAACATATATGAACTTATCGTATGTTTAAATAAAAGAAGATAGTATGTTTGATAAGATGGGAGAATGTTGATTAAAGGACTTAAATCTATAATAAGTCATAAGGAATGGAAATTTGTAGTTTATAAGTATTAAGTCATGAACTTATGAAGAATAAGTCAAAACCTAATTTAAAAATAAGTTGATGAAATAAGTAGTTTGAAATGTGTATTTGATGTTTAGAATTTATTTAGAATGATGAGCAAATCCTAAGTAATGAAGTGTTGCCAAATCACACGGTTGGACGATAATCGTCGAATTCATGAAATTCTCAGAATGAAAGTCAAATTTTGTGTTTGAAATCAGAAATATTGGTTTTCGATGGAGACAAGTCATATTTGGCATTATAAAGTTGCGAACTCAAAAATGACCGGATTCCGATTTAGAACGAAGAAACGAGTATTGAACGTTCACGAACGTTTATTATTTTCATTAAAAATGAACTAATAGGTGAATTTTTAGCAAACGAAGTCAAATAGATAAAATTCTTGCATGAGCGTGTAGAGTATATAATTTGTGAACCGTAGGCTCTTGAATGAGCCAATTCGAACTTATAACGAAGAAGTTATGAGTCCGAGAATTTCGCAAAGTTGAAAATCAATCAAATTTTTCTGAGGCACAGAGTCCGCGCCGCAACGCGACTCAAGGCTGAGACAGGGTACATTATTAACTAGCACCGCAGCGCGGCCATAGCAAAGTAGACTCACGCCACAACGACGAGTCCGGGACTTACACACTGCTAAGTCACACCGCGACGTGACATAAAGAAGGAAGGGTGGCGCCGTAGCGCCAACCCTAGGGTTTGGACAGTGAAGAAAGTTTACAAGTATGAAATGAGTGGTAACTCACTGGTAATGAACTAAAGAACTTAATGAAGCATTGTAAGGTGTTGTTAAACCTTATTAATGTTGCCTAATAAATAAAGGATAATCAATCAAACATAAATGTAATTTCAATGTAAACTATATCAGAAAGCCAGAATCAATAATAAGAAATCTGAACCATAATTAGATTGAGAAGAATGGTAAGTGTGAGATCCCAGATTTTACGAATAAAGATTTAATTTTCTCGAATTTTTTAAAAATATTATGGTGTGAATTTGAGATAATGTTATAGTTGTGGGTAGTATTTATAAATTCTGCAAAGTATGCAAGTTGTTATAAAATATTCGTTTGGTCGTGGAATATTCTTTTTGTTGAGAATATTCGCATGATTTACATAATCATTAGTAGGACCCCACAACCGGAAGTAATCATACGTAGTTAGAAAATGACAAAAATATTTTATGAAAATAACGGCGGAGGTTTTACCATTAATACTGTTGAACTACCTGGTAGTAAAAGTACAGTAATACGTGTGGTTGCATAGTAGCACATGGTATTGATTATTGATGCTTACGTGAGAAGTCACTCAGTTATACTCAATTATTGCTATAGTAATTGTTGCATCATATTATTGATTCGATTATTGTCATAGTATCATCTGCATTATATGATATATTATTAAATCAATAATTGAGATGACAAAGTTATTCATATTATTAAATTGCAATATTTAAAATGTCTAGAAGTTCTGTCGAGGAGAGGTTTGGTCACTTAATTGAGCGCCAATAGGGAGAAATCCTTATTGGAAAGCCCCCTCTTTCCTGGGAACGACCTGATTGTTAAATATTGTGAGTTATGATATTAATGAAGAATAAGTTCGTGTTGATTAAAGATGAATTTGATAGTTTCATTGTGTTGAGATTATTGGTGTTAGTTGAAATCGACATCTATTCCAGTGATAATTGATGTCTGGGGGTTTTATTGATAAACTGGGTAATTAATCGGGTAAATGAGCAATTAATTGCTACTAATTCACATGCTCATATAGCTATTTGTTCATATGTGTGTACTATTGAATCACATTCTTATAGTATTAGGGGAGTTGGTGCAAGATTGATGATACTTGCATGACTAAGTTAAAAATGGAGGTATAGATGGAGGTACTATACTGTAATTAATTTTTTCGCATGTTTAGAACTATTGAGTCACATGATTTACTATTGATTCACATGATTTACTATTAGGGGAGGTGGTGCAAGTTTGATAATACTTGGATGACTGAATTATAAATGAAAGAAAAGTTGGAGTTATTGTACTGTTATATTTCGAGCCCCAAAACGTGCAATTATCGAAACTATATTTTCCTATAAATAGAAGCTCATTCTTCCTTCATTTCTCACCAATTCACTAAATCTTTAGAGCCATTATTATAGCGAGAAATCATAGAGAGAAAGAAGAAGAGAAGTCTGCTACATTACTATTCCAGTATCTAGTGTTCTTTTGAGGCAAGGGATATTATTTGTTGTACCTGTAAGGGGTATTATTCTTTCGTATTCATGAAGAGAATTACTTCTTTCAATACTCGTAAGAGTCATTATTCCATTCTTCATTATTATGTTGAATAACTCGTTTATGCTAAGTACCGCATACATGGTGAAATTCTTCTGTTATTCTATTTTATATTATTATGTTGGGATAACCTGTTTATGCGAAGTACCGCATATATGGTGAAAGTCTTCTATTATTCCATTCTTTATTATTCTGTTGGAATATCCTGTCTGTGCATTTACGCCGGACCTGGTTCCATTATTTATTATTCCGCATTTATTATTCTCGCTTAATATCCTCGCTCTCAAGGCTTACGCCTTTAACCGGGTTCCATTATTTATTATTCTGTTGGTAATAACCTGTCTGTGCGGTCTCTATCGCATTCATCCTTTTGTTATTCCATTCTTTATAATTCTATTGGAATAACCTGTCTATGTGGATTACCACATGCATGGTGAATGATCCTTTGTATTCATTCCTTATTAAATTGTGAAAATGATCTGGTTACGTTGATTATGATGAGAGTCTTAATAAAAGATTTGGACGGATGAAAATCATAGGTATATGAAGTATTAGCAAGTGTTATGATGAGTTATGTTTGTTATTATGTGAAAACATGAAAGTTTCTTAGAAATCACAAAGGGTTGAAAATTAGATTTTGGTGAAAATGAAACATGAAATTCAATTGACCATATCTCCTATTGTATTTTGAATTTTTTGGTGTGGTTAAGTGCTAGAGTTAGATCTATGAGTTTTGTAGCATCTCCAAGTAGAATCACTGGAAAAGGTGTTGTAGATTTTCATGTGGACTGATTTTAGCAAAGGAGTCAAAAGGTGGAAATTACCGAAATACTACTATCCAGATTTTAGAAGGGCTTTTTCGGCCACTTAAATTGTGAAAAAAATTCTGGCCTTTTGGGATGTGAAATTATATGGTAGAAAGAACCTCCTTTCCAAAAATGAGCTCATTCCGACTTAAAATGAACAAGTTATGATCATTTCAATATTTAGGTTTTTTCGACAAAAAATGCTATATCCGGAGTTCTATAACTCCGATGACCATGAAATTTAAATTGGAAGCTCACGTTAACATGTGTAAGATCCTGCCAAGATTTGGAAATTTCTGGAGCTAAACTTGAGGTAGCTAATTTCTTAAGGAATTAATTAGAAATTGATTTTTGAAAAATAGTAAATGAATTTTAAAAATTCCGAGAAAAATATATGTTCATTATGGGACTATATTCTGCTAAATTCTAGAAAAGAAATATTTTTGGGACTGATTTGGTAGTTTTCATGAAAATGGTTTAGTTACAAAAATATGAGTTAAATATGTTATGTGAAGTAACAAAGTTGAAAAATAGGATTTTATGGCTTGGAAATCCTATATAAGGTATATGCAGATTTTTTATGAGGGATTTGATCATTGGTGATGAAATCTTATGAGTATGACATTTTTGAATGATTAAATGCATTATTTGGTAAAGTGTAAATAATTGAAATAAATTGTTTTTAAATTTAACAAGTGATTAAAATATTGTTATAATATTAATAATATTAGATTATGATTTTATTAAGTGATTGATAATATTTGGATATATTTAAAGTCTTTAATATTTATCCTTGATTTCGTTTGATTAATGCTTATATCATTATCATCATCTTCATGCTTATATTGTGATGAAAGTCGTCTTTGGCTTACGTGCAAAGATGGACTGTTGATTATTGGTTTTATAGTTGTATATCTTTGGCTTACGTGCAAAGATGAATTGTTTATTAATAGCTTTGGCCCGTAGTGCAAAGATGGATAGGTGTACGACATGATCATGACCACTGGTGATACTAACGAATATCCTTGGCCCGTAGTGCAGGGATGATTCAATGATGGGAATTATTTATTAAGCTGAGTCTCAGCGATTGGTTTTTTAGTTGAATATCTTTGGCACGTAGTGCAAAGGTAGACAACTGATTGGTACGATCATTGTTATTACATTTGAATATCTTTAGCCTTTTGGGAAAGGATATTGAGTAAACGTTCTCTTAAGCCTTTGTGGCAAGGGAAAACTGATGATTTACCTGATTATAAAAATGAATTGTGAATTTAATTATAACCTGTGGTGGTTCAGGTGAAGACAGGTGATGAGAGTTCTCTTTGTTTTGGGTATAACAAAGAACTGTTGATGAGTATTGCAGTGATAAAATTGATGAAAACATTTTTATATCATAGAAGATAGTAGATATCATGTTCTACTTGACTCTTCTATTGGATTGCTTATTCCACTGCAGTTAAACTTGATGTCTATTATATGTTATCAGTTTAACATTATTGAAGACTAATGATAATTTATTCTGCATTATCTTAGTCATAATATTTCTTACTGGGCTAGTTGAGCTCAGCCTTTCCTTCACTGTTCTCTTCAAGAAATGAGAATATAGCTGGGACG
Organism: Panax quinquefolius; assembly: GCA_020205615.1. Taxonomy (NCBI): domain Eukaryota; kingdom Viridiplantae; phylum Streptophyta; class Magnoliopsida; order Apiales; family Araliaceae; genus Panax; species Panax quinquefolius. Next base: position 86,013,295 of record CM035155.1, on the reverse strand, counting down.
AGTCGGGGAACGGAGTGACGGTCCAGATAATAACATTAGTAGTCCTCACTATTCTGTTAAATAGTGTGACAATAAATGTAACGAGGACTGAATTTGATTTTGTATACTGTCTATGAGGACTCCATTGAGAATGGATATTGTCTAGAAGGCAGTATTCTTGTTTAAACTCTCAGTTTATGTTTTGTCATATTTTATACGACAGCTGTATAGTTAAGTTTATATTTGTATTTTGTACCATGTATTTGGCGACTCAGAATAGGTGATGTATACCTATTTTGGGGGCATCACAGTTGGTATCAAAGCTTAGGGATATGATCCTTGGCTGAGATGTGAGGCAAGAACTAGGAGGGGAGAGACGGGGGAATTCCTTCGCTAGTATAACCTACCTAAGTTTATTTATTATTTAATTTGTCGGTCAAAGTATAGGGATAATATGTGATATGTTAATTAACCCTTGTTTTGTGGCAGTATTTGAAAATGGCATCCGAAAATGTTGAGATAAGGAATGAAGCACATGGGACTGTTGAGTCACCAACGATCAATACCCAGGGTAATGTGCAACAGGAAGACAATAATCCTCAAGTAAACAATAACACCGATGAAATGGTGAACGATGGGATGGTCAGAGGCTTTATGAAATTCATGCAATATCAGGCGAAAGCGGCTCGTGTCCAAAATGCAGGTGAAAACACTGACAACTCTCGGATGGTCACCGCTAAGCAGTTCAAGGAACTGGGACAACCGGAGTTTTTTGGAGAGCCAAAACCACTTAAGGCGGAGACGTGGATAAAGTAGATCAACAAGATATTTGATGTCTTGGGATGCTCCGAGGAGCAAAAGGTTCCTTTTGCCACCTTCATGTTACGTGTAGTGGCAGATTACTGGTGGGAATCTGTAAAGCATACTCAACCTGTCGCACTGAAGATGTCTTAGGAGAAGTTCTAAGAGCTGTTCAACGACAAGTACTTTCCTAAAAGTATTCGTCACATGAAGGAGGTAGAGTTCATCAAGATTGAGCAAAATAATATGACCGTGGCACAGTACGAAGCTAAGTTTGCTGAGTTGTCTCGATTTGCGTCCCACTTGGTTGATAATAAGGAGAGAATGACACGGATGTTTCTAAGAGGTTTGAAACCCGAGATACGTCAATACCTTCTCTCTCATAAACATTGTTTGTATTCAGATGTTGTGAATAGGGCTCAGTTATTAGAACGCGATAATGAGTCAACCCAACCAAGAGATAACAGCCGACAAGTTGATAATACCAGTGGTAGCAGTCATCGAAACGGTGACAACAAATGTGGAGGAAATCAGCATGCCAGAAATGATAACCACTTTGGTGGTAATCATGGCCAAGACAATAGGAGTGGAAAGTTCAAGAAGAGAAGGTTTAGCAAAAATGGAAAGATGTTTGCACTAGCATCCGTTGTTAAGGAAGGAGAACGACTGCCGGTCATATGTTACAAATGTTGAGGGGAAGGACACATAAGTCCAAACTGTTCACAGCCTTCCAAGGTATGTTTTAGTTGTGGAAAAGAAGACCACCTAGCCCAATTTTGTCATGCACCAAAGTCAAGTCCAGCTGGGATGGAGGCATTAAAGGGTGTCCCAGATAAGATAAAACCGATAGTTCAAGGGAGAGCGTTTGTAGTAACCTCCCAAAAAGCGAGGAATCCGAACGAGGTGATCACGAGTAAGCTAATCATAAACGCTAGCGAAGTTTATACTTTTTAGATACCGATTCTACCCATTATTTTATCTCTCTTGCTTGCGTTCAACGTTTAAATTTGACTCTGGAGAAATTAGACTTTGACTTATCGGTTGAAACTCCATTAGGAGAAACCATTATTACATGTGTTATCCAAGTCTTGGATGAGAGTCACAGTTTTGAATGATATTTTTATTGTTAATAAATTTCCTGGCGTATTCTTGAAGACTTATTAGCTTACCCCGTAGTGTGAAATCGAATTTTGTATTGACCCCAGTACAAAACCCATTTCTTCAACCCATAAATATTTCTTCAACCAAAATGAATGTATAATGCGCCAAAGACGTTGGCTCGAGCTGTTGAAGATTACGATCGTACCATTTAATACCATCGTGGGAAAGCGAATGTGGTAGGTGACGTGTTGAGTAGAAGATCGTATGCGTTTATGAGTGCAAAGTTGTTAACACAAAGACCCATTTCGTATAACTTACAAATGATTAAGATAGAGTTCAAGACTCTAGGGACCCACGTGGTGATATCAAATATACGAGTTGAATCGACTCTAGTCGATAAAGATAAAGGTCGCTCAAACTACGCACCCGTAGCTGATGAATGTGAAAAAGAAGGTTCAAGAGGGTGTTATTCTAGAAGTAAGAATTGACGAAGAGAGAAAATCTCAACCCTCAATTTTATTAGCCCATTTGAAATCCTTGATCGAGTAGGAACTGTGGCCTATAGACTCGTTTTACCGCCAAATATATTGCGTGTTCATAAAATTTATCACGTACTGATGTTATGTAAATATGTGGACAACCCGAACCACATTATTGATTTAGAACCGAACGAGATAACAGAAGATTTAACGTATGAGGAATTACGTGTTAAAATCTTTAATAAGAAGGATCGTATTCAACACTCAAAGGTTATACCACAAGAGTTAGAATTTGAAATGAATTCAAGGTATCCTCATCAGTTCGGCATACCAGGTACGTACGTAAATTTCGAGGGAAAAATTTCATAAGGATGGGAGATTGTGAGATCCAAGATTTTACGAATAAATATTTAATTTTCTCGAATTTTTTTTTGAACATTATGGTGTGAATTTGAGATAATGTTATAGTTATGGGTAGTATTTATAAATTTTGCAAAGTATGCAAGTTGTTATAAAATATTCGTTTGGTCGGGGAATATTCTTTTTGTTGGAGAATATTCGTACGACGGCAAAATCATTAGTGGACCCCACAAAAGAAGTACTGTGGTCGTAGTTAGAAAACGACAAAAATATTTTATGAAAATAATGGCGGAGGTTTTACCGTTAATACTGTTGAACTACCCGGTAGTAAAAGTATAGTAATATGTGTGGTTGCATAGTAGCACACGGTATTGATTATTGATGCTTACGTGAGAAGTCACTCAATTATACTCAATTATTGCTATAGTAATTGCTACATCATATCTCTCATATTATTGATTCGATTATTGTCACAGTATCATCTGCATTATGTGATATATTATTAAATCAATAATTGAGATGACAAAGTTATTCATATTATTAAATTGCAATATTTACAATGTCTAGAAGTTCTGTCGAGGTGAGGTTTGGTCACCTAATTGCGGCATGATAAGGGAAAAATCCTTATTGAAAGCCCCTTTCCTCGAAACGACACGGTTGTTAAATATTGTGAGTTATGATATTAATGATGAATAAGTTTATATTGATTAAAGATGAATTTGATAGTTCCATTGTGTTGGGATTATTGGTGTTAGTTGAAATCGACATCTATTACGATGATAATTGATGTCTGGGAGATATATTGATAAACCGGGTAATTAATCGGGTAAATGAGCAATTAATTGCTACTAATTCACATGCTCATATAGCTATTTGTTCACATGTGTGTACTATGGAATCACAATCTTATACTATTAGGGGAGTTGGTGCAAGATTGATGATACTTGCATGAGTAAGTTAAAAATGGAGGTATAGATGGAGGTATTATACTGTAATTAATTTTTTCACATGTTTAGAACTATTGAGTCATATGATTTACTATTGATTCACATGATTTACTATTAGGGGAGGTGGTGCAAGTTTGATAATACTTGGATGACTGAATTATAAATGAAAGAAAAGTTGGAGGTATTGTACTGTAATATTTTGAGCCCCAAAACGTGCAATTATCGAAACTATATTTTCTATAAATAGAAGCTCATTCTTCCTTCATTTCTCACCAATTCACTAAAGCTTTAGAGCCATTATTATAGAGAGAAATTATAGAGAGAAACAAGAAGAGAAGTCTGCTACATTACTATTCCAGTATCTAGTCTTCTTTTGAGGTAAGGGATATTATTTATTGTACATGTAAGGGGTATTATTCTTTCATATTCATGAAGAGAATTACTTCTTTCAATACTCGTAAGAGTTGTTATTCCATTCTTCATTATTATGATGGAATAACCTGTTTATGTGAAGTACCGCATACATGGTGAAATTCTTCTGTTATTCCATTCTATATTATTATGTTGGGATAACCTGTTTATGCGAAATACCGCATACATGGTGAAAGTCTTCTATTATTCCATTCTTTATTATTCTGTTGGAATATCTTGTCTATGAGTTTACGCCGGACCTGGTTCCATTATTTATTATTCCGCATTTATTATTCTGTCAGAATATCATGTTTGTGCGTTTACGCCGGACCTGGTTCCATTATTTATTATTCTGTTGGGAATAACCTGTCTGTGCGGTCTCTATCGTATGCATCCTTCTGTTATTCCATTCTTTATTATTTTGTTGGAATAACCTGTCTATGTGGATTACCACATGCATGGTGAATGATACTTTATATTCATTCCTTATTAAATTATGGAAATGATCTGATTACGTTGATTATGATGAGAGTCATAATAAAAGCTTTGGACTGATGAAAATCATGGGTATATAAAGTATTAGTAAGTGTTTTGATGAGTTATGTTGGTTATTATGTGAAAACATGAAAGTTTCTTAGAAATCACAAAGGGTTGAAAATCAGATTTTGGTAAAAATGGAACATGAAATTCAATTGACCATATCTCCTATTATATTTTGAATTTTTGAGTGTGGTTAAGTGCTAGAGTTAAATCTATGAGTTTTGTAGCATCTCTAGGTGGAATCACTGGAAAAGGTGTTGTAGATTTTCATGTGGACTGATTTTAGCAAAGGAGTCAAAAGGTGGAAATTACCGAAATGCTACTATCCAGATTTTAGAAGGGCTGTTTCAGCCACTTAAATTATGAAAAAAATTCTGGCCTTTTGGGACATGAATGTATAATGTATAAAGAACCTCCTGTCCAAAAATGAGTTCATTCCGACTTAAAATGAGCAAGTTATGATCATTTCAAAATTTAGGTTTTTCCGACGAAAAATGCTATAATCGGAGTTCTATAACTTCAATGACCATGAAATTTAAATTGGAAGCTCACGTTAACATGTGTAAGATCCTGCCAAGATTTGGGAATTTCTGGAGTTAAACTTTAGGTAGCTAATTTCTTAAGGAATTAATTATAAATTAATTTTTGAAAAATAGTAAATGAATTTTAAAAATTCCGAGAAAAATATATGTTCATTATGGGATTATATTCTGCTAAATCCAAGAAAAGAAATATTTTTGGGACTGATTTGGTAGTTTTCATGAAAATGGTTTAGTTACGAACATATGAGTTAAATATGTTATGTGAAGTAACAAAGTTGGAAAATAGGATTTTATGGCTTGAAAATCCTAAATAAGGTATATGTAGATTTTTGATGAGGGATTTGATCATTGGTGATGAAATCTTATGAGTATGTCATTTTTGAATGATTAAATGCAGTATTTGGTAAAGTGTAAACAATTGAAATAAATTGTTTATAAGTTTAAGAAGTGATTAAAATATTGTTATAAAATTAGATTATGAGTTTATTAAGTGATTGATAATATTTGGATAAGTTTAAAGTCTTTAATATTTATCCTTGATTTTGTTTGATTAATGCTTATATCATTATCATCATCTTCATTCTTATATTGTGATGAAAGTCGTCTTTAGCTTACGTGCAAAGATGGACTGTTGATTATTGGTTTTACAGTTGTATATCTTTGACTTACGTGCAAAGATGAATTGTTAATTGATTGCTTTGGCCCGTAGTGCAAAGATGGACAGGTGTATGACATGATCATGACTACTGGTGATACTAACGAATATCCTTGGCCCGTAGTGCAGGGATGATTCGATGATGGGAATTATTTATTAAGCTGAGTCTTAGCGATTGGTTTTATAGTTGAATATCTTTGGCACGTAGTGCAAAGGTAGACAACTGATTGGTATGATCATTGTTATTATATTTGAATATCTTTAGCCTTTTGGGTAAGGATATTGAGTAAACGTTCTCTTAAGCCTTTGTGGCAAGGGGAAACTGTTGATTTACCTAATCATAAATATGAATTGTGAATTTAATTATAACTTGTGGTGGTTCAGGTGAAGACAGGTGATGAGAGTTCTTTTTGTTTTGGGTACAATAAAGAACTGTTGATGAGTATTACAGTGATAAAAATTGATGAAAACATTTTTATATCATAGAAGATAGTAGATATCATGTTCTACTTGACTCTTCTACTAGATTGCTTATTCCACTGCAGTTAAACTTGATATCTATTATATGTTATCAGTTTAACATTATTAAAGACTAATGATAATTTATTCTACATTATCTTGGTCATAATATTTCTTACTGGGCTAGTTGAGCTCAGCCTTTCCTTCACTGTTCTCTTCAGGAAATGAGAATATAGCTAGGACGAGTCGGGGAACGGAGTAATGGTCCAGATGATAACATTAGTAGTCATCACTATTCTGTTAAATAGTGTGACAATAAATGTAACGAGGACTGAATTTGAGTTTGTATACTATCTATGAGGACTCCATTGAGAATGGATATTGTCTAGAAGGCAGTATTCTTGTTTAAACTCTCAGTTTATGTTTTGTCGTATTTTACACGACAGCTGTATAGTTAAGTTTGTATTTATATTTTATACCATGTATATGGCGACTCAGAATAGGTGATGTATACCTATTTTGGGGGCGTCACAGTAAGATATAGTAGTATACATACTTGATTATCTATGACCTAATGTTGTACGTTATGTGATCATGTATTGTAGAGAATTAGAGACTTAAAGTGTACGTGTTATAAACAGTAGCAGACACTAAAGGCAAGTATTCTAACCCTTGTTCCAGTTCAATCTAGACAAGCTTTGTAATTCATGTATTCTTACATATGAAGTATTATATGATGAAGTCAAAGCCAACTCTTTCGGCTAGACTTATATTATGTGTTTATCAAGCATGGTCAATGTTTACCAAGTTATATTGGTGTGGTTTTCAAACGAAGACTGAATATGCTAAAAAAAATTTGTCCTCCAACGACAGGCACGTGAGGTTGCCACAACTTAAACGTACATACATTTCATGAATGTAGTGTTGATTAACATAGAGTACTATGGGCTGATCACCCAGAAGTGCTCATAAGAAATGTCGGACTTACGGACTTAGTGTCGAGATGTCCTTTTCAAAGAACTTATGAAATGCTCAAGGTCTTGGACCGGAATTGATGTTTTACTAAATAGTGTTTTGTAAAACGTTTTGAAGGAAAAGAAGTGCTATTTTGAATTATCGATAGTACTTTATAAGTATTTTTCAGTTATTGAAGATATATGATTCTTATGTTTCAAGCATGCTGTTTATTAGAATTGTTGTACTTTTTGAGCTAGTCATGCTCACTCTTGCTTGAACCATATGAACACAGCTAAGATCGAACGGACCAAAGGCTTCAGCAAGGATAAGGGCAAGGCGAAGACGAACCTATAGAATACTTATGTAATAGTATAGGGTAAATGATTGTAACATATTTGATATTTATGACAAGAACAATGTATTTGTTATAAAGAACCTGGGGAAATGTTAATATTATTTTGAATATATAGAAGACATATTCATTCTATTGAGGCTTATCAATTGAATGTATGTGTGAATGGTAGTACCATGTAGCACCATCTTTCGGGTTGGAAGATACCCAGATTTGGGGGTGTCACATCTCCTTCACCCATTAGATCTTAATTTGGGCTTTAATTCAATTAGCTTAATTTATGCTCTTGGGCTTGCATTAATTCACTTTGGACTTTACATTAACCAATACTTGGGCTTTATCCAATTACATATGGCTTAAAGCCTTAGAACGTATTGTATACGTATTAATCTCATATTCTAACTCGTATACTTATTCAACATATACGACATACCATCATTCATACATACTCGTATAATACTTCGTATCATACTTGTATTCATTACCTCGTGCAATATCTACGTATTATACGATCATCGGTTTAATTAGTTAACACTTTACTTTTCCTAACGTTCACGAATTGAGTCCATATGCAAAAAACTACTTTTTCCATACATGAATTATTATTATATAATCCACCTCACCTCGATATTCAATCGTTACATATTTCTCGGAAGTTCAAAAATTTTTCCCGAGCAGAAATCAGTGAATAGTATTTTTCAAAAAATTTCTCAGAAAATTTTATTTTCGTCTTTGAAATTCAAACACTTTAATTCCTTCACATAGTCGAAATACTACGACGTTCCGATGTTTCTAGGTTATAGAACGACATTCATCTTACTAACACATAATAATAACAAATAATATAATTTTATTCATTATTTAATTAAATAAAATTATTTTACAATTGATCTGAATTTCTCGGTCGTTACGTTGTCCTCCAGCATTGTTGACAGATTCTTCTGCCCTTTGGTTTCATTTTCGTCTTGGCGGCATTATCTAATTAAATAAAATCATGTTCATCCAACTAATTCATATTACTTTACACCATATAGCATAGCACATACTACATTAAACATCTAATATCCCTTTGTGACATAAAAGTCGGGAATCGCTGCCATAACTTATACAAAAGTTGAGAATATTACATTACACAAACATACTTATCATATACACATCATAGAACACACATATTTAAGTAATACTAATACTACTTATTTCTTACGCCTTCACTAACAATCAATTGCTTAGTATTATATATATTCCTATTATCCTCAGTAATCCATTCACATATAACTATACCTAGTTCATCAAACTCACCACACATTATGAGTTCAGGAACTTACCACAATCATATGAGTTTAAGAACTTATCCTAGTCAGACCTTTGGCGTCCATTCACTGAGGGGTTCAAAAATATTTCATATAATTATGAGTCATGAACTTACCATAAGTATGAGTTTTAAGAACTCGAACTTAACCTTATACTCTCTAACTATACTCTACCTATCTGCTATATCACCATTTCTGGATCTGGTACTATAATTTCCACAATAACCACCTCATTAGGTTTGCTTGCACTATGAGCCTCTATTTCAGCTATTGGCTTTGATATTGGCTAGGTTATGGAGATTGGCTCATTCTTTACAATCTGAGAGTATCCTAATTCTTTTCCACCTGACAGCTACACATAAATTATCTGGATTAGTATATAATATATTCACACAGCAAATAATAGTTTTATATAAGTTATCTTTTATTTTGTTTTACAATGAATTTATTCAATTCATCTCCTTTAAACTCTATTTGAGTTATTTGTATTTTTTAACGTTTCCCTCTGTCCTAAGGTTATAGCCTAAGGTCTATCCCTACCTAAGGTTTCTAACCCTAAAGCTCTGATACAATGATGTGACGCCCCCAAATTCAGGTACTCAAAACCCGAACTCAGTGCTTCACGATACTATTTCTTTGAGCAGAATAATAATAATAATATAAATATCGAACTTAATTTACATATATCAGAGTTGTCTAATCCTAGGTTCACAACCTTTAATACATTACATTACATGATAGATAATAAATATTATCATCTTAATATAGTCTAACTATTACATAAGATACCAAATAGTTTATTCTGCTAGCTATCCCTTTCCCTTGTCCTTGTCTGAACCTTCAGGTTGATTATGCTTAACTGAAAACATTTACATTTAAAGCAAGAATGAGCATTTGGGTGCCCAATAAGTAATAGCAAACAATAAACATTAGCTGAAAGAAGTAAATGTTTTCTGTGAATGGCACTTCTACAACGAATCAACAATTGTGAGGTAAACTGAAACAATACTGAACAACGTATCAATTCTATTTCAAAATTTTAAAACTACGTACTGACTATAAGTGGAGAACAGTCAACAGTCTATTAACTTTGTTTTCGATTTTCAGTATTCAATTGAATAACAAGAATTAATTATTCGCAATAACAAAGTGGAATATTTTTCAGAGTTTATGTTGAGTGATCCCTAAGGAACTTAAACTTCTCTTCTCGAGTAACTATCAAAGATTTACTTTGATATTCCCAGGTGTATTAAATAACCATAAAGATTAAGTCATACCCCTCTCTAAGTATAATAAGCAATCATCTTCATTATATCCTATATTATGCATAATACTTAAAACGCGCACAATGGCCGAATATAAGACCAAAAGTTTCCCTTTTATATAAAAAGGTTGTCCTTCTCAGTCTTATAACTAGAATTTGAATCAGAACAATGAAAATTCTATGATTTTAATATCTAATCGCTTTTTCGATCTAGCCGAAACAATTGGTATCAACCTGTCAATAATAATTGAGTTCTCTTCTCGAACCTATAAAGTTATAACAAATGTTCGTCTAGCTAGAAAAATTAGCTAAGACATATCTCAATGCTATTTTTAAATCTATTTCTAGCCGAGTCAAATAGCTTAGACAACTTTTAATCAATGTATATATACTAGAATTTAATAAGTATGTATCAAAATGTACAATAATTATCCAAGTGAGGAAACTTGTATAACAATATTTAAAAATTAAAGAACAAAATATATATCTGGATTATTTAACAATACTGTAATGATAAACAATGATCGGATAGAATTCAAGAGTTGGCATGTCTACAAAAGTATAGATACATGAACAATAATAATAACAATAGAGTTCTGAAACTGGCTTACACATGTCCATTGCATAAAGTAAATGCAAAGGGTTAAATACTTGCCTGGTGTGCTGCTTACAGTACACAACTTAGTTCTATCTTTAATATAATGACCTATCATTAATAAGATCATTCTTTCGATTAGAATAATACATCATAACATAAAGTACTGCTATTTACAGTCAACACATAACCTAAATACATTGTCACATAGTTATATCAGTCATTGGATCATAAACAGACACTTATTGTAATGACCGAGAAATTCAGATCTTATTGTAAAATAATTTTATTGAATTAAATAATAATAACATTATATTCTATGTGATATCAAGATGGTTGTTATTCTATAACCTAATAATGTTGGAATGTCGTAGTATTTTAGCTACGAGAAGGAATTGAAGTGTTTAAATTTCCAAGACAAAAATAAAAGTTTTCCGAGAAATTTTCCGAAAAACACTATTCATCGGTATTTGCTCATGATTTATTTTTGGAATTTTCGAGAAATACGTAATGATAGAATGTCAAAGTAAGATGGATTATGTAATAATAATCTAGTTATGGAAAATGTAATATTTAAACTTATGGACTTAATTTATGAATATTAAGGAAAGCGAAGTATTAGTAAGTAATTAATAATTGTATGATACTTAGGTATTATACAAGGTAATGAAAATGAGTATAATACGAAGTATTATACAAGTTTGTATGAAGGATGGAATATCGTATATAATAAATTTCTATATGAGTTAGAATACGAAAATGATACATAGACAATATGTATATGTATTGAGTAATGATAATGGACTTGGAAGATTGGTTAGAATTTGTACAAGCCCAAGTGAATTAAATGGTGAGGCCCAACTATTGGTTAATAAACAAGTTAGTGTTTGTCAAACCATATTAAGTTAATTTAAGCCCAAGCTAGAATCAAAGGGGTTGATTGACCTATGGGGCAAACCATATTAATAAAGTTATTGTGTGGTGACCAAGTTTAATGTGATGACCAAGTTTAATGTGTAATGACCAAGTGTTAGGAGTAATGACCAAGCAAAGGATAAGATTTGTAATTAGCAAGTAATGAATAGTAAGGAGGTAGCTTAAGGAGGTGGGTTGGTATAATGACTAAACTACCCTAACTTTGTAAGTTCTATAAATAGAGGAAGCTTGCTAGCCATTTATTACTTGTTCAAACAATCCAATATATTACATATGGCTTAAGTGTTAGGGAGAATAAGCCACAATAAGTTACTTTCATTTGTAAAAAGAAGAAGAAGAAGGCTACTTTATAAGAACTTCAAAGGGTAAGACTTCTTCTCCAATTATCTTCTATCTCTACCATGATAGGCTGATAAGAAAAGTATGAATTAAGGAACATGGATGTTAAGAAGAAAGAAGAATGAGTAATCAATGAACTTAAGCCGTATAAGTAGGAAGTAAGTCATTTACACTTGTATAAGTTATGAACTTATGAAAAAGTTATATGAACTTAATATGAGTTTATCTTAAGAAGTAGTATGAAAGTGAAGAACTTGTATGAATATGTTGCATGTATACATGAATGATATTATATGTTGAGAACATATAAGTATGGGGATTAAAAAGACCTTAACTTTTATAAGTTATGAACAATGAAGCTTTAAGTAGTTTATACTTTAATAAGTTATAAGCTCATGAAAGGATAAGTCAAAATCCAACATGAAAATAAATTGTTGTAGTAAGTATGTTGAGATGTTTATATAATAAATTGAATTCATTTGAAGTAATGAACAAATCATAAGTAATGAGGATTTGCCGGAAATTGCACGATTAGACGATAATCGTCGAATTCGTGAAATTCTCGAAATAGAAGTCAAATTTTGTGTTTGAACTCGGAAACGTTGGTTTTCGATGGAGACAAGTCATATTTGGCATTCTAGAGTTGCGGACTCGAACATGATCGAATTCTGACTTAGAACGAAGAAACGAGTGTTGAACGTTCATGAACATTTATCGTTTTCGTTAAAAATGAAACAATAGTTGAATTTTTAGCAAACGAGTCAAATAGATAAAATTCTTACATGAACGCGTAGAGTATGTAATTTGTGAACCGTATGCTTTTGAACGAGCCAATTCGGACTTATAACGAAGAAGTTATGAGCCCGGGAATTTTACAAAGTTGAAAAACTATCCAAACTATCTCAGTGCATAGAAATTTGGCGCCATATTTCACCGATGACGCCCCCAAAATAGGTATACATCACCTATTACGAGTTTATCAATACATGATGCGAAACAACTACAACTTTATTATTACAACAAGAAAAGCTGTGAGTTTGAATACAAATATTATCTTCTGACAATATCTATACTCAAATAAATCCTCATCACATTTATTGATACTTTATTTTACAAAAATGGTGAGGACTACTAAACAATCCTTTCTAAAACCTTCATTCCATACCCCGACTGCATACTCGCTATATTCTCGCCTCCACGAGAAAAAATGGAACAAAAAGGAAAAGGGTGAGCTCAACTAGCTCAAGAAGAATATTATGACTAAGATAATATACAACAAATTATCGTTAGTCTTCAACATGGAAAAATATAATAGAATACAATAGACAACAAATTTTAAATCAATATTCGCAGTGAAATAATAATTCATTAGAAGAGTTAAGTAGAGAATGCAAACTACTATCTTCTATGTATGAATTTAAAAGTTCACCGCTCTATCTTTTATCCCCAGTAACATCAATCAATATACATCTGAATCAAATATTCATCTTTTGCACTACTGAGCCAAAGATATTCATCGATTAGTCATGTTCATTTAAACACCTATTCATCTTTGAACTACGGGCCAAAGATATTCTTCGTGAAATCATTCATCTTTTGCACTACAGCCAAAGATATTCTTAAGAAATCATTCATCTTTGCACTACAGGCCAAAGATATTCCATAATATCATCATTTAAGACGAGGATGATGAAAAATATTTTTTAAAGAAAAGCGAATCCAAAGTGAAACAAAATGACAAGGATTAAGGATTAAGGATTCGTACTTGGTTTTATCCACGTCCAAAAAAAATACATCAAAATAATCATAGTGGTGTAAAATTCAAGAATGATCAAAACATGGATACAATCGAGTTAGTATCCGAATAGATGTTTTGGACGAAAAGAAGAAATTTTATTTTTGGTGAATAATACCGTAGTATCGTGAATAGTGTCAGTATCGTGAATAGTCCGATATCGTGAATAGTAACTCTGACACCAAAAGATAGAAATTCCACAAAAACATCTTCACGCTTTATGAATAATACTCGTGAATAGTAACTCGTGAATAAGTAACTCATGAATAGTAACTCGTGAATAGTAACTCATGAATAGTAACTCATGAATAGTAACCCCAGACATGAAAAAGTTCCAAATTTGATAAAACTTCGGATCAACATTTCAAAGATAATGATATTAAAGAAATAATATCATTTGAGAAGAAAATAACATCCCTTACCTCGAAAGATCGGTATTTCTAAATTAAAAACAGGATATATAAAGGCTATGACTTGGACTTGCACCGTATAGCAATACTCAAAGTATACTCAAAATACTCACAAGAATACGCTCGATAATATAGAGAGAGAAAACTTCAGTTTCTGGTGTGATTTTCAATTCTAACCTAAGCACCCTATTTATAGGAAAATGCTTAGAACACCAAAGCAGAAAATTTAATAAAATATATTATTATTAATAAATTTCCTCGCCTCTTTGGAAATCAGATCCCAACATTTCTCACATGCCAACCTTCTAGAAAGAAATGATAAAAACGCTTTCTCATAAAATTAATAATTAAAACTTACAAAAATCAATTATTTGAGACTTGAACTTCAATAATTCATAATAAATAGCCCTTTCATCGGAAAATTCGAATCTCACGAATTTTTATAGGAATTTCAATTCTCTACAACTTTGCGTAAGAAAGTTTTCCAAATTCCAATCGAAATTGGCCAAATCCACAAATGGGCGATTTTACGTGCTATAATCAAATTTCACCAATAAATGGGGTCCAATTTACATGTTTAACATGTTTTAAACATTTATTTCAACAAAAATACTCCTCCTCCTCGTATACTCATATATCCCACATTCGTTGTAAAAATATCACCATTATTATATTATTAAAATATAATAATATATTTAAATGAATTATTTTATCGTAAAAAGATAAAATTTCAATTTTCAACAATTGTCACAATAAAATTTTCTCCATCTATATCCACATAAAATCAATATTTTTCTCATCATATGAATCAATAATTAATTATTCATAAATAATATTACGAATCACAATATTGACAACCAGTGCGGTTCCTGGAAAGAGGGGCTTTCCAATAACAATTTCTTCTTCTTGGCGCAATTAATTAGGTGACCAAACCTCTCCTTAGATGAACTTTCTAGACATTGCCAATAATGTTATCTAATAATATTATTCGGATAATATGAATTATTGTTTCGATAATGAAAAATACGTGTAATGACAATTATTGAAACAACAAAGAATATAAAATATCAACGCAAAGCAATTATTAACTCAATAAAATATTTGAGCAATAATTACATCGTAACCATTATTGAGTAGTGCCTTCTTCACGTAAGAATCAATAATTGGTGCAATACGCAGGTGTCTACTCTTGCTCAACAACGCGCGTTAGTGTGTTTTAACCACCGGGTATTCCAACAATATTAATCAGGTAATAACTACGCCAGTTATTTAAAAACAACTTATATTTGTCGCTTTCTTCATCCAATTGCTTTCCGTTATGGGGCCCACACATGGTCATTGCATTGTAGTCGTACGAATATTCCCAAGCAATCTTTAATATTCCACGACCAAACGAATATTCCCAAGCGATAATGAATATTTTATAACCACTTGCTTATTTTGAAATATTTGCATATTTAACCCTTAACTATCCACATTAATCAAATAAACCCTTACTATTTCAAAATAATAAATAAAGGAAATTCCTTTTATTTAAAAATTTTCTGGGTCTTACACCACCCTAAAGCCATTTTGTCATGCCAGAAGCGAGAAAAAACCGAGTATATCGAAAAGAAAAGTGGTAAGCAAGCCTTTCAATCGAGTAAGGACTCGCGTCATTGCAATTGAAGTCCGGGCATCCCCATCGTTAACTTCGACCGCAAAGGCGAGATGTAGAGTATAGGACTAAATACAGCTTTCATCCTAGAATAAAGGAAGTGATGAATGTTTACAAGCACAAGGCAAGGAATGTAATTGATTTAAAAGTAAACACACCTTAAGGAACTTGAAGTAACATTGTTAAAACTTTGTTAAACCTTAAGGATAGTGCATAAAGGTTGATGATAACCTATTCAAATATGAATGCAAGTATAATGATAAACCAGAATTGATAGTAAATAAATCTAATACATAATTAGATTGAGATGAAGGGTAAGATATAGTCATATACACCCTTGATTATGTATGACCTAATATGAGGCATTATGTGATCATGTGTTGTAGAGACTTGAAAGACTCAAACATAAAGTAATTATTCTGTAGAAGACACTAAAGGCAAGTATTCTAACTCTTGTCTTAGTTCAATCTGACCAAGTTTTGAAGTTCATGTATCCTTACGCATGAATTGATGTATGATGAAGTTAAAGCCAATCCTTTTGGCTAGACTTGATATATTGGTTGGATTATTGATAATCTATCTATCTGTTATTAAATATTGTTATCTTTTGTCAACTACTTGATATGGTTTTCAAAAGAAAACTGAGTATGTTAAAAAAATGTTTTTGTCATCATACGACAGGCACGTGAGGTTGGCACAAATTAAACGTACATATGTTTAATGAATGTAGTGTTGATCAACATAGAGTACAATAGGCTGATCACCTAAAAATGCTCGTAAGTAATATCGGGCTTACGGACTTAGTTCCGGGTTGTCCTTTTTCAAAGAAAGAATGAAATACTCAAGGTCTTGGACCGGAGTTAATGTTTTGCTGAATATTGTTATTATTGTAAAACATTTTGAAAGAAAGATGAAGTGCTATTTTGAATCATCAATAGTACTTCATAACTATTGTTCAGTTATTGAAGATATAGGATTCTTATGTGTCAAGCATGTTGTTTAATTAAATTGTCATACTTGTTGAGCTAGTTATGCTCACTCTTGCTTGAACCATATGAATGCAGCTAAGACTGAACGCCCCGAAGGATCGAATAAGGATAAAGGAAAAGCTAAGGTAGATCGTTAAGCTGTCTATGTAATAATATAGATTTAATGTTGTAATATAGTTGATATTATGACAAAGAACTTTTGTAATGGGTTTAGAACTTGGGGAAATGTAAATATTAATTTGATTATATAAAAGAGATATTCAATCTTTTGAGGCTTTTCAATTGGATGAATGTATGAATGTTAGTACCGTATAGCACCATCTGTCGGGTTGAAAGAAACCCGATTTGGGGGCGCTACACTTATAAGGTCAACCTATATAGGTTTGAATCAATTTCTATAGCATTTCGGTGTACTGACGGTTTTATCGAGTAATTATCGAGTTTATTGTTAATAAAACTCTAATCTATATTTTAAATATTATTCTGGATAATTCAAGTATCATTCATATTATTTTAAATGACTTATAATAATTTTTAAACAATTATTACAATTTATCATGATTTTTTAAACACTGGAATCATTATTAAATGATTTATGTAACGCCCCGAAATTCGGTCTATTTTCACACTCGGATTCCGTACGTCACGATTCCACTTCTTTCCAAACATACATCATTATATAGCTAAATATAACAACATACATTCTCTAATCCCAGGTTCTAATACCTTATAACCTCGTTCATTACAAATAATGATAATTACATTATTCTTTACATCTTACACGAGTGACTTTTATCCGCCATGAAGGATACATAACCGTTCATTAAACTATTTTATATTTTAATTACATTATTCTACATTACAAGTCTTGGCTTGATCTTCATGCACATTCATACACTGAATGACACTTTTTCTGGATACCGGTCAGCTTGATCTTTACAGGATCCTTAAGTTCTTTCTAACATCGTTCGCTACGGCTTTCTTGATAATTCATATCTTACTTATTACCTTCATCAACGACTAAGTTACAAAACCAATGTACACTTAGAACGTTTGCTCGATGTGAATATGATTTATGAGGATCATTTATGTAATCCGTGTTCATGTTGTTCATCTCTTAATCTCTCATTCAACCCTTACTTGAGGTTTTAATCGCTTTCATTCAATACTCATCACCTGAACCGCATGTTCATTATTCTTTCTTAATGTCAAAGCCATACGATTCATTATATGCTAAGACCGATCGCTCATCGCAACAACATTTAGTTCACATCGTTTAAACGCTTTACACTTATCTCTCATTATGACATCATAACATCAAAATGCTATTCCTTACCCTCGTCACTCAATGTGTAAGGAATCACAGTCATAACAATCTCACACATTCATTTATCGCGACTACGGTCCCCAGATATCGGTAACGTAATCTACCGCTTAAATTCTTTGTCTTTTAATCCCGTTCAATCTTTCCATTCAACCTTTACTAAAAGTTTAAATCACTTAATTAAGTGTTACTTTAGGTGAACAATATGTTCTTTATCTTCCCTTACGTTTCCCCCAAGAGCTGAGCAGTTAAAATGTCCTCTCTGGGCTTTACCCTGTACTGGCGCTGCGGCACCGGTTCCCTCTTTATCTCTCGCGCTGTAGTGCCACTCTGCAGTGTCTAACTATCAGGGTTGGCGCTGTGGCGCCGCCTCCCAAGGCACGGCTCGCGCTGCGGCGCCAAGCCTTAATCCTTGAAAAATTTTCTAAGTCTTTTACAAACTTGAGATGCTTACTTCTCGATCTCATAACGTATTCGTTATAACTCAGAACAAGGTCATTCCAAAGCCATTCTCTTCCTTATCTTACGTACTTCGATTACCCTCAGACAGAACTTCATTCTGAATCTGTTAACATGCCATTCAACTGACTTAATCTTCACCCTTCGTTCGTTTTACGTTTTAACGTTCTTCATTCGTTCGTCCGTAATTCGGTCATCCGAACTTGGAACTCGTTCGATCTTGAGTTCATGACTCACATTTTCTACGTTCTCTTACATTCTTATGAACTACACATTCGGGTTCATTTACTAACTTTCTAATTCTCGTTCGTCTTTTACAAAATTTTTGCCATAACTTCGTTATAGCTAACTTTTAATCTGTTCTTCATGAACGTTTCTACCGTTCCTAACCAAGAAATAAGCAACTAACTTATACGCGATGGCTTTAAACTTGTCCATCAACAACAATTACACTACGATGGTTTTAAATTTATCCATCAACAACGTTCTTCGTGTTCTTTGCGTGTTCTTTTGTGACAACCCGAATTTTTATAAGTTATTAAAATAGGAATTTAATAATTAAAATTCTTATTATGAGATGTTTTGAGTTTGAGTATGTATATATACATGCTATATATTTTTAAATATGTGATCTGGTGCGAAGAGAAATATATATTCATATATTGGGAAAATGAGGTTCAATAGTTAAGTTAACTATTGAAGAAATTAAATAAATTTGGTAATTAATTTTAAATGTTTATTGAATTAAATAAATATTTTAAATAATTTATTTATTGAGAAAAATAAATAATTTATGAAATTGTGGTATAATAATTTAGTTACGTGTGTATGATAATTAAATTAAAGCAAATGTAAAATTTATTCTTTGAAGATTTAATTTAATGAATTAATTAAATTAAATGAGTTGTTTAATATTAAAGAAAATAAATAAATTAAATAAAGCGATGTTTAAATCTAATTTTTTAATTAAATTAGATATATGATTATTTATTAATCATTAGAAGAATTATAATGAAAATTATAATTATTATTGTAAGTTATGTAAATTGGTTACAGGTGTGACAAATAAAAACTAGATAATATAATAGTATTAAAATAATCTTGTATAAGGGAAATTGTGTGTAACCAAACGTAGCCTTGTGACTTTTGTTTTATTGTAACTGACGCTTTTTATTTTCTTCACCTGACGTATGTGGGGGGGGGGAGTTAGTTATATGTTACGCGTATAATCCTAAGGCTAAAGGTAGAAGAGAAAATACAGAGGGAGAGAGAGCTCTAGAGAGAAATTGGGAGGTAATTGGAAGAGAAATCCTTAAAAACAAGAAGGAAGTAGCAATTCTCTAACATCTCCTAACAAAGCTAAACAAGAATTAAGAGGTAAATAACCTAGTTTCTTCTTAGTTGGGTGTTCTTGAGTTATCCTTTAAATTTGGAAATTTAGTTGGATGAATTGTTAAATATGTTATATATATGTTGTTAGATGTTTATAATCTTTTAGTTGTTATCTAGAAAGGATTTTCAGAAATCAAATCAATGAAAACATGTTTTAGAATGAAGAAGTTGAGTTTTATTGATATATATATATATATATATATATACATTAGGGTTTTTTTTGGAATCAAAATTTATGGTGAAGTGGTGATATAATCTAAAATTGATGATATACGTTGTTAGTATGTTGAAAAACGAAAATAACCCAAGTTGAACGAGTCAAAATGGATGTAAAACGAATTCGTAGCGAATGAATTCGCTAAACATGTTAAAACATGAATGTTTAGTATGAACATGAGTTGTAAATTCATATTTGGGTTAGTTAATATTTATGTTAGTTGATGGTATTTGGTTTGTTGTAGTTTTATGAGTTACAAACTCATAGAATCGAAAATGGACTAAATTGGATGAGTATAATTCATATTATGATGATTGGAAGGAGTTTTGATATGCAAAATTGTGAAGAACAGAGCTTGAGGGGCTGTACTGCCTCCCAGGGAGCAGCTACGCTGGACATCAGTAAATGGTGGACTGCTCTAACCTGCTGTAGTAAATTAAGCATAACTTTTTCATACAAACTTCGATTGAGGTAATTCAAGATGATCCGGAATGAGGAAGAATAGACCTAAAACTTTGGTTCTTTACGCTGTTCAATTTGAGATCGTCAGGAAGGGTAAAAATATTCATCTTTGTGACTGTTACGTATTTGGAGGCGATTAGAGGGCGTCAAGCGAGCGCATACGCAAGTATAGTGCTCCCAACGATGGAATATGTCATTCTAAGTGATGTAACATGAAAATAAATGATATATACATGGCATATAAGATTTCCTTGCTCATAATAGAAAGCATTGGCTTGACTTAGTATGTGTTTTAAAAAGAAACTTAAAGATTTTGAAAATAAACCCTGTGTAAACTTATGTTCTATAAGTTCTGAACTTAGTGGTTTATAAACATGATTGAGTTCAAATATAAATGAGCATGTTATGGTGTTTATAGTGTCTTTGTTCATAATTAAACTTGTTAGACCTTTTGATTAGAGAAATTTCAAGAAAAGCTTAGTATAATAAGCTAATGAACATGAATGCTATAGGATATTGTTTCTGAACTTGAAAAGGTGTTAACACGACTTAGTTACTTATGGTAAGAGTTTCAAAGTTGATTTACATGCGCTATATTGCATCATTCATGTAAAAGGATTTCAAAGGCAACCTCGAGCATGTTTTCAAACTTAAGTTGCATTACATATGAGTATTTAGATTCTAAAGGCTTGAGATGCCATGTTACGTTTTATTATGTCTCTAAACATGATTCGTAGGTAATGGACATAAAGATGATTTAATCAAACATGAGTTAAAGCATGTTTCAAAGTGTTTAACAATGCTAGTTATGAATGAATGATATGAACACCATGAACATATGTATTAACAGATTGTGAGACCTCTATATGTAGAAATATGACCTTTTATGCTTTAATTTCATGGAAAGTTTTAAACAATGCTAGTTATAAAGCATGATAAATACATAACCTTTTTTGCTTTAATTTCATGGAAAGTTATGAACTAAAACATATAAAAATGAACTCAATAATGGTCATATGCTTATGTGAGAACCTCTAACATGTATGTATGTTAAAGTATAACTGAATAGGTGTGATAGAGTTAGACAAAAATAGAAAATGCAAGATCAACCACGGTCTAGCAGGAGGACAAAGACAACAATTTGGCCGATCCCTAAGCTTTCTAAACTGTATGCAAATTGCATTTATAGGGTAATGATGCCTTATTATGTTAACTATGAATCCAGACCTTAAAGCATATAGGTATGAATGTCTAAATTTATAATACTTGACATAAATGATGTTTAAGCATGAGATCATGTAATGGTTATATAAAACACAGAGTTGTTAAATTTTATTAAAGTTTGTAAAATGTAAGAACGATGTAGATCGCGTATCTATAGACTTTAAATATGTGTCGAACACATAGCGAGTCAAGTGTGTGAGAAAGATTTATGAATGTTGATATGAAGCATGTGTAGCTAAGATGTACTATATATACATAGCTATACTAAGAGTTTATTAAGAAAGCAAAGGGTAGGTTTTACGAACCTAGTTAGAAAATAATGTAACATTATTATTACATTGAGAATGTATGAATATGTGACTAATGGATGTAAATCCATGATTATATAACTATGTAGGAATACACGAAGTGCAGATAAGTGATAAGTAGTTAAGTCATAGTTCATAAACTACGAATAAGGCAAGTCTTTCAGTTCCTATTTGCTATATGAACTTGATGATTAACTGTTTTAATTCTTTATTGCAAAGAGCATGATGTATGTAAGACCCCGAAATTTTTAAATAAAAAGGAATTTCCTTTATTTATTATTTTGAAATAGTAAGGGTTGATTTGATTAATGTGGATAGTTAAGGGTTAAATACGCAAATATTTCAAAATAAGCAAGTGGTTATAAAATATTCATTATCGTCGGGGAATATTCGTTTGGTCGTGGAATATTTACATCTTGTCGAGAATAATATTAGCAATGACGGCAACAACGACCATGTGTGGGCCCCATAACTGAAAGCAATTGGATGAAGAAACGATAAATATAAGTTGTTTTTAAATAATTGCCAGCGTAGTTATTACAGATTATCTTTTGTTGGAATACCCGGTGGTTAAAACACACTAATACGCGTTGTTGAACAAGAGTAGCACCGGTATTGCACCAATTATTGATTCTTACGTGAGAAGGCACTACTCAATAATGGTTATAGTAATTCTTGCTCAAATTTTATTGAGTTACTAATTGTTTGCGATATTTTATATTGTTGTTGTTTCAATTCATTATCGAAACAATAATTCATATTATCTGAATAATATTATTAGATAACATTATTGGCAATGTCTAGAATGTTCTGTCTAAGGAGAGGTTTGGTCACCTAATTGCGCCAATGAAGAAGAAATTCTTATTGGAAAGCCCCTCTTTCCAGAACTCGCCGGTTGTCAATATTGTGATTCCGTAATATTTATTTGTGAATAATTAATTATTGATTCATATGATGAGAAAAATATTGATTTTATGTGGATATAGATGGAGAAAATTTTTATTGTGACAATTGTTGAAAATTGAAATTTTATCTTTTTCTGATAAAATAATTCATTTAAATATATTATTATATTTTAATAATATAATAATGGTGATATTTTTACAACAAATGTGGGATATATGAGTATACGAGGAGGAGTATTTTTGTTGCAATAAATGTTTAAAACATGTTAAACATGTCGGTGGACCCCATTTATTGACTGAAATTTGATTATAGCTTGTAAAATCGCCCATTTGTGTATTTCAGTCAATTTCTGATTGGAATTTGGAAAAACTTTCTTCTGCAAAGTTGTAGAGAATTGAAATTCCTATAAAAACTCGCGAGATTCGAATTTTCTGATGAACAGGCTATTTATTATGAATTATTAAAGTTTTGAAGCTCCGAAATAATTGATTTTTGGGAGTTTAAAATATTTTTTGTAAGAAAAACGTTTTTTGTTGTAATTGAGTGGCTCACATGTGTTATAAATGATCTGAAATCAGATTTCTAAGGTGGGCTTGAATATTTTAAAAATATTATTATTTTATTAAATTTTACGCTTTGGTGTTCTAAGCATTTTCCTATAAATAGGGTGCTTAGGTTAGAATTGAAAATCACACCGTAAATCAAGTTTTCTCTCTATATTATCGAGCGTATTCTTGTGAGTATTTTGAATATACTTTGAGTATTGCTAGATTCAGTGCAAGTTCCTTTCAAAGACTATAATTCGGTATTCTAGCTAAAGTAAATCGATCTTTCGAGGTAAGGGATATTATTTTTTCAGAATGATATTATTTCTTCAATATCATTATCTTTGAAATGTTGATCCAAGTTTTTATCAAATTTGGAATTTTTTCATGCTCGGGGTTACTATTCATGGATTACTATTCATGAGTTACTATTCACGAGTTACTATTCATGAAGTTACTATTCATGAGTTACTATTCACGAGTACTATTCATGAAGCGTGAAGATGTTTTTGTGGAATTTCTATCTTTTGGTGTCCTGAGTTACTATTCACGATATCAAAGACTATTCACGATACTGCACTATTCACGATACTTGTATTATTCACCGAAAAATAAAATTTCTTCTTTTCGTCTAAAACATCTATTCGGATACTAACTCGATTGTATCCATGTTTTGATCATTCTTGAATTTTACACCACTATGATTATTTTTGAGGTATTTTTTTGGACGTGGATAAAACCAAGTACGAATCCTTAATCCTTAATCCTTGTCATTTTGTTTCACTAGATTCGCTTCTTTAAAAAATATTTTTCATCATCCTCGGTCTTAAATGATGATATTATGGAATATCTTTGGCTCAGTAGTGCAAAGATGAATGATTTCTTAAGAATATCTTTGGCCCAGAAAGGCAAAGATGAATGATTTCAAAGAATATCTTTGGCCCGTAGTGCAAAGATGAATAGGTGTTTAAATGAATATGACTAATCGATGAATATCTTTGGCCTCAGTAGTGCAAAGATGAATATTTGATTCCGTATGTATATTGATTGATGTTATAGGGATAAAAGATAGACGGTGAACTTTTAAATTCATACATAGAAGATAGTAGTTTGCATTCTCTACTTAACTCTTCTAATGAATTATTATTTCATTGCGAATATTGATTTAAAATTTGTTGTCTATCAGTATTCTATTATATTTTTCCCTGTTGAAGACTAACGATAATTTGTTGTATATTATCTTAGTCATAATATTCTTTACCGAGCTAGTTGAGCTCACCCTTTTCCTTTTTGTTCCATTTTTCTCGTGGAGGCTAGAATATAGCGAGTACGAAGCCTGGGGTATGGAATGAAGGTTTTAGAAAGGATTGTTTAGTAGTCATCACCATTTTTGTAAAATAATGTATCAATAAATGTGATGAGGATTTATTTGAGTATAGATATTGTCTAGAAGATAATATTTGTATTCAAACTCACAGTTTTACTGTTGTAATAATAAAGTTGTAGTTGTTTCTGTACCATGTATTGACAACTCAGAATAGGTGATGTATACCTATTTTGGGGGCGTCACAATGTATTATATATATGTTAAAAGTATGAAATGTTAAAGTCAATTTATGACTACGTTGATTGATTAAATCATGCTGATTGAGTAAGGAACTCAATCTTTATACTTGGTATATGAACTGCAGCATGTATGTTATATGTTGAGCATGTTATTATATGCTATATGATGCATGAAAACTGTTAGATCTTACTGGGCTGTTGAGCTCAACTTTACAAATAACCATTTTTGCAGGTTAAGGATTGAAGGTAACACTATGTGCTACTTCAATGACATGGATCAGAAATAATACACGTAGATTAATATCTTAGCTAAAGTTATTATTTCTTTATACCATGATTAAGATTCATGAGATGTATTAAATGTTTTATGATGTATAGTTTTATGTTGAGTTGTAAAGCTAAAGTTAGAGTTATCTGATATATAAAGGTTATCGAATTGGAATGTAAAATTTTATATAACAATAGTGATAAAGCGAATCATAAAATAAGATTGATTCAAAGACATGTAGATGATAAAGGTTTTGATTCAGGGAATTAATGTGACGCCCCCAAATTCAGGTACTTGAAACCCGAACTCGGTGCTTCACGATGCCATTTCTATGAGCAGAATAATACTAATAATAATAGCAATAATATAAATTTCAAACTTAATTTACATAATTATAAGAGTTTAATCCCAAGTACGCAACCTTTAAACATTCATTACAACACTTGATAGATAATATATATCATCCTTATCTTAATAAAGTCTAATTATTACATAATATATAGCATAAACATTCATTCAGCGATCTTCCTTTTTCCCTTGCTCTTGGCAGATCCTTCAGGTTGTTCACACTTAGCTGAAAATATTTAAATTAAGCAAGAATGAGCATTTGAGTGCCCAGCAAGTAATAGCAATCAATAACAGTTAGCTGAAGAAAGTAAATGTTTTCTGTGCATAACACTTCTACAACGAATCAACAGTTGTGAAGTAAGCTGAACCAATAATAAACAACATAACATTTCGATTTCAAATTTTTTTGAAACTATGTACTGACTATAAATGAGGATCAGTCAACAGACTATGAACATTATTTTCTATTTTCGAAAAGGTTAAACAGAACTTCATCTGTAAACCATCATAACTTACGGGCACGGGGGTGATCGGTCCATTATGCCATGTATTAATCAATACTACATACAAGAACAAAATTTTTGTCCAGCATATCCGCCTTAGGCGCATAAAAATTTCCCATGTTTGGGATGTTCATATCAGTCTAGAGTCCAAACCAAAATAATTCGGCTGGATAACAATAAAGTTCTATTTTTTGATCAATCGTATTTTTAAGTTTATGTCTAGCTGGATCAAATAGCTTAGACAGCTTTTAAGTTAACGTATACATACTGGCCAATGATAAGTATATGTATCAACATTTGATAAAATATAATGATTATCCAAGTGAGGTCACTTGTATAACCATGTTTAGAAATTAACGAACAGAATATATATCTTGATCTATAATAACAGAATTAATGAACTTGCACAACAAATTATAATTTAATAACTTACTTATACAGAATCATTGCATACGTATATACAAAGGTTAAAATATTTGAACAATTCAGATATTATCTTACGCATCTCCATTGCATAAAGTAAATGTAAAGGGTTAGATATTTGCCTGGTCTGCTGCTTACAGTTATACAACTTAGTTTTATCTTTTATATCAAGCCCTATCATTAATAAGACCATTCGTTCGATTAGAACAACATACTATAACAAATAGTACTGCATTTTGCAATCAGCACATAACTTAATCACATTATTGCATTAGTTTAACAACCATTGAATCACAAATAAACACTTAACAAGTCAACCTATCTAAGTTCAGATCAATTTCTGAAACATGTCGGTATACCAACAACTTTATCGGGTAATTATCGAGTCTAAGACTCTATACCGAAGTTCATTATCTATTTAAATAACTTAAACACCAATCATTATATTTTTTAATAGCCTTATAACAATTTTTAATTAATTATTATAATTTATTATAATTTTTAAACACCAAAATCATTATTAAATGATTTAAATATTAAATAATTCTATTATCATTAACATTTAATTAATATTAAACTATTTAATGAAATCATTGCCAAAATATTAAAGTTATTTATAATAACTCAAAATATTTTTAAAGTATTAATATTACCTTTAAATGTTTTTTTACAACAGATTAAAATCATTTTAAATAATTATCATTAATGTTAAAATATTAATATACTATTTATCCAAATATTAAAAGTCATTAATTATAACTTAAAATATTTTTAATTCATTTATATTCCTTTTAAATTATTTTTAAATTAATAAAATAATTTTTAAATTATTTATTTAATATAATTAATAAATAAGTCTAATATCATTAATATTAAATTATTAATAAAATTATCCTGTAAATATAAATATTTATATTTTATAAATTCAAATATTTTTAAACACTTTATTTTCATTTAAAATGATTTTTATAATATTAAAATCATTTTTAAACTAATTTATTTAATATAATTATTAAATAATGCTAATATCATTAATATAAAATAATTAATTAAATTTACCTTTAAATAGTAAAATTTATATTTTATAACTTAAAATATTTTAAATACCTTATTATTATTTAAAATGATTTTTAATATAATAAAATCATTTTAATTAATTTATTTAATGCATTTATTAAATAAATTAAATATTATTAATATTTAAATAAATACTAATGTTTATGAAAAATATGCTAAATTATTAAAAGTTAATTTTTATACTTAAAATAATTTTTAAACTTATTTTTGGAATTTTTAATAATTTATTTCTATTTTTAAATGATTTTTAGAAATTAAATTAAATTAAATTAAATAAACTGTCGCTATAGCTTTTAGTGACAGAAAGTGTTGCCTATTGTGTTCTTGAGTCCTCAAGAACATTCATCGGCAGTTTCGAGATAGCTACTTTGACCATGAATCATGAACTGTGTAATGTGTTTCTGGGCATGCTGTTGGTCATTTATTATAGTACCAATGTCAGACTACAAGATCCAACAACAAACATAGCCAACAAGCATGAAACCAACGAGATCTAAGCCTTCAAAGGGACTGTCAGACCTGTTCTTCATTTTCTGGGTTACCCAGAAATGAAGAATAGTTCGACCTGTCCACTTTGGGCTTCCACAACTTGCTGTTTGAACAATGCTTTTGGGATTTAATGCTTCCAGGTTGTAGTCAGCATGTAAATGAAGAGATCTAACACCTAAAACACATCTAACAACATCATAATAGTGAGATCCATGTTGGTCAAACGTTGTTAGACGACATATTCATCTCTTTTCTGGGTTACCCAGAAAACGTGCTTGTCTTACCTACTTTGACCAGACACTGGGTTCATCATTCTTGATGTTTAGGTGATATGAAGGCATGATATTGTAGGCCATATAACATATTACAATATTGATGCAACAAAATATACAGAAAAAGTATAACCTGCAAGATCAAATCCCAAGAACAAGCTGTCAGTCCGACCTGGGAAATTCTGGGTTACCTAGAAAAGGGAAAGTCATGGTCGGTCAACTATGTTTGACCAGCCATAACTTTCGATCTGTTCATGTTCTGACTTTGATTCAAGTTTTAGATCAAAGATCTCATATCATACTACAAGATCAAAGCTTAAAACAACCAAAATAATAAACAAGATGAGATCTAGAAGGTTTGACATTCATTGTCAGACAACAAAAATTTATTTTTCTAGATTTTTAAAAACATCAAATTTGAGCCTATAGATGTTATGGATCTAACATATATCAATCCAGATCATCAATATACACTACATATAACCTATTACAACAAATAAACACAAGATCTAACACAACATTAAGGGTCAGATTCATAGTTAGGGTTTATACCTCTTTTGAACAATTTCTTGATTCTGGGCTTTTGATTTGTTATGGTTGATAGTAGGGCTTGGTTTGTGACTGATTTAACAAATAAATTTTGTGAGCTAGAGAGAGAGAGAGTCTTAAGGGAGTGAATGTTGAACAAATGTGATAAAATGAGCACTTTCTCTCTCTTGATCTATATATATAATGGATACAATTAATTGGTTGATTGTATTGGTTGATATGTATGTATAATTCAATTCATATTGGAAGTCAAAGGTGGTTCACCAACTAAAGTGTTGTCTAATTTTGCAAGTTAGCTTCAATTATGCAAGAGGGGCAATTTGGTCTTTTGGCTTGAGAATTTAATGGCATAAATGTAAACTTGGCAAACCCTTAGAGTTTGACCCTTAGGGTTTAACCCTAAGGTTTTATGTATTAGCATTTAAGGATTTCTTGATAAGGCTAAAAATGGAAATTTAAGTTACTAAAAATGGAAATTTGAGTTTCCTAATTACCTTGAGTTTCCTAATTACATAAACTTATAAATTAGGTTTAAGGATTTACTAATTATTGTTAAGATCTTTAATTTAGCAATTAGGGCACCAATTTGATAATTAGTGCAATACCCCAACTTTTATGAATAAAGAATAATTTTCTCAAAATATATTTTTGAATATTATGGTGTGGATTTGATATAATGTTATAGTTGTGGGTAATATTCACAATTTTTGCAAAGTAAGCAAGTGGCTATATAATATTCGATTGGTCGGGGAATATTCGTTTTAACAGGAAATATTCGTACGACGGCACATTCATTGGTGGACCCCACAATGTAAGTATTATAAAGTAGTTAGAAAATGATGTAATTATCTTTTTATAAAAATAACGGCGAAAGTGTTACCGTTAAAAGCGTTGAATCGCACGGTAGTAAAAAATGCGATGTCTGGCGTGGTTGCGTAGTAGCACTTCGATATTGATTATTGATGCTTACGTGAGAAGTCACTTAGTTATACTCAATTATTGCTACAGTAATTGTTGCATCATATCTCTCATATTATTGATTCAATTATTGTCACAGTATCATCTGCATAATATTTTATATTCTTAAATCAATAATTGAGATGACAAAGTTATTTATATTATTATTTGCAATATTGACAATGTCTTGAAGTTCTGTCAAGGAGAGGTTTGGTCACCTAATTGCGTGACAATAAGGAGAAACCCATATCGGAAAGCCCCCTCTTTCCTGGGAACGACCTGGTTGTTAAATATTGTGAGTTATAATAATAATGATGAATAAGTTCATGTTGATTAAAGATGAAATTGATAGTTCTATTGTGTGAGAATTATTTGTGTTACTGGAAATCGACATTCATCTTTGGTTAACATGCATAGATGGACTTGGTATGATTATGACCAGGGATGATTTGGTATAATCATAACCGTAATGTAGCGAATGATGTGGTGAAAGTCCTCATTGGCCTGTAGTTCATTGATGGACAGTTGTTGGTATGATTATGACCAGGGATTATTCGGTATAAGCATGAGCATTGATGATTACATGAATATCCTTTGCCGTGAGGCAGGGATGATTCAATTTTATTTATTAAGTTGAGTCTCAGCGATAAAATTGTTGAAAAACTTTTTAAATCATAGAAGATAGTAGATTTTATGCTCTACTTGACTCTTCTAATGGATTGTTTATTCCGATGCAGTTGTTGATCTAAAACTTTTTGTCTATTATGTTCTATCAGTTGTTATATTGTTGAAGGGTAAGGATAATTTATTCTGTATTATCTTAGTCATAATATTTCTTACTGGGCTAGTTGAGCTCACCCTTTCTTTCACTATTCTCTTCAGGAAATGAGAATATAGCTGGGATGAGTTGGGGAACGGATTGACTGTCCAGATGGTTGTTTTAGTAGTCCTCACTATTCAATAAAATAGTGTGACAATAAATGAAATGAGGACTCCATTGAGTGTGGATATTGTCTAGATGACAATATTCTTATTAAAACTCTTAAATTATGTTATGTCGTATTTTACATTGTTCGACTGTTGTATAATTAAGTTGTATTTGAATTTTGTACCATGTATCTGGCGACTCAAGATGGGTGATGTATACCTATTTTGGGGGCATCACAGTTGGTATCAGAGCTTAGGGATATGATCCCTGACTGAGATGTGAGACAAGAACTAGGAGGGGAGAGACGAGGAATTCCTTCGCTAGTATGACCTAGCTAAGTTTATTTGGTATTTAATTGGTTGGTCAGAGTATAGGGATAATATGGGATATGTTAATTAACCTTTGTTTTGTGGCAGTATTTGAAAATGGCATCCGAAAATGTTGAGATAAGCAATGAAGCACATGAGACCGTTGAGTCACCAATGATCAATACCCAGGATAATGTGCAACATGAAGACAATAATCCTCAAGTAAATAATAACACTGATGAAATGGTGAACGATGGGATGTTCAGAGGCTTTATGCAATTCATGCAACATTAGGCGAGAGCGCCTCCTGTTCAAAATGCAGGTGGAAACACTGGCAACTCTCGGACGGTCACCACTAAACAGTTCAAGGAGCTGCGACCACCGGAGTTTTTTGGAGAGCCAAAACCACTTAAGGCAGAGATGTGGATAAAACAGATCACCAAGATATTTGATGTCTTGGGATGCTTCGAGGAGCAAAAGGTTCCCGTTGCCACCTTCATGTTGCGAGCAGAGGCTAATTACTGGTGGGAATCTGTAAAGCGTACTCAACCTACTGCACTAAAGATGTCTTGGAAGAAGTTCCAAGAGCTGTTCAACGACAAGTACTTTCCCAAAAGTATTCGTCACATGAAGGAGGTAGAGTTTATCAAGCTGGAGTAAAACAATATGACCGTGTCACAATACGAAGCTAAGTTTGCCGAGTTGTCCCGGTTTGCGTCCCACTTGGTTGATAATGAGGAGAGAATGATGTGGATGTTTCTAAGAGGTTTGAAACCCGAGATACGTCAATACCTAATTTCTCACAAACTGTGTTTGTATTCAGATGTTGTGAATAGGGCTCAGTTATTGGAGTGCGATAATGAGTCAAACCAACCAAGAGAGAACAGCTGACAAGTTGACAATACTAGTGGTAACAGTCATCAAAGCGGTGACAACAATCGTGGAGGGAATCAACATACCAGAAATGGTAATCACATCGGTGGTAATCATGTCCATGACAATAAGAGTGGGCATTTCAAGAAGAGGAGATTCAACAATGATGGAAAGACGTCAACACCAGCACCTATTGTTAAGGAAGGAGAACGACCGTCGGTCGTATATTACAAATTCGGAGGGGAGGGACATATCAGTCCAAACTGCGTGATGTATTCCAAAGCATGTTACAATTATGAAAGAGAAGGTCACCTAGCCCGATTTTTTTGTGCACCAAAGTCAAGTCCAGCTGGGATGGAGGCATCAAAGGCCGATCCCAGACAAGACAAAACCTGCAGTTCAAGGGAGAGTGTTTGCCGTAACCTCCCAAAAAGCGAGGAATCCGAACGAGGTGATCACGGGTAATCTAATCATAAACTCTAGTGAAGTATATACCTTATTTGATACCGGTTATACCCATTCTTTTATTTTTCCTACTTGCGCTCAACGTTTAAATTTGACTCCAGAGAAATTAGACTTTGACTTATCTGTTGAAACTTTGTTGGGAGAAACCTTCATTACATCCACTGTTTATAAGTCTTATTTGATTCAAATCGGTAACCGCACGTTACTTGTCGATCTTATTTCTTTGAAAATGCTTGCATTTGATGTGATTTTAGGGATTGATTGGTTAACTACTCATCATGCTAAAATTGATTGTTTTCGTAAGGTTGTTAGCTTTCATATTCCTAATCAACCTATTATACGAATTCAAGCAACCAAACCACTAAATTCAATCACAGTCATATCAAGTCATAAAGCTATTCGTTTATTGAAAAATGGATGTCAAGCTTTCTTAGCCCATGTCACGGATTTAAATAAAATTACGTCAGATTTGAATGATATTTTTATTGTTAATAAATTTCCTGACGTATTCCCTGAAGAACTTCCTGGCCTACCCCCAAAGCATGAAATTGAATTTTGTATCAACCTAGAATCCGGTACAAAACCCCTTTCCAAAGCCCCATATCGAATGGCTCCTATTGAACTTCAAGAGTTAAAAACCTAACTACAGGAATTGTTAGACATCTGTGTCATTCATCCTAGTACGTCTCCTTGGGGTGCTCCTATTCTATTCGTGAAGAAGAAAGATGGAAGTATGCGACTTTGTATTGATTATCGGGAGTTGAATCATGTCACCATCAAAAATAGGTACCCGTTGCCTCGCATTATTGACCTGTTTGACTAGTTGCAAGGAACCAAATTCTTTTCAAAGAATGATCTTCGTTTTGGATATAATTAGTTGAAGATTAAAACTGATGACATTCCAAAGACTGCTTTCAGAACTCGGTACGGGCATTATGAATTCCTAGTCATATCTTTTGGATTGACTAATGCTCCTGCTGCCGTCATGGACATGATGAAATGAGTATTCAAGGAATATTTGGATCACTTTGTGGTCGTCTTTATTAATGACATCCTCATATACTCCAAAAGCCGTGAAGACCATGAGCAACACTTGAGGTTGATACTTCAAAAGCTTTGTGAGAACAAGCTTTATGCCAAGTTGAAGAAATGTGAGTTCTGGCTTGAGGAAGTTGTATTCCTTGGGCACGTGATATCAAATCATGGAATATCTATTGACCCAACATAGATTGAAGAAATCCAAAGCTGGGAGCAACAAAAGTCAGTGACCGAAGTACGTAGCTTTCTCGGCTTAGCTGGTTATTATCGGAGTTTCGTGGAAGGATTTTCTCAAATTGCGACTCCATTAACTCAGCTGACTAGAAAAGATACAAAGTTTGGTTGGAGCAAGGAATGTGAGAAGAGTTTTTAAGAACTCAAGAGAAGACTCATTTTAGCACCTATTCTGACAATACCATCTGGCTCGGAGGGATTTATCATCTACAGTGATGCTTCAGGCAAAGGGTTAGGATGTGTTCTCATGCAACATTGGAAATTCATAGCCTATGCCTCATGACAACTCAAAGAATATGAGAGGAATTATCCTACTCATGATCTAGAGTTGGCAGCAGTTATTTTTATGCTTAAGATTTGGAGGCATTACCTGTATGGAGAGAAGGTGTAGATCTATACGGATCAAAAATGCCTCAAATATTTCTTCACTCAAAAGGAACTCAACATGCGGCAACGACGATGGCTTGAGTTTTTGAAAGATTATGATCATACCATCCAATACCATCATGGAAAAGCGAACGTAGTAGCTGACGCATTGAGTAGAAGATCATATGCGGGTACGAGTGTAATATTGTAACCGCAAAAACCCATTTTGTATGACTTACAAAAGATGGAGATAGAGTTAAAGACTCCAGGGATCCATGTGATGATGGCGAATATACGAGTAGAATCGACTTTAATCGATAAAGTTAAAGCTGCTCAAGCTACAGACCTGGAGCTGATGCGTATGAGGAAAAAAGTGCAAGAAGGTGCTATTCCAGAAGAAAGAATTGATGAAGAAGGAATGCTTAGAGTCAAATCCAGACTTTGTGTTCCTAACGATTCTGACTTGAAGTATAAAATCATGATGGAGGCGCACAACACACCGTTTGCAATCCATCTTGGGAGTACCAAAATGTATCGTGATCTTTGACATACATTTTGGTGGAGCAATATGAAGAGAGAGATAGCGAGGTTTATCTTAGGGTGTCTAACTTGTCAATGAGTTAAGACGGAGCATCAAGCGCCAAAAGGTCCATTGCAACCACTTGAAATTCTAGAATGGAAGTGGGAGCACATTACCATGGATTTTGTTACTGGTCTTCCCAAGGTTTCTCAAGGCATAGATGCAATTTGGGTCATTGTTGATAGATTTTCTGGTGTTTCACTATCCAAAATTTGAGGCGCGTATGGAAGAAAGTGTCGTTCTCGGTTACATCTAACTACCCATCCGATAAAGGATAAAGACATAATTTAAATAACTTAAACAATAATCTTCCCCATTAAAGGGTTACATCATAATCTCAAAACAAATCCGTAAATGTAATCTAACCTTAAAATTATTACATACATTTCTTGGATAAGAATCATATACATCATATAATAAAACAAGTCTTATAAAGTAAAATATTTAACTACATTCAATAAATCTTTCCCATTAAAGGGTTACACTTCTCACATCTTGCCCTTTCCTTTTCACTAGTAGAATTCATTAAAACATCGACTTTCTCAACTTTAGATGCATCAACTTTCTCCATTGTTAAATGCAAGAGTGAGCAAACAATTGCTCACCGATATAGAAAGTAGCAATGATAACAACATGAGAATGAACAACGAATGCTGAACAATAATGAACTTGTTCTACGAATCAAAATAGAAAACAAGTTCAAATCAATATCTGAGGGTCTTAAGACCACGAACTATGTCTCCGGTATTTAGGTATTATTACCTCAACCTTAATAATCTTTTTTTAGACTATACAGACCCTTCTTAACGTATTTAGGGGATCAACCCTTTGTACCATGTATTGTGCACAAACATCTAAACGTTATACGCATAAAAATCCCCCTATGTTAGGGTTGTTCATCTCAAGCTTGAATTTTGAATTTCCGCACTAAAGAAAGTTTAGCTCGGAACTAACATATCAGTGGTTCTAGAATTTTAGAACACTATTCCATAGTAGACTAATTCAATCAATAAGGGTTTAATATAATCAATATAGAATTGAACAAGATTATCAAGATCAAGGATCGAATGACAACAATATATAATTGAATAAACATGATATACATTCAAAGTGTTATATTCAAAGGAGTTAGAACAATCTTCTATGAATCAATGTATTAGAACAATATATGCTTCGAATGATAATAAGGAAAGTAAAGCTCGCTCGATGTAACGAACTAGGTTACAAGAGCTTGTACAATCATACACTAGATAGAATCAATAGGCTTGCTTGACTTAAAGGTGGCATAGCTATAAAACAAGAAAAATTGTAATTGGGACAAGGTAAATAAACTTGCTCAATAATCACAAGGTAGAGTTAGGAAACTTGCCTCAAGCGTAAGCTATGATATTACAACTCACGTTCACCTACACATTTTAGTGGAATCATAATATCTATTAGATATGATAACATACTATAACATGTACAATTCGAGCTAATGTTATCATTTTAGCACAAGTCTTTCATTACCATACATATTTCAGAACCACAAGTGTACATTTCTCAATACTTATTCATTGTTCACTAAGTTCCTTAAATCATACATATCATTTTCACCACTTACTAACTTTGCATTTTAAAATTACTAACCACATAATACACTTCTGCTTTAACCTTGTTTTTACACATTTAACACATTAACATAATCATTAAGCCATGCTATAACGAATGACAAAAGTCTGCAGAAGTAGTAGACTTCACTGTCTCATTATTGGATACTGGCGGACGCGCGCCAAGTAATACACACATGTGGTTACCACACAGCAATCTACGTGCAAGACAAGCATGAATTAACCATGCGATGCACCAGATTCGTTTTTTACAAACGTAACTTAGACTCTTATAGGCCAAAAATCCCAATTCTACAGAATTTCACCACACTTCAACATCTAAAACTTTGGAATATCCTAGTTAAGCATGTTATACACCATTCTATATACAAAAACATTATATAAACATCATTTTGAAGAATCAAAACTATATTTTTTCCAAAAATTTTCAATTTTACACTTTTAACGAAGTCGATCACCACGAATTTGTTCCTCCATCAATTGACATGATTCCAACTATGCCTCTTTCGTTTCTTAACATATTATCACAATCCACCAACAAATTACAGATTATAACAAGTATTGATCATGAAAATTTGTACTTTCTAAGCCATATTATAAGAATAATAACACTGATATTTCAATTTCTTTCCCACACACCAATTTTTATGAATTTGATAACAAATAACAAGTATACATGATGATTAACAGAGTTTTGCAAACCTATATGAACATATATACATACTAAAATTCACGTGATTTCCAATCACAAAGAATATATATGTATATATATCGAAACTAAACGTTAGAATGGGGATAGTTTATACCTTGATTAACAAAACAACTAGCAATCCATTCTCTTCTACTTGATAATCACAGAATAACTTCTCTCAAGCTCTCACTCTCAATCCCCTCTGTGTTTATCTTCTTCTCTCAAACCTTCTCTGTGTTTTCTATATTGTCTAGCCTTAGGGAAAAATAAGATGCGTAGGAAAATATAACTGGCCTCTCCCACGTTCCCTTCCGTTAGAAAAATAAAAAGTTTGCGTCAGTTGAATAAGCCAAAGGCCACAAGGCCTTGTTTGGCTAAACACATAAACCCCAACTAGATTATTTAAATAATATTTATATCATATAGTTACACTTGTCACACATGTAACCCATTTTAATAGCTTATAATTTATAATTATAATAATTATATTCTTATTATAATTATGCTTATAATAAATAATTAAATAATTATATATCTAATTTAATTAATAAATTAGAAACATCACTTTATTTATTTTATTTATTTCCATTAAATTAAACAATTCATTTAATTTAATTATCTTCTTAAATATTAAGTAATTGATTTAATTTAATTATTTTCCTTAAATTAAATCCTTCAGATAAAATTATCTACACTCAATTTAATTATCATTAATCAATTTAGTTATTAAATTAATTCACCACAATTCATCAATTATTTATTTTCTCAATCAATAAATAAATTACTTAAAATATTTATTTAATTCCATAAATATTTAAATTAAATTATAAATTTCTCGATCGTTACATCCTTCCTCCTTAAAAGGATTTTGTCCCTAGAATCACAACTCAAAAAATTTATTCGTTACATTCTTCCCTCTTAACAAGATTCTCATCCCCGAATCGCTATATACAAAATCAAGCAAACAACCGAGGATAATTCTTCATCATAACACTTTCAAGTTCCCACGTAGCTTCCTCAAAGATTGTGGTTCCTCCAGATTACCTTAATGTAAGGTATCACTTTATTCCTCAAGATTTGCTCTTTTCATCAACAATTTGAACAGGGACTTCTTCATATGACAAATCTTTCTCAAACTATAAGGGCTCATATTCTATAACATGTTTATAATCGTGCTTATATGGCCTCAATCTTCGATACATGGAAAATATTACGAATATGCTCCAACTCTAGAGGTAAAGATATCTCGTATGCCAGTTCGCCAACTCGACGAAGCACTTCAAAAGGTACTATAAATCTAGGGCTCAATTTTCCTTTCTTACCAAATCAAATTTTCCCCTTCCAGAGAGACACTTTCAAGAAAACATAACTACCGACATCGAATTTTCTATTTTGTCGATGTTGATCGGCATATTTCTTCTGTCTATCATGTGCAGCTTTTAATCTTGCTCGAATAATCTTGATGATCTCGCCAGTCTGCTATACTAATTCTGGACCCAATAACGGACGTTCACCAACCTCATCCTAGCATAACGGAGTTCTTTATTTTCTGTCGTATAGCGCTTCGTAAGGCGGCATACCAATACTCGCATGATAACTATTATTATAAGCAAATTCCACCAATGGCAAATGGTCATCCCAATTTCCCTTGAATTCCATGATACATGCTCTGAGCATATCTTCTAGTGTTTGGATGGTTCTCTCACTTTGTTCGTCAGTTTGGGGATGGTACGCTGTGCTCATTCTCAGCTGTGTTCCCAAACATTATTGTAATCATTTCGAGAAATTAGATGTGAAACGTGGATCTCTGTCTGACACAATGGACACTGATAAACCATGTCTTGAAACAATTTCCTTCACATACAGTTTTGCTAACCGATCTAGGGTAAATCGAATCTTGATTGGCAAAAAGTATGCCGACTTCGTCAATCAATCGACAATCACCCAAATGGCATCGTAACCTTGTTGTGTTGTTGGAAGACCTACCACAAAATTCATTGTGATATGCTCCCATTTCCATTCTGGTATCTCCAACGGTTGTAACAATCCGCTTGGCCTTTGATGTTCAGCTTTGACTTTCTGACACGTTAAGCATTTCACCACACACTCAGCCATATCCCTCTTCATATTCGGCCACCAAAAATGATGTCTAAGATCTTGGTACAT
Source organism: Panax quinquefolius (assembly GCA_020205615.1). NCBI lineage: Eukaryota > Viridiplantae > Streptophyta > Magnoliopsida > Apiales > Araliaceae > Panax > Panax quinquefolius. The sequence goes on along the minus strand of CM035155.1, from coordinate 85,973,869 downwards.
CTTTGTACTCCCAGGATGAATCAAATATCGTGAGTTGTGAGCTTCTCTCAGAATTTCCTCTTTAACTTCTGGTACTTGCGGAACCCAAATTCTCCCTTCGAATCGAAGTAACCCTTCCGAATCGATTTTGAATTTATTTTCCTCACCTACATATATTTTCTATTTTATCTTTTCACAGTCTTTATCCTGAATTTGTGCATTTTTCACCTTATCTACCAACATTGAACTATTTCCCATCTGGAATAACTTTTCATCGGATTCTGTTGGATATTTAATTTCCAACTAGTTTCTCTTGAGTAGTTAACATCATTAACTTCTCCCGTCCCTTCTTACTTAAGGCATCAACAACAACATTCACCTTTCCGGGATGATAGAAAATCTCGCAATCATAATCTTTGATCAGCTCCAACCATCTTCTTTGTCGCATGTTCAAATCTTTTTGTGTAAAGATATACTTCAGACTTTTATGGTCAGTATATATCTCACACCTCTCTCCATAAAGATAATGTCTCCAAATTTTTAGGGCAAACACCACCGCTGCCAACTCTAAGTCATGAGTCGGATACCCTTTCTCGTAATCTTTCAACTGACGTAATGCATACGCATTAACTCTCGCCGCTCTCGCATAAGCAACATAACCTAGTCCTTTTATGCGATGCATCACTATATACCACAAAATTCCATGTATCATCATCGAAACGACAACACAAAAAATAACTCAACCTCTTCTTTAACTCTCAAAACTTTTCTCACACTTCTCTCATTCAAAACAAACTTAACCGCCTTCCTAGTTAAATTCACAACGAGTCGCGATCTTGGAAAAGTCTTGAATAAAACGCTTGTAGTAACCTCGCCAATCCTAAGAAACTCCTTACTTCGATGGTGTCTTGGTGATCCCGCTTTATTACATCTTTAACCTTTGATGGATCTACCAAAATTCGTCCTTATCAATAACGTGTCCGAGAAACTGTACACGTTCCAACCAAAATTCACATTTTGAGAACTTAACATACAACTTCTCTTTTCTCAACGTCTCTAACGTCAATCTCAAGTGTTCCACATGTTCCTCTTTGTTTTTTGAATATACCAATATATCATCAATAAACACCACGACAAATTTGTCCAAAAATGGTTTAAACACTCTGTTCATCAAATCCATGAATGCTACAGGTGTGTTAGTTAAACCAAAAGACATTACCAGAAACTCGTAATGACCATATCGGTCCTGAACGCTATTTTTGGTACATCCTCCAGCCTTACCTTCAACAGATGATAACCACTTCTCAAGTCTATCTTTGAGAAATATCTCACTCCCTTCAACTGATCGAATAGGTCATCAATTCTAGGTAATGGGTACTTATTTTTAATCGTGACCTTATTCAATTCTCTGTAATCAATGTAAAGCCTCATCGATCCATCTTTCTTCTTCACAAATAAGATCGGTGCTCCCCATGGCGAAACACTCAGCTGAATATACTTCTTGTCAAGCAATTCTTGCAATTGCACCATCAACACTTTCATCTCTACTGGGGCCATTATATGGTGCTTTAGATATCGGGGTCGTTCCTGGTAGTAAATCAATCACGAACTCGATTTGTCGATCCGACGGAAAACCCAACAAATCGTCTGGAAATACGTCTGCAAAATCTCTTATAATCGGTATCTCTTCTAACTTCGCACTCTTCTTCTGCGTATCGACTATGTAGGCTAGGTATCCTACACATCCTTGTCTCAACAACTTCTTGGCTTGCATCACCGTCAGACAACTTGCTTGTCGAGGTGACTTGCTGACAAAAAACACAACCTTTGATGGAGTCATAAGGTTAACACACTTCCTTTGGCAATCAATTATTGCTCTATAATTGAATAACCAATCCATTCCCAGTATAACATCGAATGCACCAAGTCTAATTGGTATCAAATCTACCATCATCTCGTGACCTTTTATATCCACTCTACAATTCCTATATATGTATCTGACAAGAATCACTTCCTTATTCGTAATCTATATACTTAAGGGAAATTCTAATTCTTCCTGGGGGCAAATCTAAGTTCTGAGCAAATTCATCAGATATAAATGAACAAGTAGCACCCGAATCAAATAGTACATCAGCATTAATACCATTAATCGGTATGATACCTGACACCACATCCTTAGACTATACAGCATCTTGCACGGTTATATTGAAAGTCCTCGCAGTAGGTCGGCTTGACTGTGCTGGTCCAGAGATAGTCAATGCACCACCACCGTTGTTGTTTCCTTTTCCACTACTTGCACTACCCGCTGGCTTCTTAGGGCAATCACGAGCCATGTGATCCTTCAAACCGCATGTAAAATATGATCCTTTCTTCTGACTAAAATAGTTCAGTGCAATGTGTCCCTCCTGACCACAGTTGAAACACACTCGCTTTCCCTTCAAACATACCCCAGTATGGTTCTTCCCGCAAGTTACGCAAGCCTCAAACTTTTTCTTCTGCTAATTTCCTTGTTGTCCTCCCGCAGTCGAATTCTTGCTCCACTTCCTCTTCTAATCACACTCCCAACATTACCTCCACCAAATTTTTATTCTCATTCTCATTCTTTCTTCTTCTTTTTTGTTCTTGATTGTACTTGGTCAAGGCATCGCTTTCCACCTTCCGCGATATAATTGCTTTTTCCAAAGATCACCAAGAAATGTGTTCAAATTGAACATTGAAACCTTCTTTGTAAAGCCGTGGCTTCAATCCTTGTTCGAACCTTCTCGCCTTTACGCTCATCATATTGACTTGATAAGTGGCAAACCTTGCCAACTCGTTAAACTTCGCAAGATATTCTCGCACCGCCATAGTCCCTTGTTTAAGCTCCGAAATTACACTTCCAAATTCCGAGAACTCACTGAAAGTACATTTCAAAAACATTTCCTTAAATCTATCCCACGCTATCACTCCTTGTCCCCACGCACTTATTTTCTTGCCACTAGTAGCTAGCTTCGACTTCAAAGATGAACGCTGTGAACGCAGTCTTTTGATCTTCGTTAACTCTGGCAACGTCGAACACCTTCTCCATTTTCATGATCCAGGTTTGGGCTTCCATTTGATTCATAGACACTTGAAACTCTGGTAGTCCAACCGCTTTAAATTCCTTAAATGTGGTGACTTGAGCTTGCAGTTGATTCGCAAGTGCACCCGTCAACAGAGCTACCAACTGCTGAACCGGATTAGCATTGGTCTCATTTTTATTATTAGTAGACCCCTCTAGAGGTGCTTGTTGATGTGGTTGTCTTCTTCTAGGAGGCATTTTCTATTAAAATATACGCTTATTAGCTCATTACTAAACTTCTTGAGTATTTAAAGTTTAACTTAAACATTCCAAGATTGAAGCTATAACACATAACATTCTAAATAAACTTCAATATTTTATTCATTCATAACGTTTTAAAACATGTTAAAGATAGCATAACCACTATTAACATTCACTTTCCTGAACTAGACAAATTTCAGGATTACATGCTCATACTATCCCTTTATTTATCTCAAAATAAGGGATTCACAGTTTATTTATTCACATAATTAACCACACATTATTATTATTATTATTATTATTATTATTATTAGATATTATTAAGACGTATTATTATTATTCCGATTATTATTATTATTCATCCATATCTATATTAAGACGTCATAAGGCTTCCCGACATCTTCCTCCATCATACGAACCTCATGATCCATCACGTATCCATCGAACCACATTTCTCAAACTGAGGTGGATAATAAAAGACTCGATCCTGGGCCCTATCAATCATCGAATTAAAAGCATAATCCATCTCCTTCATCTTGGCTTTCTTCACTTGGACCTTAGACTCAGCACGGTCTACACGTTGAGTCGCCTTCATCTAAGCATCCTCTGCTCTTGCACGCTTAGCTAATTCCTCCATAAAATCATCTTTCAATTTCTCCATGTCAGTCTTCATCTTCTCGTTCGCTAATGTGTCTTCATGTCGACCCTTGGTATAAACTAGGTCCCACTCCGTGTTTCCAAGGTGTGAGTCGAGTTCCTGAATCTCAGCATCCTTCTGCTCTATCGAAGCATGATGCATCTCAACCAACTCCTTCAGTTCCTCAACCTTATCCTGAAATTCTATGTTACGATTGTACATAGCGTCATACATCTCAGCTGATATGGAGTTTGGTGGAAACTCCTCAAGATCCTCTTCCTCATCATCCTCTTCTACCTCCTCAGAACTATTCTCCTCGGGATAGGTTACAGGCTCATCCTCCTGGATCAACTTCTCCCGTACTACGTGAATATCCTGGGGTTCGTCATCTCTAAGTATCTGAGGTATCGCTTCCTTAGCTGGACTAGATCCTCCTTCATTAGACATCCTGACAACAAAATATTTTAAATTTTTATTTAACATTTTTCGATACTCGTGAACACATAAGTTATTATCACATAACACATAATGTCTTTTATCGTTTAGCTTCAATGGATACCTTAATCCATTCCTTAAAACTCGATAAGAGTTGAACACCTCTATGTTTTCTATTTCCTTAAAGGTTACTTCCTAAGGTTTCCCACCTAAGGTTTATAACCTAAATCTTTGATACCAACTCAGTGACACCCCAAATCCAGTACTCCATTCCCACGAGATTTGGTGCTCACTATCAAAACCATTACATCTAACTACCCATCTTCAAAGGATAAAGACATAATTTAAATAACTTAAATAATAATCTTTCCCATTAAAGGGTTACATCATAATCTCAAAAATAAATCCCAGTAATCTAACCTTAAAATTATTACATAAGTTTTGCATGAATACATCACATAAATAAAACAAGTCTTAACAAAATAAAATATTTAACAACATTCATAAATCTTGGCATTTGGACATCTTTGCCCTTTCCTTTGCTAGTAGATGGCTCATCAACTTTCTCAACTTTAGCTGCGCAATGTTAATTGCAAGAGTGAGCAAACAATTGCTCACCGATATAGTAAATAGTAATGATATCAACATGAGAATGAACAACGAATCTTTGAACAATAATGAACGTGTTCTACAGATCAAAAATAGAAAACAAGTTCGAAATCATTATCTGAGTGTCTTAAGACCACGAACTATGTCTCTGGTATTTAGGTATTATTACCTCAACCTTAAAAGTCTTTTTAGACTATATAGATCCTTCTAAACGTACTTAGGGGGATTAACCCTTTGTACCATGTATTGTGCACAAACATCTAAACGTTACACGTACAAAATCCCCTATCTTAGGGTTGTTCGTCTCAGCTTGAATTTTGAATTTCCGCACTAAAGAAAGTTTAGCTCGGAACTAACTTATTAGTGGTTCTAGAATTTTAGAACACTATTCCATAGTAGACTAATTCAATCAATAAGGGTTTAATATAATCAATATAGAATTGAACAAGATTATCAAGATCAAGGATCGAATAACAACAATATATAATTCAATAAACATGATATACATGCAAAGTGCTATATTCAAAGGAGTTAGAACAATCTTCTATGAATCAATGTATTAGAACAATATATGCTTCGAATGATAATAAGGAAAGTAAAGCTCGCTCGATGTAACGAACTAGGTTACAAGAGCTTGTACAATCATACACTAGATAGAATCAATAGGCTTGCTTAACTTCAATGTAAAAATTTAGAAACAAATAGATTGCTTGACTTAAAGGTAGCATAGCTATGAAACATGCGAAATTGTAATTGGGATAGGGTAAATAAACTTGCTCAATAATCACAAGGTAGAGTTAGGAAACTTGCCTCAAGCGTAAGCTATAATATTACAACTCACGTTCACCTACACATTTTAGTGGAATCACAATATCTATTAGATATGCTAACATACCATAACATGTACAATTCTAGCTAATCTTATCATTTTAGCACAAGTCTTTCATTACCATACATATTTCAGAACCACAAGTGTATTTCTCAACACTTATTCATCGCTCACTAAGTTCCTTAAATCATACATATCATTTTCACCACTTATTAACTTTGCATTTTAGAATTACTAACCACACGATACACTTCTACTTTAACCTTGTTTTTACACATTTAACACATTAACATAATCATTAAGCCATGCTATAATGAATGACCAAAGTCTGCAGAAGTAGACTTCACTATCGTGATCACATTGGCGCTACGCCAAGAATACACTGGTTACCACGCTACCACAGCAGCATACCAACGCCTGCCTGATCATGCGCCATGAATCGCAATCAAATCAACAACATGATATACAACAATGCACAATGATGCACCGATTCAGCTTTTTACAAACGCGAACTTAGACTCTACTATAGGCCAAAATCCCAATTCTAATGAAATTTCACCACACTTCAACATCTAAAACTTTGGAATATCCTAGTTAAGCATGATATACACCATTCTATATACAAAAACATTATATAAACATCATTTTGAAGAATTAAAACTATATTTTTTCCAAATTTCTTTATTTTTACACTTTTAACGAATTCGATCACCACGAATTCGTTCCTCCATCAATTGACATGATTCCAACTATGCCACTTTTGTTTCTTAATATATTATCACAATCCACCAACAAATTACAGATTATAACAAGTATTAATCGCTGAAAATTTGTACTTTCTAAGCCATATTATAAGAATAATAACACTGATATTTCAATTTCTTTCCCACACAATAATATTTACGAATTTGATAACAAATAACAAGTATACATGATGATTAACAGAGTTTTGCAAACCTATATGAACATATATACATTGTACAATTCACGTGATTTCCAATCACATAGAATATATATACATATATACAGAAACTAAAAGTTAGAATGGGGATAGTTTATACCTTGATTAGCAAAACAACTAGCAATCCCTTCTCTTCCACTTGATAATCACAGAATAACTTCTCTCAAGCTCTCACTCTCAATCCCCTCTGTGTTTATCTTCTTCTCTCAAACCTTCTCTGTGTTTTCTATATTGTCTAGCCTTAGGGAAAAATAAGATGCGTACGAAAATATAATTAGCCTCTCCCACGTTCCCTTCCCTTAGAAAAATAAAAAGTTTGCATCAGTTGAATAAGCCAAAGGCCACAAGGCCTTGTTTGGCTAAACACATAAACCCCCAACTAGATTATTTAAATAATATTTATATCATATAGTTACACTTGTCACACATGTAACCCATTTTAATAGCTTATAATTTATAATTATAATAATTATATTCTTATTATAATTATGCTTATAATAAATAATTAAATAATTATATATCTAATTTAATTAATAAATTAGAAACATCACTTTATTTATTTTATTTATTTCCATTAAATTAAACAATTCATTTAATTTAATTATCTTCTTAAATATTAAGCAATTGATTTAATTTAATTATTTTCCTTAAATTAAATCCTTCAGATAAAATTATCAACACTCAATTTAATTATCATTAATCAATTTAGTTATTAAATTAATTCACCACAATTCATCAATTATTTATTTTCCACAATAAATAAATTACTTAAAATATTTATTTAACTTCATAAATATTTAAATTAAATTACTTAATTTATTTATATTCAATCAAAGTTTTGTGGAAAACCACGATAAATTAATTACAAATTCTCACCTATGATTATACTAATAAGTCACATGAATGAACTATTAATTCACATTATTTAATATTAGGGAGGTGGTGCAAGTTTGATAATACTTCCAGGACTAAATTAAAAATGAAGAAAAAGAGGAAGGTATTATACTATAATATTTCGAGCCCCAAAACGTGCAATTATCGAAACTATATTTTCTTATAAATAGAAGGTCATTCTTCTTTCATTCTCACCAATTCACTAAGTCTCACAAGAGCAATTATTATAGAGAGAAAGTAAAAGAGAAGTCTGCTACCTCACTATTCCAGTATCCAGTTTCTTCTAAGGAAAGGGGTATTATTTCTTTCGTATTCATGAAGAGAGTTATTTTCTTTCAATACTCGTAAGGGTTGTTATTCCATTCTTTATTATTCTGTTACAATAACCTGTCTACGAGGAATACTGCATATATGGTGAATTCTTCTGTTATTCCATTTTTTATTATTTTCTTGGAATAACCTGTCTATGCAGACTACCGTATGCATGGTGAATTCCTCTATTATTCCATTCTTTATTATTCTGTTGGAATAACCTGTCTGTGGGGACTACAACATGCCTGGTGAATTCTTCTATTATTCCATTCTTTATTATTCTGTTGGAATAACCTGTCTTTGTGGACTACCGCATGCCTGGTTAATTCATCTATTATTCCATTCTTTATTATTCTGTTGGAATAACCTATCTGTGCGGACTACCGCATGCCTGGTGAATTCTTCTGTTATTCCATTCTTTGTTATTCTGTTGGAATAACCTTTCTACGCGGACTACCGCATGCATGGTGAATTCTTTTGTTATTCCATTCTTTATTATTCTGTTGGAATAACCTGTCTGTGTGGACTACCGTATGCATGGTGAATGATCCTTCGTATTCATTCCTTATTAAATTATGGAAATTATCTGTCTACGTGGATTACCGCATGGCGGGCGAAAATCCATTTGCAGTTTCATATATTCTATTATACTCAGTTGGTTAAAGTTTTGGCTTCTATACTCCATGAAATTAGTAGAATATCCTTAATATTTGTGCTTCATCCAGTATCTTTTCATGGAAATATTATTCCGAGCATTCTTGAATTTTACTCCACAAAGCAGTATCATGTTGACTATTTGGACGTTATTGATTTCTGGATAAATTAAATTATAAATCTTTAAAATTTATCCTTGAACTTGTTTTTATTGAATTATTATGTCATTGTCATCATCCTCATGCTTATATTGTGATAAAAGTCATCTTACGTGCATAGATGGACTTGGTATGATTATGACCATGGATGATTCGATATAATCATGACCGTAATGTAACGAATGATGTGGTGAAAGTCCTCATTGGCCCGTAGTTCATTGATGGACAGTTGTTGGTATGATTATAACCAAGGATTATTCGGTATAATCATGACCATTGATGATTACTTGAATATCCTTGGCCGTGATGCAGGGATGATTCAATTTTATTTATTAAGGCGAATCTCAGCAATAAAATTGTTGAAAACTTTTTAAATCATAGAAGATAGTAGATTTTATGCTCTACTTGACTCTTCTAATGGATTGCTTATTCCGCTGCAATTGTTGATCTAAAACTTGTTGTCTATTATGTTCTATCAGTTGTTATACTATGGAAGGCTAATGATAATTTATTCTGTATTATCTTAGTCATAATATTTCTTACTGGGCTAGTTGAGCTCACCCTTTCTTTCACTATTCTCTTCAGGAAATGAGAATATAACTGGGATGAGTCGGGGAACGGATTGACGGTCCAGATGGTTGTTTTAGTAGTCCTCACTATTCTATAAAATAGTGTGACAATAAATGAAATGAGGACTCTATTGAGTGTGGATATTGTCTAGATGACAATATTCTTATTAAAACTCTTAGATTATGTTATGTCGTATTTTACACGACTGTTGTATAATTAAGTTGTATTTAAATTTTGTTCCATATATTTGGCAACTCAAGAAGGGTGATGTATACCTATTTTGGGGGCATCACAATTAGGGTTAACAATTTGTAATTAGGGTTTACTAAATATTAATTAGGGTTTCCCTAATAACATTTAGCTGCATACATTAGCGATCATAGATTTAGTTTAGTAATTAGGGTCTCTAATTACTAAATAAGGTTTATAATTTTGAAGTTAGGGTTCCTATATAACAATTAGGGTTTTAATTTCACAATTAGGGTTTCGAGTCAATAATTAGGGTTTACCTAATTAGCATTTATATTTATAATATCAGACATTGATCACATTATCACGATTACCTAATAATCTTAAACTCTAAGTTGTGTTTCAAATTAGGTTTTCTCATAATAATACTGGGGTTTTTCATAATACACCACAATTGACTAACCATTGTCAGTCCACATACATATAGTACATATTTATAGTACTGAAAAATCATAATATAATTAATATTATATTATTATTCTCATTCCTTGGTCAAAATCCAAAATTAGGGTTTGGATTCCATGTCTGATTTACCTTGCATAAACAACATTATTAATTAAGTTAAAATACTTAATTTAATAATCAGAAATAAATTCATTTAATAAATCAATTATTATAATAATTACAATAATCATTCCATATATCATTTAAATAATATAATATAATATTTTCTTGAAAATAAATAATAAAAATATTTCTACAATAAAATTAATTATTATATGAATATGGTTTATAAGGATCAATAATTCTAAAATAAAATTATTTATAATTATTCTTGTAATAAATATATTTTCATTTCTCACATAAATACGTACGCTTTGACTTATACATATTCCCCATATTTATTTTAATAAATAAATTAAAATAAAATAAAATAATAAATTATACGCAAAATTTCTGATTTATTTATATAGAAAATTTCGGGTTATTACATTCACCCTCCCTTATAAAGATTCCGTCCCCGGAATCATCATTTTAAAACATAAACATACAAGGGTACGTATCATACACAATTATTGCAAGTAGATTTCGATCAAATTAGACTGATATTTAACTATTCACATAAAGCTTGTCTATCTGATTAAACGGAAAATTTGATTTCTAAAAGAACTCAAATTCCTCCTTCAAAATTTCTTTATAAAATAATTTACTTTTAATAGGAAAATCACATATATAAGAAAATAAAAGTTATACGAATAATACCTGGAGTTCCATCACCAGCTGCCATGGTATCTTGGACCGTCATGTTGAAGACCCTTGCGGTAGATTTTGTCGACTTGCTAGATGACGTTGGTCCTGTGATCGCCAAAGTCCCACTGTCTGTCCCCATGTTCACACTTTCTGTCTCCATTCTTCTTTTCGGACAGTCCTTCACCTTATGCTCCTTCAATATGCACAGAAAACACCCATTATTCATTTTAGGATTGGGGCAGTTGGGAGAGATATGGCCCTCCTGCCCGCAGTTGAAACATGCAAATTTACCTTTCAGACATTCCCCCAAATGATTCTTCCCACAGTTCCCACATTTCACCACCTGTTTCTTCTTCACATCTTCCTGCTTCACCTGCACATTCTCAAAGTTCTTCCCCTTCCTCTTCCCATTTCCACTTATACTCCCACTATTTGTTTCCACCTTCCCAGTTCCCTCGACCCTACCCTTGTTCCTTTTCTCCTTGTTATAGAGGCTCATAGCCTCACTCCCCTCCTCAGCAATAATAGCTTTTTCTAACAAGATCGCAAAAGTACCAATCAGAATCTCGCCACCTTGTTTGTAGAGCCAGGGTTTTAATCCCAGCTCAAACCTTCTCGCCTTCCTAGCCTCCGTATCAACTTGATGCGGAGTGAACCTAGCTAACTCATTAAACTTTGCGGTGTATTCAGACACCGTTATATTGTCCTGCTTTAACTCCAAAAATTTCACCTCCATCCTAGCCTTCATACTAGATGAAAAATAGTTTTCAAAAAAATAAAGTTTTGAACCTAGCCCAAGTAACTACTCCTTCTCCTGCCCTCGCCTGATTTGCTTCCCACCAAAAAATTTCCCCTCCTTTCATCACGTAGGTTGCAAAAGTGGTCTTTTGCCCCTCAGCTACACTAGCTATTACAAATGCCTTTTCAATCTCCTTAACCCAAGTTAGGGCTTCTACAAGGTCAGTTGTATCTCTAAATTTAGGCGGTCCTACAACCTTGAAGTCTTTGAAGTTTTCTAAGTGATTATCCGGTTGGTTCCCTACGGCTGGTATTCCATGTTACATTTCCTGAGCTACCATGTTTGCAAACTGCTGTATTGGATCTGGTTGTTGTCCCCCAGTGTTGTTAACAGATTCTTCTGCCCCTTGATTTCGAGTTTGACGTCTTGGCGGCATTATCTGATTAAATAAAACATAATATATACTTTATTATCTTACATTTTAAACCTTATCATATATGTTTAATATATTAAACTTGTTTCATTACTTAAACATAGATTCATATTCATTTATCAAATACTTTTAATAGCATATCACATACTGCTTTAAATATCAGCTACCCCTTTATGACAACAAAAGTTGGGATTTACAGATTTGACTTATACAAAAGTTGAGAATATTACATTACACAAACATACTTATCACATATATCACATTAAACACACCTACATAACAGAACCTATACTACTTACTCACTACGCCTTTTTCTTGATCTTGGACAACTTTTCGCCTGATGACGTTCTATCCCACAAATAAAACAGACACCTTTCTTTGGATTGGGACAATGAGGAGAAAAATGTCCCTCACGTCTGTAATTGTAGCAAACATTCTCCCTTTTCTGCACACGCCTTCATGTTTCTTGTCATAATTTTTACATTTTTCTATTCGATTAAGGTTCCTTTGGTTGTTATCGGAATTTCCTAAGTCACGGTCTTTCATCTTTCTTTTCCCCTTCTTGCTCGGAGCTGCACCCGACTTGTTGCTTTTAGCTCCCATTTGATCAATTTGGATTTTAAGCTTATCTTATTCTTCCATTGTTTCAATTAATGCTTTCCGCAGTTGACTATTTAGTAGTTTTTCTATTTCCCACAGCTTTTCCAAAGAAGAAACCTGGTCCCGCAGATTCTGCACTTCGGTTGATGCTTGATCAGCTCCAAATTCAATTAATCTCAATCACTATCCATCGATTCCACCATTTCTGGATCTGGTACTACGTTTTCCATAATAACCACCTCATCGAGGTTGCTTTCCACTTGAGCCTCTATTTCAGCTATTGGCTTTGATATTGGACCCTTCTTTATGGTCCGAGGGTACCCTAATCCTTTTTTACCTGACATCTACACACATAAATTATCCTGATTAGCATATAATGTGACACCCCCAAAATAGGTCCAATCCATCCAACCTATTCTGAGTCGCCAAAAACGTGGTAAGAAAACAACTACAACTTTATTACTACAATTATCGTGCAAAATACAACAACACATATACTGTGAGTTTTAATACCAACTGTGACTCATGTCCCAACTATGGACAACACCTCATAGTGATACCTTATATAAAGGTACAATCTAGAACTTTTTTAGAAATTAAAATCTTTGGGAAGTGCTCAAGGAAACCTTCGTACATAGGAGGCCATTAATCTAAGTTATGATAGATATCATATGTCCAGAGAATTATCATTGGTTGATCCAATACACCCCAAAGAAAAAGGAGAAAATTACTATCATGTTCCTTCCAATGGCGAGTCTTCTCTTGACATATAACTATCTCCGTCGTCTGCGATTGAACATTATGTTTCAACCAAACTCCAAGATCATATAGGTAGTGCTCATAGATATACTCAGCAAGTGGATGTGTACAACCTTGTCTTATGATAACACGAGGATATATGTCATTAGACATCTTGTATGATAGTGCCAAAATATCCTTCCAAAGTTGGGTTCACCTCATCCTATTGTTGTTCACCAAAATCAATTATTAATTGACGTATAATATACGACACACACATCTTAGGTCCATACAATTATATATTGTATGTCATGCCGTTTTATAATGTGTTGAGAAACTTTGATAGTCTCGGACCACCACACTATTCCCATGTTATCCCCGCTCGACCCAGCTACACTTTTATTACCTGAAAGGAATTGTTAAGCAAAAGGGGTGAGCACAACTAGCCCAAAGAAAGAATATCATAACTAAAGATAATTAAATTATCAATAGCCTTTATCGATAATAAATCGTAGATTTAGAACATATGGTAGATGATAAAACTTTTCAACCATAGTTGCAAATCTTAACGAGCAATCCATTAGAAGAGTCAAATAGACCATAAAGTCTAATATCTTCTCCATGTTAAAAGTCCACCAACAATGCTTTAACCCTGTAACATTAATCAACAGATCATGTTCACAGTCGTGTGAATAACTCATAATCATAATTGTAGTTCTAATTTTCTCTTCTCATCCAAGACGAATATATTTTCATCACCTGTCTTTACCTGAAACATCAAAGATCATGGTTATACCAAATCATAGTTCCTGTTCATAATCATACTAATAAATTCATCTTTGCACTACGGGCCAAAGATATTCATTAACAGTTCATCTTTGCACTACATGCCAAAGATATTCAGCAACATGTCATCTTTGCACTACAAGCCAAAGATATTCAACAATAGGTCATCTTTGCACTACGGGCCAAAGATATTCATCAAAACTTCATCTTTGCATTACAGGCCAAAGATATTCAACAACATATCATCTTTGTACTACGGGCCAAAGATATTAATATCTAAAAGAATTATGTAATCATTTCAGAATTTATATAAACAATAATCATAACCATGTTGATCAATTCACCTTTGCACTTAAGCTAAAGATATTCAATTATAAATTCAATGGTCATGATCATACCAGTCAACAATTCATCTTTGCACTACTGGCCAAAGAGAACCCATAGTCACGATCATACCAATAATCTACCCATCTTTACACTCAAGTCAAAGAGAAATTTCATCACCAGGATTATAAAAAATGTTATATATGATAATAAAAACAATATGATCAAAACATGGATTTAATTTAAAGAGTAAGTTTCATAAATCAACAATAACTTGGTCAGAAAAAGAAACCAATTTTGTCGTGAATAGTACCCCGTGAATGGTAACTCGTGAATAGTAACTCATGAATAGTAATTCATAAATAGTAACCCCGACATGAAAAAAAATAAAAATTCCACAATAAAATCCATACCAATATTTCGGTATAATGATATTGAAAGAATAACATTTCTTAAACATATAAATAATTTATTTTAATTGTTTACACTTTACTAATTAATGCATTTAATCATACTAAAATGCCAAACGCATAAGATTTTATCACCAATAACCAATAACCTCATCAAAAATTTGTATATACCATATATAGGATTCCCAAGCCATAAAATCCTATTTTTCAATTTTGTTACTTCACATAACATATTTAATTTATTTATTCATAACTAGTCCATTTTCATGAGAAATACCAAATCAATTCCAAAAATATTTCTTTTCTGGGATTTAGCAGAATATAGTCCCATATTGAACATATATTTTTCTTGGAATTTTAATAATTCATTTACTATTTTTCACATGGCCAAAACTGCCAAAATATTTAGACATTTATCATAAATTGTACTTTTGTCCAAAAATTCAGAAATTTACAGAATATACTGATGTTATATAGATGTACTCCCAATAAAAATTTCACCAATTTTGGAGTTAACCACAAGGAGTTATAAGCGTTTACTTTTAAAATAGTTTTCTCTCATAAAATCCATAACTCCTAATCTATACATCCAAAAATCAACATTTTTGGAGACAATCGAGAAAATTCATCAAAATGTCATTTCAAATTTTTTCAGAATTTTTGAAGGTCAGAAAAATTGCGAAACTGAAGAAACATAATAACCCTTAAAATTCCTTACATAATAACGACAATATCCCTTACCTCAAAAGAGCAGTAATTCTGACTGGAAAACCGAATATAGTGTTGAAGGAACTTAAATCGTATAGCAACACTCAAAGTATCAAAATACTCACAAGAATACGCTCGATAATATAGAGAGATAAAAAGAGAAAGCTTATGTTTCTGGTGTGATTTTCAATTCTAACTTAGCCCTCTATTTATAGGAAAATGTTAGCACGCCGTAGCAGACTTGACCTGCTACTTGATGGCTTTACCTGCTACTATTTCCACCCACCACAATAGAAATAAAATTCAGCACATTTATTTACCAACCACGGGTGGGGCCCACTCATTCTAGAATTTTCCACTCACCACATTAAAAATTATAACTCACACAATAGAGCTTTAAGAACACCGATTTGATCTTCTAATACCTCCAATCCGACAAAATATAGATAAAACACCTCAACATTAATTCCTTCATTTATAACCACATAAATAAATCCATCATTTATATCCGCATCAAATAAATATTTCCTTATCATATAAATTAATAATTAAGTATTCACAAATAATATTACAGAATCACAATTACGACAACCAGGTGGTTCCCAGGAAAGAGGGGGCTTTCCAATAAGGATTTCTCCTTACTGGCTGCATTTAGGTGACCAAACCTCTCCTTGACAGAATTTTCTAGACATTGCAAATAATGCTATCTAATAATATTATTCAAATAATATGAATTATTGATCTGATAATGGGAAATACTGTGCAGTAACAATTATTGAAACAACAATAATATAAAATATCAACGCAGCAATTATTGAATCAATAAAATAAAATATTGAACAGTAATTACTGTAACAATTATTGAGTAGTGCCTTCTTACGTAAGAATCAATAATTCAAAAATAATGTGCAATACCGTGTTCTACTATGCAACCACGCTTATTACTGTATTTTAACCGCTAATTTTAACGGTAACAACTATGCCGTTATTTATAAAAACTCAAACTTGTCATTTTCTTCATCCGACGCTTTATTACATTATGGGGACCACAAATGGTCATTGCGTCCGTATTTAATATTCCCAACTACAAGAATATTCCACGACCAAACGAATATTCCCCGACAACAAGAATATTCAACGACCAAACGAATATTCCCCGACAGAAATGAATATTTTTTAACCACTTGCGTATTTTGAAAAATTTAATATCTCACCCTTAACTTTAACTTTTTATCAATTTAACCATTTACTGAATAACAATTATAAGAAAAATTAAATTCTTTTATTTCTTAAAATTCGAGGTCTTACAATCTCCCCTCCTTATGAAATTTCGTCCCCAAAATTTACGTACATGGTATTTCAAAGAGTTGAGAATACCTTGCTTTCATTTCAGATTCCATCTTCCTTGTCATCATGATTTCTCCATTGCTTATCTCCTGTATTTCAGATATCATTCTAGAATACAGCTTCAAAATAAAGGTTAATTGACATATCACAATTTGTCAACTTAAGTAAGAATATTCAGCTTAAGTAGGACACACACTAGCGAAGGATATTACTCGTCTCTCCCTTCCTAGTTCTAATCCCGGATCTCCGCCAGAGATCATATCCCTAAGCTCTGATACCAAATGTGACGCCCCCAAAATAGGTCCAATCCATCCAACCTATTCTGAGTCGCCAAAAACATGGTACAGAAAACAACTACAACTTTATTACTACAATTATCGTGCAAAATACAATAACACATATACTGTGAGTTTTAATACCAACTGTGACTCATGTCCCAACTATGGACAACACCTCACAGTGATACCTTACATAAAGGTACAATCTAGAACTGTTTTAGAAATTAAAATCTTTGGGAAGTGCTCAAGGAAACCTTCGTACATAGGAGGCCATGAATCTAAGTTATGATAGATATCATATGTCCAGAGAATTATCATTGGTTGATCCAATAGACCCCAAAGAAAAATGAGAAGATTACTATCATGTTCCTCCCAATAGTGAGTCTTCTCTTGACATATAACTATCTCCGCCGTTTGCGATTGAACATTATGTTTCAACCAAACTCCAAGATCATATAGGTAGTGCTCGTAGATATACTCAGCAAGTGGATGTGCACAACCTTATCTTATGATAACATGAGGATATATGTCATTAGACATCTTGTATGATAGTGGCAAAATACCCTTCCAAAGTTGGGTTCACCTCACCCTATTGTTGTTCACCAAAATCAATTATTAAGTGACGTATAATATACGACACACACATCTTAGGTCCATACCATTATATATTATATGTCATGCCGTTTTATAATGTGTTGAGAAACTTTTATAGTCTCGGACCACCACTCTATTCCCCTGTTATCCCCGCTTGAACCAGCTACACTTTTATTACCTGTAAGGAATTGTTAAGCAAAAGGGGTGAACACAACTAGCCCAGTAAAGAATATCATAACTAAAGATAATTAAATTATCAATAGCCTTCATCAGTAATAAATCAGAGATTTAGAACATATGGTAGATGATAAAACTTTTCAACCATAGTCATAATGAACGAAGCAATCCATTAGAAGAGTCAAATAGACCATAAAGTCTATTATCTTCTCCATGTTAAAAGTCCACCAACAATGCTTTAACCCTGTAACATTAATCAACAGATCCTATTCACAGTCATGTGAATAACTCATAATCATAATTGTAGTTCTAATTTTATCTTCTCATCCAAGACGAAGATATTTTCATCACCTGTCTTTACCTGAAACTTAAAAGATCATGGTTATACCAAGTCACAGTTCCTGTTCATAATCATACTAATAAATTAATCTTTGCACTACGGGCCAAAGATATTCATTAATAGTTCATATTTGCACTACATGCCAAAGATATTCACCAACATGTCATCTTTGCACTACGAGCCAAAGATATTCAACAATAGGTCATCTTTGCACCACGGGCCAAAGATATTCATCAAAACTTCATCTTTGTACTACAAGCCAAAGATATTCAACAACATGTCATCTTTGCACTACGGGCCAAAGATATTAATATCTCAAAGAAATATATAATCATTTCAAAATTTATATAAACAATAATCATAACCATGTTGATCAATTCACCTTTGCACTTAAGCTAAAGATATTCAATTATAAATTCAATGGTAATGATCATACCAATCAACAATTCATCTTTGCACTACTGGCCAAAGAGAACCCATAGTCACGATCATACCAATAATCTACCCATCTTTACACTCAAGTCAAAGAGAAATTTCTTCACCAGGATTATAAAAAATGTTATATATGATAATAAAAACAATATGATCAAAACATGGATTTAATTTAAAGAGTAAGATTCATAAATCAACAATAACTTGGTCAGAAAAAGAAACTAATTTTGTCGTGAATAGTACCCCGTGAATGGTGACTCGTGAATAGTAACTCATGAATAGTAATTTATAAATAGTAACCCTGACATGAAAAAAATAAAAATTCCACAATAAAATCTATACCATTATTTCGGTATAATGATATTTAAAGAATAACATTTCTTAAACATATAAACAATTTATTTTAATTGTTTACACTTTATTAATTAATGCATTTAATCATACTAAAATGTCAAACTCATAAGATTTTATCACCAATAACCAATAACCTCATCAAAAATCTGCATATACCATATATAGGATTCCCAAGCCATAAAATCCTAATTTTCAATTTTGTTACTTCACATAACATATTTAATTTATTTATTCATAACTAGTCCATTTTCATGAAAAATACCAAATCAATTCCAAAAATATTTCTTTTTTGGGATTTAGCAGAATATAGTCTCATATTGAACATATATTTTTCTTGGAATTTTTATAATTCATTTACTATTTTTCACATGGCCAAAACTGCCAAATATTTAGACATTTATCATAAATTGTACTTTTGTCCAAAAATTCCAAAATTTACAGAATATACTGATGCTATATAGATGTACTTCCAATAAAAATTTCACCAATTTTGGAGTTAACCACAAGGAGTTATAAGTGTTTACTTTTAAAATAGTTTTCTCTCATAAAATCTATAACTCCTAATCTATACATCCAAAAATCAACATTTTTGGACACAATCGAGAAAATTCATCAAAATATCATTTCAAATTTTTCCAGAATTTTTGAAGGCCAGAAAAATTATGAAACTGAAGAAACATAATAACCCTTAAAATCCCTTACATAATAACGACAATATCCCTTACCTCAAAAGAGCGATTTCATTTGGAATAACGGATATAGTCTTTGAATGAACTTGAACCGTATAGCAACACTCAAAGTATCAAAATTCTCAAAAGAATACGCTCGATAATATAGAGAGAGAAAGAGAGAGAGCTTATGTTTCTGGTGTGATTTTTAATTCTAACTTAGCCCTCTATTTATAGGAAAATGTTAGACGCAGTAGTAGCGATCTTGACACCGCTACTACACGATGGCTTTACCTACTACTATTGCCACCCACCACATTAGAAATAAAATTCAGCACATTTATTTACCAACCATGGGTGGGGCCCACTCATTCTAGAATTTTCCACAAAAAATTATTTATAAACCTAATTTCCGAATCAGTCACCTCTTAAACTTCATAACAATTCATACGTTCATTTTTAATGGTTCAAAATTTGTGGACATATACTCAACTTATATATGTATAACATATCCAAAAATCACAACGATCCAAGGGTCGGATTAAAAATTATAACTCACGCAATAGAGCTTTAAGAACACCGATTTGATCTTCTAATACCTCCAATCCAACAAAATATAGATAAAACACCTCAACATTAATTCCTTTATTTATAACCACATAAATAAATCCATCATTTATATCCGCATCAAATAAATATTTCCTTATCATATAAATTAATAATTAAGTATTCACAAATAATATTACAGAATCACAATTACGACAACCAGGTGGTTCCCAGGAAAGAGGGGGCTTTCCAATAAGGATTTCTCCTTCATCAAGCGGCGCATTTAGGTGACCAAAACCTCTCCTCGATGAAATTTTCTAGACATTGCCAATAATGCTATCTAATAATATTATTCAAATAATATGAATTATTGATCCGATAATGGGAAATATCGTGCGTTGACAATTATTAAAACAACAATAATATAAAATATCAACGCAACAATTATTGAATCAATAAAATAAAATATTGAACAGTAATTACTGTAACAATTATTGAGTAGTGCCTTCTTACGTAAGAATCAATAATTCAAAAATAATGTGCAATACCGTGTTCTACTGTGCAACCATGCGTATTACTGTATTTTAACCACCAAGTATTCCAACAGTGTTAACGGTAACAACTACGCCGTTATTTATAAAAACTCAAACTTGTCATTTTCTTCATCCGACAGTTATTCTGTTATGGGGCCCACAAATGGCTGCGCCGTTGTACGAACATTTCCCGACAACAAGAATATTCCGCGACCAAACGAATATTCCCCGACAACAAGAATATTCCACGACCAAACGAATATTCCCTGACAGAAATGAATATTTTATAACCACTTGCATATTTTGAAAAATTTCATATATCACCCTTAGCTTTAACTTTTTATCAATTAAACCATTTACTGAATAACAATTATAAGAAAAATTAAATACTTTTATTTCATAAAATTCGGGGTCTTACAATCTCCCCTCCTTATGAAATTTTGTCCCCGAAATTTACGTACCCGATATTTCAAAGAGTTGAGAATACCTTGCTTTCATTTCAGATTCCATCTTCCTTGTCATCATGATTTCTCCATTGCTTATCTCCTGTATTTCAGATATCATTCTAGAATACAGCTTCAAAATAAAGGTTAATTGACATATCACAATTTGTCAACTTAAGTAAGAATATTCAGCTTAGGTAGGATACACACTAACGAAGGATATTACTCGTCTCTCCCTTCCTATTTCTAATCCCGGATCTTCGCCAGAGATCATATCCCTAAGCTCTGATACCAAATGTGACGCCCCCAAAATAGGTCCAATCCATCTAACCTATTCTGAGTCGCCAAAAATATGGTACAGAAAATAACTACAACTTTATTACTACAATTATCGTGCAAAATACAATAACACATATACTGTGAGTTTTAATACCAACTGTGACTCATGTCCAGACTATGGACAACACCTCACAGTGATACCTTACATAAAGGTACAATCTAGAACTGTTTTAGAAATTAAAATCTTTGGGAAGTGCTCAAGAAAACATTCGTACATAGGAGGCCATGAATCTAAGTTATGATAGATATCATATGTCCAGAGAATTATCATTGGTTGATCCAATGGACCCCAAAGAAAAATGAGAAGATTACTATCATGTTCCTTCCAATGGTGAGTCTTATTTTTGACATATAACTATCTCCGCCGTCTGCGATTTAACATTATGTTTCAACCAAACTTCAAGATCATATAGGTAGTGCTCGTAGATATACTCAGCAAGTGGATGTGCACAACCTTGCCTTATGATAACACGAGGATATATGTCATTAGACATCTTGTATGATAGTGGCAAAACACCCTTCCAAAGTTGGGTTCACCTCACCCTATTGTTGTTCACCAAAATCAATTATTAAGTGACGTATAATATACGACACACACATCTTAGGTCCATACAATTATATATTGTATGTAATGCCATTTTATAATGTGTTGAGAAACTTTGATAGTCTCGGACCACCACACTATTCCCCTGTTATCCCCGCTCGAACCAGCTACACTTTTATTATATGAAAGGAATTGTTAAGCAAAAGGGGTGAGCACAACTAACCCAGTAAAGAATATCATAACTAAAGATAATTAAATTATCAATAGCCTTCATCAGTAATAAATCAGAGATTTAGAACATATGGTAGATGATAAAACTTTTCAACCATAGTTGCAGCGAAACGAGCAATCCATTAGAAGAGTCAAATAGACCATAAAGTCTCTTATCTTCTCAATGTTAAAAGTCCACCAACAATGCTTTAACCCTGTAACATTAATCAACAGATCATGTTCACAGTCATGTGAATAACTCATAATCATAATTGTAGTTCTAATTTTCTCTTCTTATCCAAGACGAAGATATTTTCATCACCTGTCTTTACTTGAAACATCAAAGATCATGGTTATACCAAATCACAGTTCCTGCTCATAATCATACTAATAAATTCATCTTTGTAATACGGGCCAAAGATATTCATTAACAGTTCATCTTTGCACTACATGCCAAAGATATTCAGCAACATGTCATCTTTGCACTACGGGCCAAAGATATTCAACAATAGGTCATCTTTGCACTATGGGCCAAAGATATTTATCAAAACTTCATCTTTGCACTACAGGCCAAAGATATTCAACAACATGTCATCTTTGCACTACGGGCCAAAGATATTAATATCTTAAAGAAATATATAATCATTTTAGAATTTATATAAACAATAATCATAACCATGTTGATCAATTCACCTTTGCTCTTAAGCTAAAGATAATCAATTATAAATTCAATGGTCATGATCATACCAGTCAACAATTCATCTTTGCACTACTAGCTAAAGAGAACCCATAATCATGATCATACCAATAATCTACCCATCTTTACACTCAAGTCAAAGAGAAATTTCTTCACTAGGATTATAAAAAATGTTATATATGATAATAACTCATGAATAGTAATTCATAAATAGTAACCCCGACATAAAAAAAATATAAATTCAACAATAAAATCCATACCAATATTTTGGTATAATGATATTGAAAGAATAACATTTCTTAAACATATAAATAATTTATTTTAATTGTTTACACTTTACTAATTAATGCATTTAATCATACTAAAATACCAAACTCATAAGATTTCATCACCAATAACCAACAACCTCATCAAAAATCTGTATATACCATATATAGGATTCCCAAGCCATAAAATCCTATTTTTCAATTTTGTTACTTTACATAACATATTTAATTTATTTATTCATAACTAGTCCATTTTCATGAAAAATACCAAATTAGTTCCAAAAATATTTCTTTTTTGGGATTTAGCAGAATATAGTCCCATATCGAACATATATTTTTCTTGAAATTTTTAAAATTCATTTACTATTTTTCACATGGCCAAAACTGCCAAATATTTAGACATTTATCATAAATTGTAATTTTGTCCAAAAATTTCAAAATTTACAGAATATACTGATGTTATATAGATGTACTCCCAATAAAAATTTCACCAATTTTGGAGTTAACCACAAGGAGTTATAAGTGTTTACTTTTAAAATAGTCTTTTCTCATAAAATCCATAACTCCTAATCTATACATCCAAAAATCACCATTTTTGGACACAATCGAGGAAACTCATCAAAATATCATTTTAATTTTTTCCATAATTTTTGAAGGTCAGAAAAATTAAGAAACTAAAGAAACATAATAACCCTTAAAATCCCTTACATAATAACGACAATATCCCTTACCTCAAAAGAGCAGTACTTCTAACTGGAATATCGGATATACTGCTGAAGGAACTTGAACCGTATAGCAACACTCAAAGTATCAAAATACTCACAAGAATACGCTCGATAATATTGAGAAAGAAAGAGAGAAAGCTTATGTTTCTAGTGTGATTTTCAATTCTAACTTAGCCCTCTATTTATAGGAAAATGTTAGCACGCCGTAGCAGACTTGACCTGCTACCTGATGGATTTACCTGCTACTATTGCCACCCACCACATTAGAAATAAAATTCAGCACATTTATTTACCAACCACGGGTGGGGCCCACTCATTCTAGAATTTTCCACAAAAAATCATTTATAAACCTAATTTCCGAATCAGTCACCTCTTAAAATTCATAACAATTCATACATTCATTTATAATGGTTCAAAATTTGTGGACATATACTCAACTTATATATGTATAACATATCCAAAAATCACAACGATCCAACGGTCGGATTAAAAATTATAACTCACGCAATAGAGCTTTAAGAACACCAATTTGATCTTCTAATACCTCCAATCCGACCAAATACTGATAAAATACCTCAACATTAATTCCTTCATTTATAACCACATAAATAAATCCATCATTTATATCCGCATCAAATAAATATTTCTTTATCATATAAATCAATAATTAATTATTCCCAAATAATATTACAGAATCACAATTACGACAACCAGGTGATTCCCAGGAAAGAGGGGGCTTTCCAATAAGGATTTCTCCTTACTGGCGCGCATTTAGGTGACCAAACCTCTCCTTGACAGAACTTTCTAGACATTGCCAATAATGCTATCTAATAATATTATTAAAATAATATGAATTATTGATCTGATAATGAGAAATACTGTGCAGTGACCATTATTGAAATAACAATAATATAAAATATCAACGTAACAATTATTGAATCACTAAAATAAAATATTAAACAGTAATTACTGTAACAATTATTGAGTAGTGCCTTCTTACGTAAGAATCAATAATTTAAAAATACAGTGCAATATCGTGTTCTCTTTGTACAACCACGCGTATTCATCGTATTTTAACCACCGTATTCCAACAATTATTAATTGCAATAACAACTACGCCAATTATTTATAAAAACTTAAACTTGTCATTTTCTTCATCCGATGCTTATTACGGTATGGGGCCCACAAATGGCTGCACTCATCATCAATATTCCCAACAACAAGAATATTCCACGACCAAATGAATATTCCTCGATTTTAAATGAATATTTTATAACCACTACATGTATTATAAAAAAATTTCATATATCACCCTTAACTTTAACTTTTTATCAATTTAACCATTTACTTGAATAACAATTATAAGAAAAATTAAATACTTTTATTTCATAAAATTTGGTATCTTACATATAATATATACACACAACAAATAATAGTTTTATAAAAGTTATCTTTTAGTTTGTTTGACGATGAATTTATCCAATTCATCTATTTTTAAACTCTATATGAGTTATTTATAATTTCAACGTTTCCCTCTATCCTAAGGTTATAGCCTAAGGTCTATCCCATCTAAGGTTTCAAATCCTATAGCTCTGATACCATGATGTGACGCCCCCAAATTTAAGTACTTGAAACCTAAATTCAATGCTTCACGATACCATTTCTATGAGCAGAATAATACTAATAATAATAACAATAATATAAATTTCAAACTTAATTTACATAATTATCAGAGTTTAATCCCAAGTACACAACCTTTAAACATTCATTACAACACTTGATAGATAATATATATCATCCTTATCTTAATAAAGTCTAATTATTACATAATATATAGCATAAACATTCATTCAGCAATCTTCCCTTTTCCCTTACTCTTGGCAGATCCTTTAGGTTGTTCACACTTAGCTGAAAATATTTAAATTAAGCAAGAATGATCATTTGAGTGCCCATCAAGTAATAGCAATCAATAACAGTTAGCTGAAGAAAGTAAATGTTTTCTGTACATAACACTTCTACAATGAATCAACAGTTGTGAAGTAAGCAGAACCAATAATAAACAACATAGCATTTTGATTTCAATTTTTTTTGAAACTACGTACTGACAATAAATGAGGATCAGTTGACAGACTATGAACATTGTTTTCTATTTTTAAAAAGGTTAAACAGAACTTCATCTGTAAACCGTCATAACTTACGTGCACGGGGGTGATCAGTCCGTTATGCCATATATTGATCAATACTACATACAAGAACGAAATTTTCGTCCAGCATATCCGCCTTAGGCGCATAAAAATTTCCCATGTTTGGGATGTTCATATTAGTCTAGAGTCCAAACCAAAATAATTCGGCTAGATAACAATAAAGTTCTATTTTTTGATCAATCGTATTTTTAAGTTTGTGTCTAGCTGGATCAAATAGCTTAGACAGCTTTTAAGTTAACGTATACATACTGGCCAATGATAAGTATGTATCAACATTTGATAAAATATAATGATTATCCAAGTGAGGTCACTTGTATAACCATGTTTAGAAATTAACGAACAGAATATATATCTTGATCTATAATAACATAATTAATGAACTTGCACAACAAATTATAATTTAATAACTTACTTATACAGAATCATTGCATACGTATATACAAAGGTTAAAATATTTGAACAATTCAGATATTATCTTACGCATCTCCATTGCATAAAGTAAATGCAAAGGGTTAGATATTTGCCTGGTCTGCTGCTTACAGTTATACAACTTAGTTTTATCTTTTATATCAAGCCCTATCATTAATAAGACCATTCATTCTATTAGAACAACATACTATAACACATAGTACTGCATTTTGTAGTCAACACATAAATTAATCACATTATCGCATTAGTTTAAAAACCATTGAATCACAAATAAACACTTAATAAGTCAACCTATCTAAGTCCAGATAAATTTCTGAAACATGTCGGTATACCGACAACTTTATCGGGTAATTATCGAGTCTAAGACTCTATACCAAAGTTCATTATCTATTTAAATAACTTAAACACCAGTCATAATAATTTTTTTATAGCCTTATAATAAGTTTTAATTAATTATTATAATTTATCATAATTTGTCAAGCAATGAAATCATTATTAAATGATTTAAATATTAAATAATTCTATTATCATTAACATTTAATTAATATTAAACTATTTAATGAAACCATTGGCAAAATATTAAAGTTATTTATAATAACTCAAAATATTTTAAAATATTAATATTACCTTTAAATGATTTTTTTAAAATAGTTAAAATCATTTTTAAATAATTAACATTAATATTAAAATATGAATAAATTATTTATCAAAATATTAAAAGTCATTAATTATAACTTAAAATATTTTTAATTCATTTATATCCCTTTTAAATGATTTTTAAATCAATAAAATCATTTTAAATTATTTATTTTATATAATTAATAAATAAGTCAAATATCATTAATATTAAATTATTAATGAAATTATCCTGTAAATATTAAAAGTTATATTTTATAACTTAAAATATTATTAAACACTTTATTTTAATTTAAAATGATTTTTATAATATTAAAATGATTTTATAATATTAAAATCATTTTAAAACAAATTTATTTAATATAATTATTAAATAATGCAAATATCATTAATATAAAATAATTAATGAAATTTACCTTTAAATATTAAAAGTTATATTTTATAACTTAAAATATTTTTAAATACCTTATTATCATTTAAAATGATTTTAATATAATTAAATTATTTTTAATTAATTTATTTAATGCATTTATTAAATAAATTAAATATCAGTAATATTTAAATAAATACTAATATTTATGAAAAATATGCAAAATTATTAAAAGTTAATTTTTATACTTAAAATTATTTTTGGAATTTTTAATAATTTATTTCTATTTTTAAATAATTTTTAGAAAATAATTAAATAAAATTAAATAAACTGTTGCTATAGCTTTTAGCATCGAAAAAGCGTCGCCTATTGTGTTCTTGAGTCCTCAAGAACATTCATAGCCATTTTCGAGATAGCTACTTTGACCATGTATCATGAACTGTGTAATGTGTTTTTGGGCATGCTGTTGGTCATTTATTATAGTACCAATGTCAGACTACAAGATCCAACAACAAATATGGCCAACAAGCATGAAACCAACGAGATCTAAGCCTTCAAAGGGACTGTGAGACATGTTCTTCATTTTCTGGGTTACCTAAAAATGAAGAACAGTTCGACCTGTCCACTTTGGGCTTCCACAACTTGTTATTCGTGCAATGCTTTTGTGATTTAATGCTTCCAAGTTGTAGTCAGCAACTAAATGAAGAGATCTAACACCTAAAACACATCTAACAACATCACAATAGCAAGATCTATGTTGGTCAAATGTTGTCAGACGACACGTTCATCTGTTTCCTGGGTTACCCAAAAAACAGAAAACATGTATGTCTTACCCTTAGGGTTTGAGCCTTAGGGTTTAACCCTAAGGTTTTGTGTATTAGCATTTAATGATTTCTTGATAAGGCTAAAAATGGAAATTTAAGTTACTAAAAATGGAAAATTTGAGTTTCCTAATTTCCTTGAGTTTCCTAATTACATAAATTTATAAATTAGGTTTAAGGATTTACTAATTATAGTTAAGATCACTAATTTAGCAATTAGGGCACCAATTTGACAATTAGTGTTAACAATTTGTAATTAGGGTTTCCCTAATTAACATTTAGCTGCATACATTAGTGATCATAGATTTAGTTTAGTAATTAGGGTTTCTAATTACTAAATAAAGTTTATAATTTTGAAGTTAGGGTTCCTATATAACAATTAGGGTTTTAATTTCACAATTAGGGTTTCGAGTCAATAATTAGGTTTTACCTCATTAGCATTTATATTTATAATATCAGACATTGATCACATTATCACGATTACCTAATAATCTTGAACTCTAATTTGTGTTTCAAATTAGGGTTTCTCACAATAATACTAGGGTTTGTCATAATACACCATAATTGACCAACCACTGTTAGTCCACATACATATAGTATATATTTATAGTACTAAAAAATCAAAATATAATTAATATTATATTATTATTCTCACTCCTTGATCAAAATCCAAAATTAGGGTTTGAATTCCATGTCTGATTTACCTTGCATAAATAACATTATTAATTAAGTTAAAATACTTAATTAAATAATCAAATAAATTCATATAATAAATCAATTATCATAATAATTACAATAATCATTCCATATATCATTTAAATAATATAATATCATATTTTCTAGAAATATAAATAATAAAAACATTTCTACAATAAAATTAATTATTATAAGAATATGGTTCAATAATTCTAAAATAAAATTTTTTGTGATTATTCATGTAATAAATATATTTTCATTTATCACATAAATATGTACACTTTGACTTATACATATTCTCCATATTTATTTTAATAAATAAAATAAAATAAAATTAAATTAAAAATTTATACTCAAAATTTCTTATTTATTTATATAGAAAATATAGGGTTATTACAATTAAAGTAAGAAGACATAAAAGTTTAAATTATTCCGCATTTTATAAAGTTTAACATCGAATAATAATGTAAAATCAGAAGGTAGATGTGTTATTAACGACCAAAGTTGAGAATTAAATTGTATGATTTTTGGGGTCGTTACATCTTTCGGTTCTTCGCTAGTTAATCATTTTTAATCGATATTTTGATTACGATTTCACTTTTTCTTAGAATTTGATGTTATAGAACACCATTCCTTATTTATTTCATCGAATCATTCATATGATTCATTCAGATCGCTCAAATTCATTATGAATCTTGTACTTCCTTAAGAAATTTACAAACTAAACTTCTAATTCTTATTTTTTTGTTTTCTCATGGTTTCAACCATATGAAATCATTTCTAACATCTTTTACTTCTTATTCTCATTAAGTTATGCTTTTAATGTAGAAAACTTAAAGGAAATTTATAAGAGACTATGTTTTGGATTCCTTTCTCCTTTAATCTTCTTCCGTCGGACAAAGTTTGCACACGAGCAAGCTTTTCCTCCTCCTCCTTCTCCTTCTCATCCGAACTCTCTCTCTCTCTCTCTCTCTCTCTCTCTCAAGTGTTGTAGGATTTTCAAAATCCTAAACAAATGAAATTAAGCTTCCTATTTATAGAAAACTAAGGATAGGGGAAAAATAGTCATTTTGCCCATAAATCTACTATTCACACCTCCTTACTCCTCTTCCTTACTATTCACGAAGCTTCCCTTGGAAGCTTCGTGCTTTCGCCTTATGGAATTCCTCCGTCAGTTCAAAAACTACGATTCTCGGAATCCAAATATTTTTGGATATTTCGTCTTTTCTTTATCGATTAACTTTTATGTATTCTTCGGATCTCCGAAAAACATAAAAACACTTTTTGATGTTAAGCGTTTTCCTTCACGTTTTCCCCTAACATAGCTAAACGAATGAAAAGTACATAACAGTACTTTTCGACATTTTTATTTTGTCCGATTTCTGCATATTTTTTGAGAAAAACTTTTATCGGCTTACTTAACTTTTCACGTTATATTATCGTCAAATCTTTCGATGGAATGTCATTTCGACATACCAAACTTTCGAAAAGGCTTAGGTTATTCAAACACTAACCTTTAGGGTTTCGTCAAGTGAATAGTGCCTATTTCATTTTTTTCCCTTGAAAATATTTTGTTCCCAAATTTTTTTTATTTTTGTCTTGAAAATTCTTACTCGTTCAGTCTAGGTCGTAGCTAAAATCCTCCTGATTAATTATCATCCTAGGTTCTAGAATGATTAATAAACACATATCACATAATAGTATTAATAAAAATTCCTTTTATTAATAACTAATTCTTTAAATCTTAAATTATGGACAATCCAATTTTTTGGGTTGTCACATTCTTCCTTCCTTATAAAAATACCGTCCTTGGAATTTCTAAAACCACACCCATTCCCGGGTCATCACATTCACCCCTTATTCATAGAATTTCATCCTCGAAATTTTAGCTTACTCTTCTTCTCAACTTCTCTTCAAAGAAGTTCTTATCTTTCAAACATTCCCCCCCACCTTCATAACTTATCATGAATATGGAGTATAAGGAATAAGTAGGAATATAAAGATTCCTTTAAAACATTCCATACTTTTGCTGAGGGGTCAAATCGACCATGAACTCTTACTAGGTTTAACAACATTTTACCGTAAACCCTTCTATCATAGTCAGTTTACAATCACCAAGAAGGTAAACTACCTTTTCCATACGTAGGCGATCAACCCATCATATAACCCTATTTCAGGGTATGTTCACCTTAGACTTAATCATTAGATTCTGCACCAAAATAATTTGGTTCAGCATAACTCTTTAAAGAAAGCTCGATTTTCTTTTAATCATGACATACCATTCGTCTTAGCCAAATCAAGTAGCTCAGACCATTCCAATAAATTGGACACCAACTTGAAACATTCATCTAGTCAAATCAATTGACATCGACTACTTCTTTAAATTCTTTTACAATACACCAAAACATTTTATGACGTCATGATACCGTATTTTTCACACTACGTCGAGGACTTCGTCAGTTTATGACTTCATCATTATACATCATACCATAGCGGGTTGTTGATCCTAAGATCACATCCAACACCAGGTTCAATCGCATTAATAACTCCATCCTTTTACCATCTTGGCATCAAATGCACTGATGATATAAAATTCCTTTTGATATTTCAAATCAATTTATGTCTACCCGAAATAATTAGCATAGACATACCAAGAATAGTTCTTTAACAGATCATCTATAAGTCATTCATCGTTTAATAGATCATCTGTTACTATGATTCACTATGATCACGTGGTGATCTTCTTCCTTAATCGTTTAACTTAACGATCTTGTTATCATTCTCTTTATATTTATAGCCTTAGGTACTCATGCCTAAGGTTTATAATCTATCAGCTTTGATAGCACTCTTTAACGCCCCAAAATTTGGTCTATTTTCACACCTGGATTCCGTACGTCACGATTCCACTTCTTTCCAAACATACATCATTATATAGCTAAATATAACAACATACATTCTCTAATCCTAGGTTCTAATACCTTATAACCTAGTTCATTACAAATAATGATAATTACATTATTCTTTACATCTTACACGAGTGACTTTTATCCGCCACCAAGGATACATAACCGTTCATTATCCGCCACCAAGGATACATAACCGTTCATTAAACTATTCTATAGTTTAATTACATTATTCTACATTACAAGTCTTGGCTTGATCTTCATGCACATTCATACACTGAATGACACTTTTTCTGGATACCGGTCAGCTTGATCTTTATGGGATCCTTAAGTCCTTTCTAACATTATTCGCTACGGCTTTCTTGATAAATCATATCTTACTTACTACCTTCGTCAACGTCTAAGTTACATAACCAATGTACACTTAGAACGTTCGCTCGACGCAAATACGATTCACGAGGATCGTTTACGTAATCCGCATTCACGTTGTTCATCTCTTAATCTCTCATTCAACCCTTACTTAAGGTTTTAATTGCTTTCATTCATTACTCATCACCTAAACCCCATGTTCATTATTCTTTCTTAATGTCGAAGCCATATGATTCGTTGTATGCTAAGACCGATCACAAATCGCAATAGCGTTGTGTTCATAGCATTTAAATGCTTTACACTTATCTCTCATTACGACATCATAACATCGAAATTCTATTCCTTACCCTCGTCACTCAACGTGTAAGGAATCACAGTCATAGCAATCCCACACGTTCGTTTATTGCGACTACGGTCCCCAGATATTGGTTACGTAATCTACCGCTTAAATTTTTTGTCTTTTAATCCCGTTCAATCATTCCATTCAACCTTTACTAAAGCTTTAAATCACTTAATTAAGTGTAACTTTAGGTGAACAATATGTTCTTTATCTTCTCTTACGTTTCCCCAAATAGCTGAGCAGTTAAAAGCTCCTCTCTGGGCTTTGCCTCAGACACGCAGTATTTGGCCTTTGCCTCCCAAGCTGCACGCTACTCACGGCATGCGCCAAGCCTTAATCCTTGAAAATTTTTCTAAGTCTTTTACATACTTGAGATGCTTACTTCCCGATCTTATAACGTATTCGTTATAACCCAGAACGAGGTCGTTCGAAAGTCATTCTCTTCTTTATCTTACTTACTTCGATTACCCTCAGACAGAACTTCGTTCTGAATCTGTTAATATGCTATTCGACTAGCTTAATCTTCACCCTTTGTTCATTTTATATTTTTAACGTTCTTCGTTCGTTTGTCCGTAATTCGGTCATCCGAACTCGGAACTCATTTTTTTTTGAGTCCATGAATCATGTTTTCTACGTTCTCTTACATTCTTATGAAACCCTACACGTTCGGGTTCATTTACTAACTTTTTAATTCTCGTTTGTCTTTTACAAAATTTTGCCATAACTTCGTTATAGCTAACTTTAATTCATTCTTCATGAACGTTTCTACCGTTCCTAACCAAGCAATAAGCAACTAACTTATACGCGATGATTTTAAACTTGTCCATCAACAACAATTACAGTACGATGGTTTTAAATTTGTCCATCAACAATGTTTTTCGTTTTCTTCGCGTTCTTCGTTAGTTCTTCATTTTTAATCGATATTTTGATTATGATTTCACTTTTTCTTGGAATTTGTTTTTATAGAAGACCATTCCTTACTTATTTCACTGAATCATTCATATGATTCATTCGGATCGCTTAAATTTATTACGTATCTTATACTTCTTTAAGAAATTTACAAACTAAACTTCTAATTCTTATTTCTTCATTTTCTCATGATTTCAACCATATAAAATCATTTCTAACATCTTTTACTTCTTATTCTCATTAAGTTATGCTTTTAACGTAGAAAAAGAGACTAGGTTTCGGATTACCTTTCTCCTTTAATCTTCTTCTGCCGGACAAAGTTTCCACTCGAGCAAGCTTTTCCTCCTTCTTCTCCTTCTCATCCGGACTCTCTCTCGCTCTCTCAAGTGTTGTAGGATTTTCAAAATCCTAAACAAATGAAATTAAGTTTTCCTATTTATAAATAACCAAGGCTAGGGGCAAAATAGTCATTTCGCCCCCGAATCTACTATTCACACCTCTTTACTCCACCTCCTTACTATTCATGAAGCTTCCCTTGGAAGCTTCGTGCTTCCATCTTGCGAAATTCGTCCAACAGTTCGAAAAATGTGATTCTCGGAATCCAAATATTTTTGGATATTTCGTCTTTCCTTTACCGAATAACTTTTACGTATTCTTTGGATATCCGAAAAATTAAAAACACTTTTTGATGTTAAGCGTTTTCCTTCACGTTTTCCCCTAACGTAGCTAAACGAATGAAAAGTACATAATAGTACTTTTTATCATTTTTATTTTGTCCGATTTTTGAATGTTTTTCGAGAAAAACTTTTTTCGGTTTACTTAACTTTTCATGATATATTATCGTTAAATCTTTCGACAAAATGTCATTTTGACATACCGAACTATCAAAAAGGCTTAGGTTATTCAAACCCAAGCCCTTAGGGTTTTGTCGGGGAATAGTGCCTATTTTGTCTTTTTTCCCAAAAAATATTTTGTTCTCAGAAAAATTTTATTTTCTTCTTGAAAATTCTTACTCGTTCAGTCTAGCTTGTAGCCAGAATCCTCCCGATTCATAATCATCCTAGGTTCTAGAACGATTAATAAACACATAACATAGAATAATATTAATAAAAATTCCTTTTATTAATAACTAATTCTTTAAATCTTAAATTTTGGACAATCCGATTTTCGTGGTTGTCACATTCTTCCTCCCTTATAGAAATTCTGTCCTCGGAATTTCTAAAACCACACCCATTCCCGGGTCATCACAATTTAAATATTAAATAATTCTATTGTGACACCCCCAAATCTAGGTCTCTTTCATCCCGACAGATGGTGCTACACGGTACTACCATTCATTCATTCATTCAATTGAATAGTCTCAAAAGGACTAATATAACTTCTATATATATATATCCAAAATATTACATTTCCCAAGTTCTTTGTAACCCATTCATTTGTTCTTGTCATAATATCAAATATATTACAAACATTAAACTATTCTATTACATAAGCAATCTAAGGGTTCGTCTTTGTCTTGCCCTTGTCCTTGCCTGAGCCTTCGATCTGCTCGATCTTGGCTGTGTTCATATGGTTCAAGCAAGAGTGAGCATGAATAGCTTAGCAAGTACTACAATTCTAATAAACAACATGTTTGAAACATAGAACTTATATATCTTCAGTAACTGAACAATAGTTACGAAGTACTATCGATAATTCTAAATAGCACTTCTTTTCATTCAAAACGTTTTCCAACAACAATATTCAGTAGAATATCAACTAAGGCTCGGAACTATGAGCAGTTCATAATTACTTTTGAAAAGAACAACCCGACACTAAGTCCGTAAGTCCGGCATAGCTTACGAGCACTTCTGGGAGATCAGCCCATAGTACTCTATGTTGATCAACACCACATTCATTAAACGTGTATATATTTAAGTTGTGGCAACCTCACGTGTCTGTCGTTAAACGAAAAAAACATTTTAGCATACTTGGTCTTCGATTGAAAACCATACCAATATAACTCGGTAAACATAAATCATGCTTGATAGAATCATAATATAAGTCTAGCCGAAAGAATTGGCTTTAGACTTCATCGTTCAAAACTTCATGTGAAAGAATACATGAATTACAAAACTTGTCCATACTGAACTGGAACAAGGGTCAGCATACTTGCCTTCAGCTTCTGCTTACTGATTAACACTCGTACACTTTAAGTCTCTAAGTTTTTATAACACATGATCATATAACATACCACATTAGGTCATATATAATCAAGTATGTATACTATTATATCTTACCCTTTATCTCAATGTAAATCCTGACTTAGATCTACAATTATGGGTTTCTGGCTTTCATTACGTCATTCATGTTTCAATTCATCTTTGATTGATTATTAACTCTTAACCAACATACATTACATGTCCAACAATGCCTTAACAATGTTATATTAACACCTTAGTTCATTACCAAAGAGTTCTCTTTATTTCTATACTTGTAAACATTCTTATCCATAAAAATTCTAGGACTGGCGCCACGGCGCCACACTTAACTCTGCATCTCGCATTGCGACACAAGTTAGCAGTATGCACGGTTCCAGCCTCACGTTGCGGCGCGGGCTTTAAGGCTATGACTCTCGTCGTGGCGCGAAATCTGTGCCTCAGATAGTTTGCAAAATTTTGAAAATTTCCCGAAACTCCCGGACGCATAACTTCTTCGTTATAAGTCCGAATTGGTCCGTTCAAAAGCCTACGGTTCACAAATTACATACTCTATGCATTCGTGCAAGAATTTTATCTATTTGACTTTGTTTGCTAAATTTTAACTATGAGTTCATTTTTAACTAAAACGATAAACGTTCGTGAACGTTCAATTCAACGCTCGTTTCTTCGTTCTAAGTCGGAATTCAATCATTTTTGAGTTCGCAACTCTATAATGCCAAATAAGACTTGTCTCCATTGAAAACCAACGATTCTGACTTTAAACACAAAATACGACTTTTATTTCGAGAATTTCACGAATTCGACGATAATCGTCCAATCGTGTGTATTCCGGCAAAACTACATTCTTAATGATTCTAAATGGATTTTAGCCAACATATGATCATCATAAGTTACTTATTACACCAACTTATAATCAAAGTAGGTTTTGACTTATTCTCATAAGTCAATGACTTATTTAACTTATGAACTATAATTCCTCATGCTTATGCCTTATTATGAACTTAAGTCCATTAATCAATATTCTTATGTTATATTCAACATATTAATCATCATATGACAAACATATGATTAGCTCTTCATTATTCTAACAACTTATTAATGTTCAAGTTGCTTAACCAACTTATTTGGCTTAAGTTCATTCCTTATTAACTTATTACATGTTCTTAACAAACAATCTCCCTTCTCTATCAATCCTATCATAGAAGAGATGTAGATAAAAGAGATGAGTCTTACCCTTGAAGACTTCAATTCACTTTGGAAAACTAGCAAAGGTTGAAGTGGCTTATAAGTCTCAAGTGACTTATTCTCTCTACCAATTAAGTAGCTTATACTTGAGAGGAAAGTTGGATGAAAATAACAACCAACAAAATTTGAAATGAGGCTTGTATTTATAGGCCACCAAAGGTTAGGGCATTTTAGAATTTAAAACATCCCACCTCCTTATTCCACCTCCTCATCCTCCACCTCCTTACTATTCATTCCTTGCTCATCACATCACTTGGTCACAACACAAAATCCTTGCCCATCAAGCTTACCACTTCATACATGGTTTGCCCCATGGATCAAGGCTTCTCATTGGACTTGTTAACTAAATCTAGCCACTTCCTTAATGGGCTTGTGCTAACATAGTTTGGACTCATGATATATCAAACTCTTGGGCTTGATTGTCACATTATATTGGACTTCTCTTATTAGCTAATAATCCTACAAGTCCATTAACTTTAATTAACCAACTTAACATTTCTCCCCCACGTATAATCTTCGTATGCTAAGTCGTATATTAGTTTGTAATATATATTATCTCATTCTTCATACATAATAGTACAATACGTCGTATTATACTTACATCCATTACTTCATACAATGTACACACATTATATAATCACAACTTTTCTTCCTTTACGATTAATAAACCTAACGTTCCCAAATTAGGTCCACATGCGAAATATTACGTTTTCCATACTTAGATTATTATACATAATCCATCTCACCTTGATATTAAAACGTTACGTATTTCTCAAAAATTCAAAAATAATTTCTGAGCAGAAATCGATGAATAGTGTTTTTCAAAAAATTTCTCGGAAAGCTTTTATTTTCGTCTTAGAAATTCAAACACCTTAATTCACTCATGTAGTTAAAATACTATGACATTCCGACGTTTCTAGGTTATAGAACGACATTCATCTTATCAACACGTAATAATAATAAATAATATTATTTTATTCATTATTAAAAGTATTTACAATTGTTCGATTTTTCGGGGCGTTACACTCTCTCCCCCTTATAAGGATTCTGTCCCCAGAATCTCGCTATATAAAAAAAATTACACAAATAAATGAGGTAATTCTTTTTCATCATTTCATCCAACTCCTACGTTGCTTCTTCTACATTGTGGTTCTTCCATATCACCTTTACCGAAGGTATGACTTTATGCCGCAGAAATTGTTCTTTTCTATCGACAATATGAATCGGCGTTTCCTCGTATGTTAAGTCCTTCTCGATGTGAATAGGCTCATATTCTATCACGTGGTTATAATCCAGCTTATAAGGACGTAACACGGATACGTGAAATACATTATGTATTCGTTCTAGATCTGGGGGTAAGGCTATCATATAAGCTACCTCACCTACCCGTTTTAATACCTCAAAAGGTCCTATGAACCTTGGACTTAACTTTCCCTTCTTCCCAAAATGTATCTTTCTTTTCCAGGGAGATACTTTTAGGAATACGTACGAACCTACTTCAAACTCTCGATTCTCTCTATGCGGATTCGTAAACTTCTTCTGTCTGTCTTGAGCTGCTAGAATACGCATTTGTATCTTCTTGACAATATCTGTTGTCTGTTGCACCAATTCTGGTCCCAAAATTAGGCGCTCTCCTACCTCATCCCAATACAGTGGCATTATGCATTTCCTCCCATACAAAGCTTCGTAAGGCGGCATACCTATGCTTGCATGATAACTATTGTTATATGCAAACTCCACTAATGGTAGATGATCATCCCAACTACCCTTGAAATCCATGACACAAGATCTTAGCATATCTTCTAACGTCTGAATTGTTCTCTCACTTTGTCCATCCATTTCTGGATGATACGTCGTACTCAGCTTCAACTGCATTCCCAACTGCTCTTGTAGACTCCTCCAAACGTTCGACGTGGATCGTGGGTCACGATCTGACACAATCGATACCGGTACTCCATGTCTGGAGATTATTTCCTTAATATAAAGTCTAGCTAACTTGTCTAAGTTATACTTAACTCTAATTGGCAAAAAGTGAGCCGACTTTGTCAACCGGTCCACTATTACCCAAATCGCATCATACCCCTTCTGAGTAGTCGGAAGTCCCACCACAAAATCCATCATGATATTCTCCCATTTCCACTCCTTAATTTCTAATGATTGTAGCAAGCCACTTGGTCATTGATGTTCGGCCTTAACTCTTTGACAAGTCAAGCACCCACTCACGTACTCAGCGATCTCTCTCTTCATGTTTGGCCATAAGAAACTCTGTCGAAGATCTTAATATATCTTAGTGCTACCAGGATGAATCAAAACCTTGAACTATGAGCCTCTTGTAGAACCTGCTCCCTTAATTCCGTCTCATTCAGAACCCAAATTTGTCCTTCAAATCTTAATAATCCCTCATTATCAAGATTGTACTTACTATCTTTTTCATTGGCTAGCCGCTTCTTCATCCAGTAACACTCATCCGTTTTGAGTTGTACCTCTTTAACTTTCTCTATAATGGTAAATTGCATCTCCGTCGCAAACAACATTTGTCCTCCTTCACTTGACAGCTTCACTTCCAACTCCATCCTAGCCATCTCTGTTATCAACTCAGTTTGAGCCATCAATAAAGATAACTTTTCCCGACCCTTCCTACTTAAGGCGTCGACAACTACATTGGCTTTTCCCGGGTGATACAGGATTTCACAGTCGTAATCCTTTATCAACTCAAGCCATCTCCTCTGCCTCATATTTAACTCCTTCTATGTGAAGATATATTTTAGACTCTTGTGGTCCGTGTATATCTCACATTTTTCTTTATAAAGATAATGTCTCCATATCTTTAGAGCAAAAACTACTGCGGCCAGTTCCAGATCATGAGTAGGGTAAACTTTTTCATAATCATTCAACTGCCTAGATGCATACGCAATGACCTTGCCATGCTGTATGAGCACGCAACCAAGTCCTCTATGCAAAGCATCGCTATAAACTACAAAGTTTCCTGTGTCATCGGGTAATAACAACACAAGTGCCTCACTCAACCTCTTCTTCAGTTCTTGAAAACTGTCCTCACAGTTGTCAGTCCAAGCGTATTTCACCGTCTTCCTCGTTAAGTTAGTCAACGGAGTAACTATCTTCAAAAAATCCTGGATGAATCTCTGATAGTAACCCTAGGAAACTCGGCACATTAGTCGGTTTTCGGTTGTTCCCAATTCATCACGGCTTCCACCTTCACTGGATCCACTGAAATTCCCTCATGGTCAATGACATGACCTAAAAACTGCATTTTCTCCAACCAAAATTCACACTTAATGAATTTCGCATACAAATTCTCCATTCTTAGTGTCTCCAACACTAATCTTAGGTGTTCAACATGATCTTCTGGCGTCTTAGAATAGACTAGAATATCATCTATATACACCACGACGAACTTGTCAAAATATTATTTGAACACTCTGTTCATCATATCCATAAATGCAGCTGGTGCATTTGTCAACCCAAACAACATCACTAGGAACTCGTAATGACAATAACGAGTCCTAAATGTTGTCTTTGGCACATCCTCCTTCCTAACCATCATCTGATGATACCCCGTCCTTAAATCTATTTTAGAAAAATACTTAGCCCCTTTCAACTAATCAAAGAGATAATCGATCCTGGGCAATAGGTATTTATTCTTTATCGTTAACTTGTTCAACTCTCGGTAGTCGATACATAGTCTTAACGATCCGTCCTTCTTCTTGACAAACAGTACCGGTGCTCCCCACGGCGAAACACTCGGTTGAATGTACTTCCTGTCCAACAGTTCTTTCAACTACACCATCAACTCCTTCATCTCCACTGGTGCTGATACGATACGGTGCCCTGGAAACTGGTGCCGCTCCTGGCACAATGTCTATCACAAACTCTGTCTCCCTATCCGGTGGAAGACCCGGCAATTCACTCGAAATACATCGGCGAATTCTCTCACTACAGGTATTTGTTCCATGGTTGCTACCACTCTCTGGGTATCAACAACATGACACAGATAACCTACACATCCCTTCCTCAATAATTTCCTAGTTTGTGTCATGGTTAGACAACACGAATGTCCCGACAATCTATTCCCATAAAATACTACCCGAGGTTGTTTTAACGTCTTAATGTTCACACATTTCTTTTGACAATTTATAATTTCCCCATGGTTTACTAACCAATCCATTCCGAGAATTACATCGAATTCTCCTGACTTTATCGGTATCAAATCTACTGATAATTTACAACCTCGTATATCTACGCAGCAACTCCTATGAACATTTTCAACATGAATTATTTCTTCATTTACTACCTTAATATTTAAAGGTATAGGCAACTTTTTGGGAAGTAATCCTAATCGTCTAGCAAAATCGCATGCTATAAACGAACAAGTAGCACCCGAATCAAACAGCATGTACGCATTGATATTGTTGATCGAAATAATACCTGCGACGATGACCCTTGATGCGACTGCATCTTGGACTATCATGTTAAAGGTACGACCCATCGACCTACCCTGTTGTGCTGGCCCGCTAATAGCTAACTTACCGCTATTAGCGCCCTAGTTCCCGTCCGTCCCCTTCTTCGGGCAGTTCTTTGCCATGTGGTCAGTTGATCCACAAACAAAGCATCCATGGTTCTTCTTCGGACTCGGATAATTAGGCGCAATGTGTCCCTCCTGGTCACAATTGTAACAGACGACCTTCCCCTTGAGACAGACTCCTAAGTGAGTCTTCCCACAGGTCATGCAGGCCTCCATTCTTTTTTTCGGGTCTCCTTGCTTCATTCCGGTATTCCCAGAGCTAAATACCTTCCTTTTAGACCCTCGCCACTACCACTGACTCCCTCAATCTTTACTCCCCCCATCTACCTTACCCTTATTTTTCTTTTCTTTGTGGTATTGGCTCAACGGCTCACTACCACTTTCGGCGATTATCGCCTTCTCTAAAACAGTCCCAAAAGAAGTACTTTGGAACACCGATATACGGTTATAGAGCCAAGGTTTCAAGCCCTACTCGAACCATCGTGCCTTCCTCACCTCCGTATCCACTTGGTGTGTAGCGAACCTCACCAGTTCATTGAACTTGGTTGTGTATTGGGGAACCGTCATGTCTCCTTATTTCAACTCCAAAAACCACATCTTCATCCTCCCTTGCATGCTCGTGGGAAATTAGTTCTCGAAGAATATCTCCTTGAACCTATCCCACGTCAGATTCGCTATCCCAACCCTAGCTTGATTGGCTTCCCACCAAAAGTTGGCCTCTCCCTTCATCATATAGGTCACAAAGGCAACCTTTTGGGCCTCATTGACATTTGCTATTACAAATGCCTTCTCTATCTCCTTAACCCATGTTTGGGCTTCAATAGGGTCCGTAGTTCCTTTGAACTCCGGCGGATCCACGCTCTTGAAATCCTTAAAGGTAGTAGCTCGTGCTACTCATAGATTTACGGGGATATTAGCCCATGTTCTATTAAAGGCAGCTGTTAATAAGTTAACAAACTCCTGCATCGGATTAACCAGACCTCCCTCCGTTTGATTCACGTTTGTACCTTGATTACGTTGCACTCTTCTTGGTGGCATTTTGCTGATACAATAAACACATTGCGTTATTATTCCTTTCTTTATTAGTTATCATTTAATATTAAACAATAACTCCAACATCCATAACTCATTGTTTTCCATAAAAAGGTTTTTATATTCATTCTCGTAGTATAATACTACATCGGTTACATACACAACCTAAGCTGATTACATTACTTTCCCGCTATCGCTTTCTAAAAATTGGGATTTACAAAAAAAACTACCCTTTACTATACAAAAAGGGCTTTACGTCACTACTACTTACAAAATATTTACATACTACTTTGACTACCCCTAATCTACATCTGCCTCAAGGCATTATTGAAATCTACCTTGGCAAGACCAGCAATGATATTACAGCTAATAATATGCCCTGTTTGCCCCACCTCCACATGATATCCAGCTACCTGCTGCTGGAAATCCGTATGAGATCTTCTATAGATATATGACATCCTCCCTATCTTCTGCACCTTAGTCTTTAGCTCCTCCTTGAGCTCAAAGACCTCATGCTTTAAATCCTGGACTTTGTCCTTAGCAAAAATCCTCTCGTCATGTTCCTGCTCCCACATGGACTCGACATCAGTCTTGTCCTCTACAACCATCTGGAGTTCTGCCTTCAGCTCCTTGACTTCCTGACAGTAATGGATATTTCTATCCAACACTAACATGAAAAGAGACATCATCGACCCCCCAGGAGCTATCTCTGCTGGTATAACCTCTACTTGGTTCACCAATTCTTCACTAATGGTTTGCTCATTAACAAACATCTCATTTACTCCTAACATCTACACAAAACAATTAAGTTGATTAGTACACGTCAGTAGAATAATAAGAACACATAACATAATCATAATGCATTTTTATAAGGTTATTTTCCTTTCTTATACTTCTTTGACTTCTCTTAAGGTTATGACTTAAGGTTTTTAATCCCCCCTTAAATTTTATAACCTAATACTTTGATACCAACCTGTGACGCCCCCAAATTCGGGTCTCTTTCATCCAGACAGATGGTGCTACATGGTACTACCATTCATTCATTCATTCAATTGAATAGTCTCAAAAGGACTAATATAACTTCTATATATATATATCCAAAATATTACATTTTCCAGGTTCTTTGTAACCCATTCATTTCTTCTTGTCATAATATCAAATATATTACAAACATTAAACTATTCTATTACATAAGCAATCTAAGGGTTCGTCTTCGCCTTTCCCTTGTCCTTGCCTGAGCCTTCGATTCACTCGATCTTGGCTGTGTTCATATGGTTCAAGCAAGAGTGAGCATGACTAGCTCAACAAGTACTACAATTCTAATAAACAACATGCTTGAAACAAAGAACTTATATATCTTGATGGCGAACAATAGTTACGAAGTACTATCGATAATTCAAAATAGCACTTCTTTTCATTCAAAATGTTTTCCAACAACAATATTCAGTAGAATGTCAAGTAAGGCTCGAAACTATGAGCAGTTCATAATTTCTTTTGAAAAGGATAACCCGACACTAAGTCCGTAAGTCCGGCATAGCTTACGAGCACTTCTGGGTGATCAGC
This sequence comes from Panax quinquefolius, assembly GCA_020205615.1. NCBI lineage: Eukaryota > Viridiplantae > Streptophyta > Magnoliopsida > Apiales > Araliaceae > Panax > Panax quinquefolius. Next base: position 85,929,598 of record CM035155.1, on the reverse strand, counting down.
ATATAATACTCTATGTTGATCAACACTACATTCATTAAACGTGTATACGTTTAAGTTGTGGCAACCTCACGTGCCTGTCGTTAAACGACAAAAACATTTTAGCATTCTTGGTCTTCAATTAAAAACCATACCAATATAACTCAATAAACATAAATCATGCTTGACAGAATCATAATATAAGTCTAGTCGAAAGAATTGGCTTTAGACTTCATCGTTCAAAACTTCATGTGAAAGAATACATGAATTACAAAACTTGTCCAGACTAAACTGGAAGAAGGGTTAGAACACTTGCCTTCAGCGTCTGCTTAATGATTAACACCCATACACTTTAAGTCTCTAAGTTTCTACAATACATGATCATATAACGTACCACATTAGTTCATATATAATCAAGTATGTATACTATTATATCTTACCCTTCATCTCAATGTAAATCCTGACATAGATCTACTATTATGGGTTTCTGGCTTTTATTACATCATTCATGTTTCATTCATCTTTGATTAATTATTAACTCTTAACCAACATACATTACATGTCCAACAATGCCTTAACAATGTTATATTAACACCTTAGTTCATTACCAAAGAGTTCTCTTTCATTCTATACTTGTAAACATTCTTGTCCATAAAAATTCTAGGGATGGCCATTGGCATTTCACTTAACTTGCATCTCATGTACTTGCGGCTAAGTTAGTAGTATGCACGGTTCTAGCCTCGCTTCTTCTGATGCGAGCTTTAAGGTCATGTGAGTCGCCCACATGACGCGGACTCATGCCTCGAGATAGTTTTGCAAAATTTTGAAAATTTCACGAAACTCCTGGACACATAACTTCTCTGTTATAAGTCCGAATTGGTCCGTTCAAAAGCCCACGCTTCACAAATTACATACTCTATGCATTCATGTAAGAATTTTATCTATTTGACTTCGTTTGCTAAATTTCAACTATGAGTTCATTTTTAACGAAAATGATAAATGTTCGTGAACGTTCAACGCTCGTTTCTTTGTTCTAAGTCAAAATTCAGTCATTTTTGAGTCCGCAACTCTATATTGCCAAATATGACTTGTCTCCATCAAAAACCAACGTTTTGACTTCAAACACAAAATACGACTTCCATTCCGAGAATTTCACGAATTCGACGATAATTGTCCAATGGTGTGTATTCCGACAAAACAACATTCTTAATGATTCTAAATGGATTTCAACCAGCATATGATCATCACAAGTTACTTATTACACCAACTTATAATCAAAGTAGGTTTTGACTTATTCTCATAAGTAAATGACTTATTTAACTTATGAACTATAATTCCTCATGCTTATGCCTTATTATGAACTTAAGTCCATTAATCAATATTTTTATGTAATATTCAACATATTAATCATCATATGACAAACATATGATAAGTTCTTCATTATTCTAACAACTTATTAATATTCAAGTTGCTTAACTAACTTATTATGCTTAAGTTCATTCCTTATTAACTTATTACATGTTCTTAACATACAATCTCCCTTCTATATCAATCATATCATAGAAGAGATGTAGATAAAAGAGATGAGTCTTACCCTTGAAGACTTCAATTCACTTTGGAAAACTAACAAAGGTTGAAGTGGCGTATAAGTCTTAAGTGACTTATTCTCTCTACCAATTAAGTAGCTTATATTTGAGAGGAAAGTTGGATGAAAATAACAACCAACAAAACTTGAAACGAGGCTTGTATTTATAGGCCACCAAAGGTTAGGGCATTTTAGACTTTGAAACATCCCACCTCCTTATTCCACCTCCTCATCCTCCACCTCCTTACTATTCATTCCTTGCTCATCACATCACTTGGTCACAACACAAAATCCTTGCCCATCAAGCTTACCACTTCATACTTGGTTTGCCCCGTGGATCAAGGCTTCTTATTGGACTTATTAACTAAATCTAGCCACTTCCTTAATGGGCTTATGCTAACATAGTTTGGACTCATGATATATCAAACTCTTGGGCTTGATTGTCACATTATATTGGACTTCTCTTATTTGGCTAAGAATCCTACAAGTCCATTAACTTTAATTAACCAACTTAACATTTCTCCCCCACGTATAATCTTCGTATGCTAACTCGTATATTAGTTTGTAATATATGTTATCTCATTCTTCATACATAATAGTACAATACGTCGTATTATACTTACATCCATTACTTCATACAATGTATACACATTATATAATCACAAACTTTTCTTCATTTACGATTAATAAACCTAACGTTCCCAAATTAGGTCCACATGCGAAATATTACGTTTTCCATACTTAGATTATTATTACATAATCAATCTCACCTTGATATTATAATGTTACATATTTCTCGAAAATTCAAAAATAATTTCCGAGCAGAAATTGATAAATAGTGTTTTTCAGAAAATTTATCGGAAAGCTTTTATTTTCATCTTAGAAATTCAAACACCTTAATTCACTCATGTAGTTAAAATACTACGACATTACGACGTTTCTAGGTTATAGAACGACATTCATCTTATCAACACGTAATAATAATAAATAATATTATTTTATTCATTATTAAAAGTATTTACAATTGTTCGATTTTCTGGGGCGTTACATCTATTATCATTAATATTTAAATAATATTAAACTATTAATGAAACCATTGCCAAAATATTAGAGCTATTTATAATATCTCAAAATATTTTTTAAACATTTTTATTACCCTTAAATGATTTTTAAAACATTTAAAATTATTTTTAAATAATTACCATTAATATTTAAATATTCATGTATTATTCATCAAAATATTAAAACATATTTATTATAACTTAAAATATTTTTAAACTCTTTATTTTCATTTAAAATGATTTTTTTATATTAAAATCATTTTTAAACTAATTATTTATTATAATAATTAAATATATCTAATATCATTAATATTAAAATATTTAATGAAATTTTCCTTAAAATATTAAAAGTTATATTTTGTAACTTCAAATATTTTTAAATACTTTATTATCATTTAAAATGATTTTTAATATAATAAAATCATTTTTAATTAATTTATTTAATACATTTATTAAATAAATTAAATATCAATAATATTTAAATAAATACTAATATTTATGAAAAATATGTCAAATTAGTAAAAGTTAAATTTTATTACTTCAAATAATTTTTGTAATTTTTAGAAATTTATTTCTATTTTTAATGATTTTTTCAGAATTAGAAAACTAAAATAATTAAATCCACTGCTAAAGGCTTTAGCGACGGTTTCTGTCTCGATAGGTGTTCTTGAGGTTCAAGAACACTGACAATCGGTGTTCAAGAGGCTCCCTTTGACCGTCTTTAATTCATAGTCTAAACATGTTCTGGGCAATCTTAAGTATTGATTATGTAGTTTTTATGTAATACTACATGAATCAAGCATCATCTAAGTCATATAATCATGTATCATGAAGATCTGGCCCTTCAAATTCGTTGTCAGAGCTTTCTGGGTTTTCTGGGTTACCCAGAAACCCAGACAGCTTCGAGTAGGCATTTTGTAGCATAATTTTCTTTAGGTTCTGATCATTGTTAATGGGTTCTAATTATTCAAGTTTGTAGTCTACACGATAGAGTACATATATCATTCAGCAGGTCAGTCAAAATACATCCGATTCACAAGATAGCATCCGGTCAAACCTTGTCAGAAGTGATGTTCTTGATTTTCTGGAAATTCCAGAAAATAATTTTCGTGATCTTCTCACCTACTTTGACCATCCACTACATTAAATATATTTGATTTTTAGGTGATCTAAAAGCATAAGAATATAGTCCATATAACATATTACAACTTAGATACAAAAACTATAACAAATCAACAAACAATTGACAGAAACGTGGGCATGAACTTCTTGTCAAAGCCATCTGGGTAAGTTCTGGGTTACCTAGAATGGCTTGGTCACCATCAATAACTTTCAATCTGTACCAGATCTAACCCTAATTCAAGTTCCAGAACAAAGTCCTCATTACATACTACAGCTTCAAACATTTAAAATTAACACAAAAACACAAAACAGACAAAGATCTTTGAGGTCTGGCATTTGACTATCAGACCACTTTTTAAAATTTTCCAGATTTTTAAAAACTTCTATTTCGTGTATCTAGATGTTATGGATCCACTATCTATCAACCCAGATCACTGATTAACACTACATACAACATATTATAACACAAAAACACCAGATCTAACACAACAAACAAGATTAAAATTTTGGCTTAAGGTTTACCTTACTATGAACAAATTCTTGATTCTAGGCTTCTGATTTGTTAGTGGAGGTAGGGGGGACTTGATAAAAAGAAATTTGTGGGTTAGAGAGAGAGAGAGGTCTTGGTGGACTTTATGAGCACAAATGGGCTAAATAATGAAATTTCTCTCTCTTTGATCTTATATATTACTTGAATACAATGTATGTAGCTGATATATTTGGCTGATTGCTGGAGTTATTAGCACATGGGTTAGCTAGAGTTGGTAAACAACTAAAGTTTTGACTAGATTTGCAAGCTATCTCATTAAAAAATACAATAGGGCAATTAGGTCATTTTCCATACAATTTTAATGGCTTTTTAATCATTTGTCTATTCCTTAGGGTTTAACCCTAAGGTTCTACAATTTTATTTTCTAGGATTTTGCAATTAGGGTTTAAAAATGTAAAATTATAGTTTCTAAAAATGAAAATTTGGGTTTCTTGATCATACTTAGCTCCCTAATTACATAGAACATGAAAATTAAGTTTAAGATTTACTAATTAGCATTAAGCTTTATAATTTAGCGATTAAGGTTTCTATTTTAATAATTAGTGTTTTTAATAAGCAATTAGGGTTTCCAATAATTAGGTTTTCCCTAATTAAGATTAATATCTATAATACTTGTCATTAATCACCTTAACGCAATTACATACAATCTTGAACTCTAATTTGAGTTTCAAATTAGGGGTTTTGTAACGCCCCCAAATTTGAGTCTCTTCCAACCCGACAGATGGTGCTACACGGTACTACCCTTCAAACATACATTCAATTGAAAAGCTTCAAAAGAACGAATATGTCTTCTATATATTCAAAATAATATTTACATTTTCTCAGGTTCTTTATAACTATTACATTGTTCTTTTCATAAATATCAAATATATAAAATCATTCAGACTATACTATTACATAAGTAATCTACGGGTTCGTCTTCGCCTTTTGTAACGCCAAAGAAATTTTGAATTTTTGAGAATTAAATTTTTATTTTTATTATGTGGAAAAATGAATTTAATTAATTATTTATGGGAGTAAGCTAATTGAAGGTCGTTCTATGACCTAGATATATCGAAACGTCGTAGTATTTTGGCTACGTGATAGAATTAAAGTGTTTGAATTTCCAAGATGAAAATAAAAATATTCTGAGAAATTTTCCGAAAAACACTATTCACGCATTTACGCTTTCAAATTATTTTTGAACTTACGAGAAATACGTAATGATAGAATATCGAGGTGAGATGGAATATCTAATAATATTTCAGTTATGGCAAACGCAGTTTTTCGCCTATGGACTTAAAACCTAACGATTAAGGAAAAAGGTAATTTCGAGATGGAAGTTAAATGCGTAGGATGAATTAAAGCAAGGATTGTATAATACGTAAGTATTATACGAGGTAATGGATATAAGTATAATATGAGGTATTATACGAGCATGTATGAATGATGGAATGACGTATATTAAATAAGCATACGAGTTAGAATATTAGATGAATACGTAAATTATACGTTATGAGGCTTTAAGCCAAATGTAATGGACTTGTAGGATTGTGTAGATTATTGTAAAGTCCAATAAGAATTGATAAAGCCCAAGTATAAGTTAAGATAAAAGCCTAAAAGTATGAACTTATGGGTTATTGGATGGTTTAAACCCGTGGGTGATCCAAAGTAATGAGCAAGTAATTAATGTGATAAGCAAGTAAAGTGTTTATGTGTGGTGATCAAGTAAAAGTTATGATCAACAAGCAAAGGATAAGCTATGTGATTAACAAGTAAACTTAAAGGTTAAGTTATGTGATTGACAAGTATACTTAATGGTTAAGTATATGTGATGCCCAAGTATTGGATAGATGTTGTGAGGGCTAATAAAGAGTGTGGAGGCCAAGTAACTTATTTGGTGAGCAAGTAAACTTAGGGTTTAAGTAAAGGAATAGTATGGAGGTTTAGTAAGGAGGTAGAGTGGTCTTATGACCATTATACCGTAACCTAGCAAGTCCTATAAATAGCAAGCTTGGATTACATCATTCATTGTTAAAAAAAAATTCATCCAACAACTTCACTTAGATAGCAACTTATTGGTTAGAGAGAATAAGCACCTGTAAGCCAAACTTTTATTGTGAGATTTTCAAGAAGCAAGAAGAAGAACAAAACTTAGTCAAAGTGATTATCAAGGGTAAGAACTTTAACCATAAATCTCTTTCTCTTCCATTGTTAGAGGCATGGGTAGTGGTAGAACATGTATGCTAAGGAATGATTGATGAATGGACTTAAGCCGTAAAAGTCATGAATAAGTAATTCAAACTTAATTAAGTTATGAATTTATATGAAGAGTTTATATGAACTACTCATATGTTTACCTTAAGAAGATGATATGATAAGGAGATGTGAAAATGATGGTTAAAGGACTTAATATATAATAAGTCATGAGGAACGAAGTCATAAGTAGTTTATACTTTTATAAGTTATAAACTCACAAGGAACAAGTAATAACTTATCATGTTTATAAGTTAATGAAGTATGTATGTCAAGATGTTAGTATGATGGATTGAATCCATTTAAAACAATGAACAAATCATAAGAAATGAAGTTAAGTTGGAATTCACGAGTTTAGACGATAATCGTCGAATTCGTGAAAATTTCAGAATGGAAGTCGAATTTTGATATTAAGCTTGGAAACATTGGTTTTCAATGGAGACAAGTCTTATTTTGCATTATAGAGTTGCAGACTCGAAAATGACCGAATTCCGACTTAGAACGAAGAAACGAGCGTTGAACGTTCACGAACGTTTATCGTTTTCGTTAGAATGGACTTATAAGTGAATTTCTAACAAACGAAGTCAAATAGATAAAATTATTGCATGAACGTGTAGAGCATGTAATTTGTGAACCGTAGGCTTTTGAACGAGCCAATTTGGACTTATAACGAAGAAGTTATGCGTCCGAGAAGTTCACAAAATTTCAAAAGCTGTAAATTTTTCTAAGGGACAGAGTTGGTGTCGCGGCGCCAACCCAAGGCCAAATAGTGGCACCGCAGCGCCAAGCACAGTGTCATCATCTACTGCTAACTCGCAATACGGCGTGAGATAAAGAGCTAAGAGTGGCGCCGCGGCGCCAGTCCCAGAGTTTTGACAGACAAAAAGGTTTACAAGTATAGAAAGAAAGATAACTCATTAGTAATGAAATAAAGTGTTAATATAACATTGTTAAGGCATTGTTAGACACTTAATATATGATGATTAAAGGTTAATAATCAATTGAAAGATGAACGTAATGAGAACAACGTAATGTGCTAAGCTGACTGTAAAAATTTGTTGACCAAGTTGATTATGAATCCAATGGTTTTCAATACTAGTATGGATTATGTAATTACTTAATGAACATAATTAGACCTTTCCAAAATCACTGTTATAGTGACGACTTTAGGAATTTAATTTTGTTTAATAAGTAGTGAAATGACGAACGTAAAGTATAGAGAACATGAGCAATATTCAATAATGATAAGTCCTATAACGTTACGAGTTACAACTAAAAGTTGTTAAGTAATACGTGAACGTAAATGGAATGCAATAAATTGTACTTAATAAATGACGATCGAGTTTCGATTAACGTATGGATGTTAGTATGCCGCGAGGAAGGATGATTAACTCGAAACGAGTTGGATTAATGAAGTAAATCTACATAAGACATAGAAGAGAAAGAAGTTGGTAAGAATAATGTAAAAGATAATGGCAAGCCGGAACCAATAGTAACAAATCTAACATATGATTAGATTGAGAAGAAGGGTAAGATTCATTGGGAACCATGTATGTTCATTCATGACCTAATGTGGTATGTTATGTGGTTATGTATTGTAGAGACCGTAAAGACTGAAAGGAAAAGTTATTTTTACTATAGCAGACGCTGAAGGCAAGTTTTTCTTAAACGTTTGTCTAACCTTCGTGTTAGCCAAGTTTTCTGCGATTCATGTTATAAGATGAATGAATGATTTTAAAGAAAGGGTCGATGCCAGTTTTGACTCGGCTAGACTAATCTTGAAGATTGATTTATTTATTTACAAGTCTTTCAATATAGAATTTTTAACGCTATCATACGCCAATTGTTTGGTACGGATTCAAGGTAAGCTTGAGTTTGAATAAACAAATGTATTTTCATCGATTATTCGATGGGAACGCGAGGTTGCTAAAACTTAAATGTAAACACGTATAAAGAATGTAGTGTTGATCAACATAAAGTACTATGGGCTGATCACCCAGTAGTGCTCGTAAGATATATCGGACTTACGGACTTAGTGCCGGGTTTTCCTTTTCAAATAAATTATGAACTGCTCATGGTCTTGAGCCAGAATTTATGTTTTACTGAATATTGTTATTGTAAAACGTTTTGAAGGAAAAAAGTGCTATTTTGAATTATCGATAGTACTTCATAACTATTGTTCAGTTACTGAAGATATAAGATTCCTATGCTCCAAGCATGTTGTTTAAAAAAAATGTTGTACTTGCTGAACTTGTTATGCTCACTCTTGCTTGAACCATATGAATGCAGCTAGGATCAAACAAACCAAGGGATCTGACAAGGATAGAGGCAAGACAAAGTTGAACGATTAGTTTACCTTGTAATAAACTAGTAAGTTGTATATATTATAGAATGGTGAACAAAGAATGTAATGGTTTTAGAACCTGGGAACGGGATGTAATATTATTAATGTAATAAGAATGTCATTGATACACACATTTTGATGTCGTTTCAATAGAAGAATGTACAGTTATGAGTACCGTTTAGCACCATCTATCGAGTTGGAAGATACCCGGATTTGGGGGCGTCACAGGTTGGTATCAAAGCATTAGGTTATAAAACTTAAGGGGGGAAGAACCTTAGGCTAATAACCTAGTTAAGGAAGAAAAGTCCAAAGAAAGTAAGCTCAAGCTTTACTTCAGTCGAATGAGTTAATAAGGTATTGAGGAAACTCAGTACCGAAAGATTTAAAAGATGGAAAGTAACCCTAAATAAATTAAATGTGATTTATGCTTATACTATGATGTGTTATGTATTAATCAACATGTTATGTGTTATTGTAGGATGTTGATCGATAGCTTGATGTATAGAGATATACACGCGGTGAGCGAAGAAGTTGTGAACAGAATAGAGCATGTACCTATGCCAGTTGCAGAGGTACCATTAGTGATTCTAGAGGAGTCGAAGAAAGTGGAGTACTTTTTTGAGGAGGACTACTCCGAGGGAGATATGGATATAGCGTCATATCTTAATATGATGGTCTATAAGGAGGAGGAAATGGAGGTAACATCGATTAATACGATGGTACCTACACTAGAGTCAATACCTTCAGATGCAATGAGAACATTGTATCTGGCAGTGCTTGACAGGAATATGCAACTGAGTACAGTTGTGCAGAATCAAAGTGAAGAGATTAATTATCTCCATGAAGCTAAGGTGTCTGCAGAAGCAGATTTTGAGTTAAAACAAGATAGACAGGTGCTTATGACAGAGCAGGTTAGGGGCTATAAGGCAGAGGCCGATAATCTTCGTAAGAAGATAATTAAGAGAGACCGGAAGATAGCGTGGAGGTCTTACATCCATGAGAGTTCTCATAGAGATTTCAAGTTTAAAGTTGCTTGTTATCCCATGGAGTCAGGACAAACTCGACATACTATTAGTCGGGATACTGTAGCAAAAATTGCGAATGAGAAACACGAGGACGCTGTTATACATTATTAGAAATCTAGAGTTATAAATACATGTGTAGTGACGTAAAACCCTCTTTTGTATAAAAGGGTAGTCTTTTTGTAAATCCCAACATTTGAGAAGTTCAATTGTGGGATAAAAATGTAATAACCTGGGGCTATTTAAGCAAATTGTACATAGTTTTAACTATGAAGAAGCATATTAATATAATGAAGTTTTTATTTAATGTGCTTTGATGTGGTATGAGGTATAAGTATGGAAGGATAACCAAGTAAGCAAATAGATAATAATGAAATTTTATTTATTTAATCGGAAAATGCTGCTAAGGAGAAGAAAACGTAATCCGGAAGCGGAATCACATAATGAAAATCAAAGGGGGGGGGTCAAAACAACCCTATGCAAGAGTTCGTTAGTTTATTAATGGCTGCATTTAACTAAACCGGGGGTAAAGTACCTGCGAAACCTAGGTTAGCCGGAACGACTACCTTTAAAGAATTTAAAAGCGTAGGTCCGCCGTAGTTCAAAGGAACGACAGACCCATTAGCAGCCCAGACATGGGTAAAGGAAATAGAGAATGCGTTTGTTATTACAAACGTAGGTGAGGTGCAAAAGACTTCTTTTGCGACTTACATGATAAAAGGGGAAGCCAACTTTTGGTGGGAGGCTCACCAGGGTGGGGCTAGAACATATATGCGGTAATGTGGGAACAATTCAAGAAGGTTTTCTTCGAGAATTATTTCCCTACAAGCATATAAGGGAGGATGGAGATTTAGTTCTTAGAACTTAAACTAGGGGACATGACGGTTCCCCGGTACGCAGTCAGATTCAATGAATTGGCAAGGTTTGCTCCACACCAAATAGACACTGAAGAGAGGAAGGCTCGTAGGTTTGAGCAGGGCTTGAAACCCTGGCTCTATAGTAGGATTTTGGTGTTTCAGATTATTTCCTATGGGACCATTCTGGAAAAGGTGATTATAGTAGAGGGTGGTAGTGAGGCGTTGACTCAATACCATAAAGAGAGGAAAAATAAGAGCAAGGGAGATGGAGGAACTAAGGCAGAGAATTCCAGTGACAGTATGTCAAAAAGAAAGAATTTTAACTCCGAGGGTACTGGAGTGGGACAAGGGGTTCCTATGTGTAAGATCGAAGTGTGTAAGACATGTGGAAAGACTCATCTAGGAGTCTGTCTGGAAGGGATTATAAGTATCTTTAAACATTACGGTAGAGAATGGGGAAATAACTTTCGTTAATTATTTTCGTGGAAATGGCTTCATGAATAAGGAATGTAAGCAAGTATCGGTAGATAAGTACCGATAAAGTTGAGAGAATTTGAAGTAATTCTCGGTATGAATGAGTTGATTAACCATAGAACTTTAATAAATTGTTAGAATAAAAGTTTGAATCTTCGATTTTTTAAGTAACCCAAGGTAGTATTTTATGGTAATAAAATACCGCGATGTTCTTGTTCTCAAACGATGAAGCAAGTTAGGAGGATGTTAAGAAAAAGGATGAGTCATTACGGTTGTGTATCAACTATCGTAATAGGAATAAGTTAGTAATTAAGAATAAATACCCATGGCCTAGGATAAATGATCTATTTGATCAGTGAAGAGGGCAAATAATTTTTCTAAAATAGATTTGCATACATGGTATAGTCGGTTGAAAGTAAGGAAGAAGGAGGAGGTACCTAAGATGACATTCAGAACTTGTTATAGTCATGACAAGTTCTGGTTATGTCAATTGGGTGGACTAATGTACGAAAGTTTGATTTTTTGTAAGAGGCGTTGAGCATGTCGGGGGTAAATTGATAGATACCCTTATGAGGTGCTATGATTAAAAGCACCATTAGCGTCACAGGTTGGTATTGTTGAAATGGGAAGTGAGAAAAAAAAAGTTTTTAGGAACTAAAAAGGGAAGAAAAGTGAGGTACCTGTATTGTCTTTATCAGATAATACAGGAAATTTAGTAGTGTATCACACCAGTTAATGGATTATGAGAAGGTCTATCCTACTTATGATCTAGAACTAGCAGTAGTAGTTTTTGGAATTAAAAATTTGAAGATAGTATTTATATGGGGAGAAGTGTTAGATATACACGGACTCTAAGAGTCTGAAATATATCTTCACACAGAAGGAGTGAATATGGAGTAGAGAAGGTGATTGGAATGGATAAGAGGTTACGACTGTGATATGTTATATCATACATGGAAGGTAAACGTAGAAGCCGACGCGTTAAGTAGGAAGGGTAGGGAAAAGCTATCGATGTTAATGACTCAGAATGAGTTACTAACGGAGATGTCAAGAACGGAGTTAGAAGTTAAATTATGGAATGAAAGGTAGAAATGTTATTCACAATGTAGACTTAATCCACGATAATGGAACGAGTTAATTAAATACCACTAGGTAACGAGGAGTGTAAGCGAGTGAAGAAGAAGATGCAGGATAAAGAGACGATCAAGTATTATCTCATTTTGAAGGAAGAATTTGAGTTTCAAATAATTCTAAGTTAAAATCTAATGAAAGGGTAATAACGAAATGTGTCAATAAGTATTTAAACTTCCAACTCAGATTATTGATAGGAAGTAATAAGTCATGCGAGTTAAGGTAACACCATCATTGAAGGTAAAATGAAAGAACCACAATGTCGAAGGAGCATTGTGGGAACATGAGATTAAATTAAAGGAAAGTGTTTCCTCAAATGGTGTATGTATTATTAGCGTGATTTTGGGGATGGAATCCTTATAAGGGGGGGAAGAGTGTAACGCCCCAGAAATTTTGGATTTTTGAGAATTAAATTTTTATTTTTATTATGTGGATTAAATGAATTTAATTAATTATTTATGGGAGTAATCTAATTGAAGGTCGTTCTATGACCTAGATATATCGAAACGTTGTAGTATTTTGGCTACGTGATAGAATTAAAGTGTTTGAATTTCCAAAAAGAAAATAAAACCTTTCCGAGAAATTTTCCGAAAAACACTATTCACGGATTTTTGCTCCAAAATTATTTTTGAACTTTTGAGAAATACGTAATGATAGAATATCGAGGTGAGATGGAATATCTAATAATATTTTAGTTATGGCAAACGCAGTTTTTTGCCTACGGATTTAAAACCTAACGATTAAGGAAAAAGGGAATTCCGAGTAGGAAGTTAAATGCGTAGGATGAATTAAAGCAAGGATTGTATAATACGTAAGTATTATACGAGGTAATTGATATAAGTATAATATGAGGTATTATATGAGCATGTATGAATGATGGAATGACGTATATTAAATAAGCATACGAGTTAGAATATTAGATGAATACGTAAATTATACGTTATGAGGCTTTAAGCCAAATGTAATGGACTTGTAGGATTGTGTAGATTATTGTAAAGTCCAATAAGAATTGATAAAGCCCAAGTATAAGTTAAGCTAAAAGCCTAAAAGTATGAACTTATGGGTTATTGGATGGTTTAAACCCGTGGGTGATCCAAAGTAATAAGCAAGTAATTAATGTGATAAGCAAGTAAAGTGCTTATGTGTGGTGATTAAGTAAAAGTTGTGATCAACAAGTATACTTAATGGTTAAGTATATGTGATGCCCAAGTATTGGATAGATGTTGTGATGGCTAATAAAGAGTGTGGAGGCCAAGTAACTTATTTGGTGAGCAAGTAAACTTAGGGTTTAAGTAAAGGAATAGTATGGAGGTTTAGTAAGGAGGTGGAGTGGTCTTATGACCATTATACCGTAACCTAGCAAGTCCTATAAATAGCAAGCTTGGATTACATCATTCATTGTTAAAAAAAATTTCATCCAACAACTTCACTTAGAGAGCAACTTATTGGTTAGAGAGAATAAGCACCTGTAAGCCAAACTTTTATTATGAGATTTTCAAGAAGCAAGAAGAAGAACAAAGCTTACTCAAGTGATTATCAAGAGTAAGAACTTTAACCATGAATCTCTTTCTCTTCCATTGTTAGAGACGTGGGTAGTGGTAGAACATGTATGCTAAGGAATGATTGATGAATGGACTTAAGCCGTAAAAGTCATGAATAAGTAATTCAAACTTAATTAAGTTATGAATTTATATGAAGAGTTTATATGAACTACTCATATGTTTACCTTAAGAAGATGATATGATAAGGAGATGTGAAAATGGTGGTTAAAAGGCTTAATATATAATAAGTCACGAGGAAGGAAGTCGTATGTAGTTTATACTTTTATAAGTTATAAACTCACAAGGAACAAGTAATAACTTATCATGTTTATAAGTTAATGAAGTATGTATGTCAAGATGTTAGTATTATGGATTGAATCCATTTAAAACGATGAACAAATCATAAGAAATGAAGTTAAGTTGGAATTCACGAGTTTAGACGATAATCGTCGAATTTGTGAAAATCTCAGAATGGAAGTCGAATTTTGATATTAAGCTTGGAAACATTGTTTTTCAATGGAAACAAGTCTTATTTGGCATTATAGAGGTGCGAACTCGAAAATGACCGAATTCTAACTTAGAACGAAGAAACGAGCATTGAACGTTCACGAACGTTCATCGTTTTCATTAAAATGTACTAATAGGTTAATTTTAAGCAAACGAAGTCAAATAGATAAAATTATTGTATGAACGTGTAGAGCATGTTGCGACGCCCCCAAAATAGGTATACATCACCTATTCTGAGTTGTCAATACATGGTACAGAAACAACTACAACTTTATTATTATAACAAGAAAAGCTGTGTGAGTTTGAATACAAATATTATCTTCTGACAATATCTATACTCAAATAAATCCTCATCACATTTATTGATACTTTATTTTACAAAAATGGTGAGGACTACTAAACAATCCTTTCTAAAACCTTCATTCCATACCCCAGACTAAGTACTCGCTATATTCTCGCCTCCCGAGAAGAAAAATGGAACAAAAGGAAAAGGGTGAGCTCAACTAGCCCAAGAAAGAATATTATGACTAAGATAATATACAACAAATTACCGTTAGTCTTCAACAGGGAAAAATCTAATAGAATACAATAGACAACAAATTTTAAATCAATATTCGCGGATGAAAAAATAATTCATTAGAAGAGTTAAGTAGAGAATGCAAACTACTATCTTCTATGTATGAATTTAAAAGTTCATCGCCTATCTTTTATCCTGTAACATCAATCAATATACATCCGAATCAAATATTCATCTTTGCACTCTGAGCCAAAGATATTAATCGATTAGTCATGTTCATCTTTGCACTACGTACCAAAATATATTCTTCAGAAATCATTCATCTTTGCACTACGGACCAAAGATATTCAATAATATCATCATTTAAGACCGAGGATGATGAAAATATTTTTTAAAGAAATGAATCCAAAGAAACAAAATGACAAAGATTAAGGATTAAGGATTCATACTTTTTTTATCCATGTTCGTAAATACCTCAAAAATAATCATAGTGGTGTAAAATTCAAGAATGATCAAAACATGGATACAATCAAAGCTAGTATCCGAATAGATATTTTAGAGCGAAAAAGAAAAATTTCATTTTTCTATGAATAGTGCCAGATATCGTGAATAGTCTTAGTATCGTGAATAGTAACTCAAACACCAAAAGATAGAAATTCCACAAAAAACATCTTCACGCTTCATGAATAGTACTTTGAATAGTAACTTCGTGAATAAATAGAACTCATGAATAGTAACTTCGTGAATAGTAACTCATGAATAGTAACCCAGACATGAAAAAGTTCCAAATTTGATAAAAAGTTCCAACCAATATTTCAAAGATAATGATATTGAAGAAATAATATCATTTGAGAAAAAATAACATCCCTTACCTCGAAAGATTAGTACTTCTATTTGGAATCTGGGTATAGTCTTTGAAGGAACTTGCACCATCTAACAATACTCAAAGTATACTCACAAGAATACGCTCAATATATCGAGAGAGAAATAGAGAGAAACTTCATGTTTCGGTGTGTGTTTTTCAATTCTAACCTAAGCACCTTATTTATAGGAAAATGCTTAGAACACCAAAGCGTAAAATTGAATATAATATTAATATATTTTCACATTTTCTTTAGCCCACCTATAGACAACTGATCTCAGCCCATTTGAATCACATGTGAGGCCAACTTAGTTGCAAAAACGTTTTTCTCAAAATAATTAACTAAAACTCCCAAAAATTAATTATTTCGGAACTTCAGAACTTCAATAATTAATAATAAATAGCCCTTTCATCAGAAAATTCAAATCTCGCGTGTTTTTATAGGAAATTCAATTCTCTACAACTTTGCAGAAGAAAGTATTTCCAAATTCCAAATAGAAATTGGCCGAAATCCACAAACAAAGCGATTTTACTGGTTATAATCAAATTTCACCAATAAATGGGGTCCACCAACATGTTTAACATGTTTTAAACATTTATTGCAACAAAAATACTCTTCCTCCTCAGATACTCATATATCCCACATTAGTTGTAAAATATCACCATTATTATATTATTAAAATATAATAATATATTTAAATGAATTATTTTATCAGAAAAAGATAAAATTTCAATTTTCAACAATTGTCACATTAAAATTTTTCTCCATCTATATCCACATAAAATCAATATTTTCCTCATCATATGAATCAATAATTAATTATTCACAAATAATATTACAGAATCACAATATTGACAACCGAGCGCTTCCCAGAAAGAGGGGCTTTCCAATAAGAATTTCTTTCTTTCTTGCGCCGCAATTAGGTGACCAAACCTCTCCTTAGATAGAACTTTCTAGACATTGCCAATAATGTTATCTAATAATATTATTCAGATAATATGAATTATTGCTTCGATAATGAAAAATACTGTGTAATGACAATTATTGAAACAACAGCAATATAAAATATCAACGCAGCAATTATTAACTCAATCTTTGAGCGGTAATTCTTATCGTAACCATTATTGAGTAGTGCCTTCTTCACGTAAGAATCAATAATTGGTGCAATCTGGTGTACTCTTGTGTTTTAACCACCGGGTATTTTAACAATGATTATACTGTAATAACCACGCCTGTTATTTTTAAACCACTTATATTTGTCGTTTTCTTCATCCAATCGCTTTTACACATGGGGCCCACATGGTTTGCGCTGTCGTCATTTAATATTCCCCGACGATCATTTAATATTCCACGACCAAACGAATATTCCCAAACAACAATGAATATTTTATAACCACTTGCTTATTTTGAAGTATTTGCGTATTTTACCCCTAACTATCCACATTAATCAAATCAACCCTTACTATTTCAAAATAATCAATAGAGAAAATTAAATTTCATTAATAATAAGTTGGGGTCTTACAACCTCCCTCCTTATGAAATTTAAGTCCTCGAAATTGGCGTGACGTCTATGGTGTTTCAAAAAGGTGAGGATACCTCGCTTTCATTTCCGTTTCCAATTCCTGGTCATTTCCTCTATAGCATGATTCCTCCACAAAACTTTAACTTGTGGTATGACCTTTCTTGCTGTAGGACATGCTCCTTCCTATCCAAAATCTTGATGTACCTCCTCATACGTTAAGTCTTCTTGGCTATCTCGTCCTGGGTTCTAACTCTATAACGTGGTTCGGTCTTTCACATATTTACGAAGTACGGATATGTGAAACACATTATGAACACGAGACATACTCGAGGTAACGCGAGTCTATAGGCTACATTTCCTACTCGGTCAAGAATTTGAAATGGACCAATAAATCGTGGATTGAGTTTTCCTCTCTTCCCAAATCTTGTAACTCCTTCCATGGAACAACTCGCAATAATACATGATCCCCTACACTAAATTCCACGTCCTTTCGATGAAGATCTCGCATAACTCTTTTGTCGATCTTGTGCCGCTTTGTATACATTATCGAATCATTTGGATCTTTTCCGAGTAGTACATACATACTTGACTCGGGTCCCAACAATGTTTGCTTCACCCACCTCGTCCCAACATCTTTGAGAGCGACACTTTCGTCCATATAATGCTTCAAATGGAGCTACACCTATATTTGCTCGATAACTGTTGTTGTAGGAGAATTCCACCAATGGTAAATACTTATCCCAACCCCTTGAAGTCTAGGACACGAGTCTTAATAAATCTTCAAGAGTTTGAATAGTCCTTTCGATTGTCCGTCTGCTTTGAGGATGGTATGCGGCGGCAATCAATCATAAATCCGTGCCCATAGCTTTTTGCAAGCTAACCCAAAATCTTGAAGTGAATCTTGGGTCACGATCCGAAACTATGGATACAGGCATGCCATGCAACCTCACAATCTCATTCACGTACATACTAGCAAGACGTTCAAGTGAATAAGTCTCCGTGTCGGCAAGAAATGAGCGGACTTGGTTAATCTATCAATAATAACCCAAATAGCATTGATGCCACGAGAAACCGTGGAAGACCCGTGAACGAAATCCATGGTAATGTGTTCCGACTTCCATTTCGGAATCTCAAGTGGTTGCAACGGACCCTTAGGTACTAGATGCTCCGCCTTTACACGTTGACAAGTTAAACACATTGAGATAAACTTTGCAATCTCTCTCTTCATATTGTTCCACCAAAAATGTGTATGTCAAGATCACGATACATTTTAGTACTTCCATGATGGATTGCAAATGGTGTATTGTGTGCCTCCATCATAATCTTGTACTTCAAATCGAGTCGTTAGGAACACAAAGTCTAGAGTGGACTCAAGTATTCCTTCTTCATCAATTCTCGCCTTAGGAATAGCTCCTTCTTGTACTTTCTTCTTCTTCATACGCCAAACCAAGGGTGGGTGGCTTGAGCAAACTTAACTTTTCTATTAAAGTTGGCTCTATCATTATACTTGACATCATCGCACTCGTTCACGCATATGATCTTCTACTCAACGTGTCGCCTACCACGTTCGCTTTTCCGAGATAGTATTGAATAGTGTGGTCGTAGTCTTTCAATAGCTCGAGCCAACGTCATTTGCCGCATGTTGAGTTCTTTTTGAGTGAAGAAATATTTAAGGCTTTTATGGTGCGAATATATCTCCACTTTCTCCCCATATAGATAGTGCCTCCATATCTTTAAGCGCAGCTTATCAGGCCGCTAACTCTAGATCATGAGTAGGATAATTCCTCTCATACTCTTTAAGTTGTCATGAGGCATAGGCTATGACTTTCCCACGTTGCATGAGAACACATCCTAACCCTTTGCACAAGCATCATTTGAGATAACAAATCCATCCGAACAGGATGGTATTGTTAGAACAGTCTTAAAATAAGTCTCCTCTTAAGCTCTTGGAAACTCTTCTCGCATTCTTCGCTCTAAACAATTTTGTATCCTTCCGAGTTAGGCGAGTTAATGGAGTAGCGATTCGAGAAAACCCTACCACGAATCTCCGATAATAACCAATTAAGCCCAAAAAGCTACGTACTTGAACACCGACTTCGGTTGCTCCCAACTTTGTATTGCTTCAATCTTCACCGGATCAATATATACTCCATGTTTCAACACCACGTGCCCAAGGAATGCTACTCCCTCGAAGCGTAACTCTCATTTCTTTAATTTGGCATATAGTTTGTTTTCACGAAGCCTTTGAGTACCGACTTCAAATGGTGCTCATGATCTTCACGACTTTTGGAATATATAAGGATGTCATCAATAAAGACAACAACAAACCGATCCAAATATTCCTTGAATACTCGGTTCATCATATCCATGAAAATTCAAGAGACATTAGTCGATCCGAAAGACATGACTAAGAATTCATAATGCCCGTCTCGAGTTCTAAAGGCGCCTTTGGAATATCCTCGCCTCTAATCTTCACCGATGATATCGAGAACGAAGATCGATTTTGAAAAGAATTGTGCCCTTGCAAATCGGTCAAACAAGTCATCAATACGAGGTGAGGATACCTATTCTTGATAGTGACATGGTTCAATTCCGATAGTCGATACAAAAGTCGCATACTCCCCGTCTTTCTTCTTTACAAATAAAACAGAGCACCCCAGGAGATGTACTAGGGCCAATGAAACCGATGTCCAACAATTCCTCGTAGTTGGACCTTTAACTCTGAAGTTCAATAGGAGCCATTCGATATGGGGTTTTAGAAATGGGCTTTGTACCGGTTCAAGATCAATAAAGAATTCAACTTCACGTTACGGGGTAGACCGGAAGTTCTTCAGAAATCGTCGGGAAAAGTCAATAACAACAGAATATTATTCAAATTTGGCGTGTCTTTATTTAAATCCATAACATGGGCTAAGAAAGCTTGACATCCGTTTTTCAATAAACGAATAGCTTTATGATTAGATATAGCGGTGATTGATTTTAATGGTTTAGTTGCTTGAATTGCATACAACAAAGTTGGTTAGGAATATGAAAACTAACAACCTTACGAAAATAATCAATTTTGGCATGATGAGTAGTTAACCAATCAATCCCTAAAATCACATCAAACAGCAAGTATCTTTAAAGAGATAAGGTCAACGGGTAAGGTAATGGTGCCAACTTGAATCAAACAAGATTTATAAACAATGGATGTGATGAAAGTTTCTCCTAACGGAGTTTCCACAGATAGGTCAAAGTCTAATTTCTCCTAGAGTCAAGTTTAAACGTTGAGCACATGCGGGAGAGATAAATGAATGGGTAGCACCGGTGATCAAGTAATGTATAAACTTCGCAAGAATTTATAAATAGCTTACCCGTGATCACCTCGTTTGGGTTCCTCGCATTATGACCGATCACAACAAACGCTCTTCCGGAATCGTTGACTTTGACTTTTACTGGGACGATCTTTTGAGTCACCGTCCCATTTGAACTAGGTTTCGCTACCGCATAATCTCGAAGCGATATGTCCTTTCCTTTCCATAATTATAGCATACCTTGAATCTGTTGTGGGCGGTTTGGACTAATATGTCCCTCTTTCCCACATTTATAGCATATAACCGGTGGTGGTCGTCTCTCTCCCTTAGAACTAGTTCTTCTTAGACCGCTGTCTTCTTCACATGGTCATTGTTAAATCTCCTCTTTTAAAATCTCCTCCCCTCGCTTTCTTCTATTTTCATGGCCATGATTACCACCAGAGTGGTTACCATTTTTGTCTGTCTGCTTTCTTTCTCCATTTGGTTATCATTATTACATTGATCGCTATCTCTGATACGATCCTCGGTTGTGGTCCCTCGAGTTGACCGTACTCGTTATCTCGCTCTAATAATTGAGCCACATTTTACAACATCTGAATAGAGAGAAAGTTTATGAGAAATGAGATCTTGGCGTATCTTGGGGTTTCAAACCTCTAAGAAACATCCAGCGTCATCGTTCCTCATTCTCCACCAAATGAGGTGCAAACACGGATAACTCGCAAACTTTGCCTCGTCTTTGAGACACCGTCATGTTGTTTTGCTCTAATCGATGAACTCCACTTCCTTCATATGACGAACACTTTCGGAAAGTATTTGTCATTAAATAGTTCTGAAACGTTTCCCAAGACATCTTGAAAAGTGGTTTGGATGGATACGCGCTTCGAGACTCCCACCAAATGATCTACCTTGCCACGAAAATAAAAGGTGGCGAATGGAACCTTCTGTTCCTCCGTGCATCCCAAGACATCGAATATCTTGGTAATTTGTTTGACCCATGTTTTCGCCGCGATCGGATCTGGCTTTCCCTTAAATTCGTGGTCCCAACTCTTTGAATCGCTTGGTTGTGACAACCTGGTGAATTGCTATCATTTCCTCCTCAGATTTTGAACACGAGTCTCCTCGTCTGCGATTTTGCATGAATCGCAAAAAGCTTCTAAACAACCCCTCGTTCATCATCTACTAAGTGGTGTTGTTCACGGGAGGAACATTACCACCACTGTTGCACGTTCTCCTCGTTGGTGAGTCTGAGGCGTCTCCACGGTCTCATTTCCATTGTTAATATTCTCGATCGACATTCTCAAATACTATCATAAAACATAGGTTAATTAAGGAAATCAATATATCACATAATATCCTTATATCTTGACCAACTAAAAAAATAAGCTTAGGTAGGACACACTAGCGAAGGATTTACTCGTCTCTCCCTCCTAGTTCTATTCCCCGATCTCCGGAGAGATCATATCCTAAGCTCGATACTAATCATGGCCCCCAAAATAGGTATACATCACACCTATTACGAGTTGTCAATACATGGTACGTAAACAACTACAACTTTATTATTATAACAAGAAAAGCGTGAGTTTTAATACAAATATTATCTTCTAGACAATTTCTATACTCAAATAAATCCTCATCACATTTATTGATACTTTATTTTACAAAATGGTGAGGACTACTAAACAATCCTTTCTAAAACCTTCATTCCATACCCAGGCTACGTACTCGCTATATTCTCGCCTCACGAGAAGAAAAATGGAACAAAAAGGAAAAGGTGAGCTCAACTAGCCCGATAAAGAATATTATGACTAAGATAATATACAACAAATTACCATTAGTCTTCAACAGGAAAAATCTAATAGAATACAATAGACAACAAATTTTAAATCAATATTCAGCGGGAAATAATAATTCATTAGAAGAGTTAAGTAGAGAATGCAAACTACTATCTTCTATGTATGAATTTAAAAGTTCATCGTCTATCTTTTATCCTGTAACATCAATCAATATACATCTGAATCAAATATTCATCTTTTACACTACAGCCAAAGATATTAATCGATTAATCATGTTCATCTAAACACACATTCATCTTTGCACTTCTGACCAAAGATATTCTTGAAAATCATTCATCTTGCACTACTGGGCCAAAGATATTCAATAATATCATCATTTAAGACCGAGGATGATGAAAAATATTTTAAAGAAACGAATCCAATTGAAACAAAATGACAAGGATTAAGGATTAAGGATTAGTACTTTGTTTTATCCATGTTCGAAATACCTCAAAAATAATCATAGTGGTGTAAAATTCAAGAATGATCAAAATATGGATACAATCAAAGCTAGTATCCGTAATAGATATTTTAGACGAAAAGAAAAAATTTTTATTTTTCTATGAATAGTGCCCGAATGATTCGTGAATAGTTCAGATATCGTGAATAGTCTTGATATCGTGAATAAGTAACTCAAACACCAAAAGATAAAATTCCACAAAAACATCTTCACGCTTCATGAATAGTACTCGTGAATAGTAACTCATAAAAAGTAATTCGTGAATAGTAACTCATGAATAGTAACCCCGACATGAAAAAGTTCCAAATTTGATAAAAAGTTCCAACCAATATTTCAAAGATAATGATATTGAAGAAATAATATCATTTGAGAAGAAAATAACATCCTTACCTCGAAAGATTAGTACTTACATTTGGAATCTGGGTATAGTCTTTTTGAAGGAACTTGCACCGTCTAACAATACTCAAAGTATACTCACAAGAATACGCTCAATATATCGAGAGAGAAATAGAGAGAAACTTCAGTTTCTGTTGTGTTTTTCAATTCTAACCTAAGTACCCTATTTATAGGAAAATGCTTAGAACACTAAAGAAGAAAATTGAATATAATATTAATATATTTTTCACATTTTCTTTAGCCCACCTTAGACAACTGATCTCAGCCCATTTGAATCACATGTGAGGCCAACTTAGTTGCAAAAAACGTTTTTCTCAAAATAATTAACTAAAACTCCCAAAAATTAATTATTTCGGAACTTCGGAACTTCAATAATTAATAATAAATAGCCCTTTCATCAGAAAATTCAAATCACGCGAGTTTTTATAGGAAATTCAATTCTCTACAACTTTGCAGAAGAAAGATTTTCCAAATTCCAAATAGAAATTGACCGAAATCCACAAACAGGCGATTTTACAGGCTATAATCAAATTTCAGTCAATAAATGGGGTCCACCAACATGTTTAACATGTTTTAAACATTTATTGCAACAAAAATACTCTTCCTCCTCGTATACTCATATATCCCACATTCGTTGTAAAAATATCACCATTATTATATTATTAAAATATAATAATATATTTAAATGAATTATTTTATGAGAAAAAGATAAAATTTCAATTTTCAACAATTGTCACATTAAAATTTTTCTCCATCTATATCCACATAAAATCAATATTTTCCTCATCATATGAATCAATAATTAATTATTCACAAATAATATTACGAAATCACAATATTGACAACCGAGCGGTTCTCAGGAAAGAGGGGCTTTCCATAAAGAATTTCTTCTTCTTGGCGCGCAATTAGGTGACCAAACCTCTCCTTAGACGTAACTTTCTAGACATTGCCAATAATGTTATCTAATAATATTATTCCGAGATAATATGAATTATTACTTCGATAATGAAAATTACTTTGTGTAATGACAATTATTGAAACAACAAAGAATATAAAATATCAACGCAGAAGAATTATTAACTCAATAATCGAATCTTTGAGCGATAATTCATCGTAACCATTATTGAGTAGTGCCTTCTTCGTAAGAATAAATAATTGGTGCAATACTGGTAATACTCTTGTGTTTTAACCACCGGTATTTTAACAAGATGATACTTGATATAACCACGCCGCTATTTTTAAACCACTTATATTTGTCGTTTTCTTCATCCAATCGCTTTTTTGTTTATGGGGCCCACACATGGTCATTTGTGTCAGTATTTAATAATATTCCCAAACGATCGAATATTCCACGACCAAATGAATATTCCCCGACAACAATGAATATTTTATAACCACTTACTTATTTTGAAGTATTTGCGTATTTTACCCCTAACTATCCACATTAATCAAATCAACCCTTACTATTTCAAAATAATCAATAGAGAAAATTAAATTTCATTAATAATAAGTTGGGGTCTTACAACCTCCCCTCCTTATGAAATTTCGTCCTCGAAATTGACGTACGTACATGGTGTTTCGAAAAGGTGAGGATACCTCGCTTTTGAACGAGCCAATTTGGACTTATAACGAAGAAGTTATACGTCCGAGAAGTTCCCAAAATTTCAAAAGCTGTAAATTTTTCTAAGCCACAGAGTGGCGCTGCGGCGCCAGTCCCAGAGTTTTGATAGACAAGAAGGTTTACAAGTATAGAAAGAAAGATAACTCATTAGTAATGAAATAAAGTGTTAATATAACATTGTTAAGGCATTGTTAGACACTTAATGTATGATGATTAAAGGTTAATAATCAATTGAAAGATTAACGTAATGAGAATAACGTAATGTGCTAAGCCGACTGTATAAATTTGTTGACCAAGTTGATTATGAATCCAATGGTTTGCAATACCAGTATGGATTATGTAATTACTTAATGAACATGATAAGACCTTTCCTAAATCACTGTTATAGTGATGACTTTAGGAATTTAATGTTGTTTAATGAGTAGTGAAACGACGAACATAAAGTATAGAGAACGTGAACAATATTCAATAGTGATAAGGCCTATAACGTTAAGAGTTACAACTACAAGTTGTTAAGTAATACGTGAACATAAACGGAATGCAATAAATTGTACTTAATAAATGACGATCGAGTCTCGATTAATGTATGGATGTTAGTAAGGAGTGAGGAAGGATGATTAACTCAAAACGAGATGGATTAATGAAGTAAATCTACATAAGACATAGAAGAGAAAAAAGTTGGTAAGAATAATGTAAAAGATAATGGCAAGCCAGAACCAATAGTAACAAATCTAACATATGATTAAATTAAGAAGAAGGGTAAGATTTATTAGGAACCATGTATGTTCATTCATGACCTAATGTGGTATGTTATGTGGTTATGTATTGTAGAGACCGTAAAGACTGAAAGGAAAAGTTATTTTTACTATAGCAGACGCTAAAGGCAAGTTTTTCTTAAATGTTTGTCTAACCTTCGTGTTAGCCAAGTTTTCTGTGATTCATGTTATATGATGCATGAATGATTTTAAAGAAAGGGTCGATGCCGCTTTAACTTTATTGAGACTAATCTTGAAGATTGATTGATTTATTTACAAGTCTTTCAATATAGAATTTTTAACGCTATCCTACGCCAATTGTTTGGTACGGATTCAAGGTAAGCCTGAGTTTGAATAAACAAATGTATTTTCATCGATTATTCGATGGGCACGCGAGGTTGCAAAAACTTAAACATAAACACATTTAAAGAATGTAGTGTTGATCAACATAGAGTAATATGGGCTGATCACCCAGAAATGCTCGTAAGATATATCGGACTTACGGACTTAGTATCGGGTTATCCTTTTCAAAGAAATTATGAACTGCTCATGGTCTTAAGCTAGAATTTATGTTTTACTGAATATTGTTATTGTAAAACGTTTTGAAGGAAAAGAAGTGCCAACCCAAGGCCAAATAGTGGGGACGCATCACCAAGCACAGTGTCATCATCTACTGCTAACTCGCACCGCGACGCGAGTTAAAGAGCTAAAAGTGGCGCCGCGATGCCAGTCCTAGAGTTTTGATAGACAAGATGGTTTACAAGTATAGAAAGAAAGGTAACTCATTAGTAATGAAATAAAGTGTTAATATAACATTGTTAAGGCATTGTTAGACACTTAATGTATGATGATTAAAGGTTAATAATCAATTGAAAGATGAACGTAATGAAAACAACGTAATGTGCTAAGCTGACTTTAGAAATTTGTTGACCAAGTTGATTATGAATCCAATGGTATGCAATACCAGTATGGATTATGTAATTACTTAATGAACATGATAAGACCTTTCCTAAATCACTATTATAGTGATGACTTTAGGAATTTAATGTTGTTTAATGAGTAGTGAAACGACGAACTTAAAGTATAGAGAACGTGAACAATATTCAATAATGATAAGGCCTATAACGTTAAGAGTTACAACTAAAAGTTTTTAAGTAATACGTGAACGTAAACGGAATGCAATAAATTGTACTTAATAAATGACGATCGAGTTTTGATTAACGTATAGATATAAGTAAGACATGAGGAAGGATGATTAACTCAAAACGAGTTGGATTAATGAAGTAAATCTACATAAGACATAGAAGAGAAAGAAGTTGGTAAGAATAATGTAAAAGATAATGGCAAGCCGAAACCAATAGTAACAAATCTAACATATGATTAGATTGAGAAGAAGGGTAAGATTCATTAGGAACCATGTATGTTTATTTATGACCTAATGTGGTATGTTATGTGGTTATGTATTGTAGAGACCGTAAAGACTGAAAGGAAAAGTAATTTTTATTATAGCAGACGCTGAAGGCAAGTTTTTCTTAAATGTTTGTCTAATCTTCGTGTTAGCCAAGT
This sequence comes from Panax quinquefolius, assembly GCA_020205615.1. NCBI lineage: Eukaryota > Viridiplantae > Streptophyta > Magnoliopsida > Apiales > Araliaceae > Panax > Panax quinquefolius. Next base: position 85,902,368 of record CM035155.1, on the reverse strand, counting down.
TTTCTGTGATTCATGTTATAAGATGCATAAATGATTTTAAAGAAAGAGTCGATGCCAATTTTGACTCGGCTAGACTAATCTTGAAGATTGATTGATTTATTTACAAGTCTTTCAATATAGAATTGTTAACGCTATCCTACGCCAATTATTTGGTACAGATTCAAGGTAAGCCTGAGTTTGAATAAACAAATGTATTTTCATTGATTATTCGATGGGCACGCAAGGTTTCCAAAACTTAAATGTAAACACGTTCAAAGAATGTAGTGTTGATCAACATAGAGTACTATGGGCTGATCACCCAGAAGTGCTCGTAAGATATATCGGACTTACGGACTTAGTGTCGGGTTGTCCTTTTCAATGAAATTATGATCTGCTCATGGTATTGGGCCAGAATTTATGTTTTACTAAATATTGTTATTGTAAAACATTTTGAAGGAAAAGAAGTGCTATTTTGAATTATCGATAGTACTTCGTAACTATTGTTCAGTTACTAAAGATATAAGATTCCTATGCTTCAAGCATGTTGTTTAATAAAATTGTTGTACTTGCTAAGCTTCTTATGCTCATTCTTGCTTGAACCATATGAATGCAACTAGGATCGAACGAACCAAGGGATCTGACAATGATAGAGGCAAGACGAAGCTAAACGATTAGTTTACCTTGTAATAAACTAGTAAGTTGTATATATTATAGAATGATGAACAAAGAATGTAATGGTTTTAGAACCTGGGAATGGGATGTAATATTATTAATGTAATAAGAATGTTGTTGATACAAACATTTTGATGTCGTTTCAATAGAATGAATGTACAGTTATGAGTACCGTGTAACACCATCTCTCGGGTTGGAAGATACCTGGATTTGGGGGCGTCACACCTTACCCTTATCCTTGGCGGAACCATTAATCCGTTTGATCTTAGCTGTGTTCATATGGTTCAAGCAAGAGTGAGCATGACTAGCTCAACAAGTACAACAATTCTAATAAATAAGATGCTTGAAATATGAAAATCATATATCTTCTATAACTGAACAATAGTTACGAAGTACTATCGATAATTCAAAATAACACTTCTTTTCCTTCAAAACGTTTTACAACACCAATATTAAGTAAAATATCAATTTCAGTCCAAGAACTTACGAGCACTTCTGGGTGATGAGCCCATAGTACTCTATGTTGATCAGCACTACATTCATTAAACGTGTATACGTTTAAGTTGTGGCAACCTCACGTGCCAGTCGTTAAACAACAAAACATTTTAGCATTCTCAGTCTTCATTTGAAAACCACACCAATATAACTTGGTAATACATGGACCATGCTTTGATAGAAACATAATATAAGTCTAGCCGAATGAGTTAGCTTTGACTTCATCATACAATACTTCATGCGCAAGAATACATGAATTACAAAGCTTATCCAGATTAAACTGAAACAAGGGTTATAATACTTTCCTTTAGCGTCTGCTACAGTTAATAACACGTTCTTTGTTTAAGTCTTTAAGTCACTATAGTAATTATAATATCACATAAAACATTAGGTCATGAATGAACATACATAGTCCCTAATGCATCTTACCTTTCTTCTCAATCTAATTATAACTTAGATTTGCTCTTATTGGTTTCGACTTTTCGTTAAATCGTTCTCATTACGTTCATGTTTGATTACTTATCTTCAACCTTTAGACAACATAAATAAAGTTTAACAATACCTTACAATGCTTTATTAAGTTCCTCAGTTTATTACTAATGAGTTACTGTTCATTCTATACTTGTAAACCTTCATTACTGTCTAAAACCTAGGACTGGCGTTGCGGCGCCGGTCATTTCCCTTCATCTCGTGCTGCGGTGCGAGTTAGTAGTAGCTAGAGCCCTGCCTTGGCGCTGTGGCACCACACTCGACACTCATGTTTGCACCGCGGTGCGATTCTGTAGTATGACATTGCACTATATATGGCGCTGCAGTGCCACCAATATACCTTGGGTTGGCACCGCGATGCCAACTCTGTGTACCAAAAAATTTTGACAGACTTTTTACTTTGCGAAACTCCCGAACGCATAAGTTCTACATTATAAGTCCGAATCGTCTCATTCAAAAGCCTACGATTCACAAATTACATACTCTACATGCTCATATAAGAATTTTATCTATTTGACTTTGTTTGCTAAAATTTCACCTATTAGTTCAATTTTTAACGAAAATGATAAACGTTCGTGAATGTTCAACGCTCGTTTCTTCGTTCGAAATTGGAATCTAGTCATTTTCGAGTCTGCAACTCTATAATACCAAATATGACTTGTTTCCATCAAAACCAATGTTTCTGAGTTTAAACACAAAATACGACTTCCATTCTGAGAATTTCACGAATTCGACGATTATCGTCCAATCATATGAATTCTGGAGAAACTTCATTACTAATGATATGATCATGGTTCTAAATGGATTTTACCATCATATGAACATTTCAAAGTACTTATAATATCAACTTATTTAGATTCAAGTTGTTTATTCATAACTTATTTGTCTTAAGTCCATTCATTACTCAATTCTTATGATTATTTAGAATACATGCTTATTAAGTTACAATTCTCTTATCATCCTACAATGATAGAGATGAAGATGTATTAGACAAGAGTCTTACCCTTAAAGAACTTGTACTTCTCTTCTTTGAAAACCTAACAAAGGTTGTCTTGACTTATATGTGCTTATTCTCCCTAACACTTAAGTTGCTTTGTATTTTGAAGTTGTTAGTGTTTTGAATAATGAACAAATGTCTAGCAAACATCCTCTATTTATAGGCTTGACAAAGTTAGGGTAGTTTAGTCTTTTAGGCCCTTCCACCTCCTTACTTACCTCCTTACTATTCCTTTGCTTTAGCCTTAAGTAAACTTGTTCATTACTCATTTTTCTTGCCCATCACATAATATATCCAATACTTGATCACCACATAAAGTACTTGGCCATTAGTTCACCCATGGGTTGCTCCATGGTTCAAGCCTAACCCATTGGATCATGACATTGGGCTTAACTTAGTTAACTTAGCTTATTACTATTGGGCTTGCATTACTTTACTTTGGGCTTGCATCTTAATTCATATTGGACTTATGTATCCTATATAATCCATTCATTTATTCACAATTGCCTTAAAGCCTTAGTACATATTATATACATATAATACTCATATTCTAGTTCGTATACTAATTCGTAATATATGTTATTCCACTCTCCATACATACTCGTATAATACTCAGTATTATACTTACATTCAATACCTCGTACAATACCTATGTATCATACAATCAATACATTCTCTTCTTAACGTTTCATATTCCTAACGTTCTCTAATTAAGTCCGCATGCGAAATATTGCTTTTTCCATACTTAGATTATTATTACATAATCCATTTACCTTGATATTATAACATTACGTATTTCTCGGAAGTTCAAAATAATTCCCGAGCGAAAATTGATGAACAGTGTTTTTGGAAAATTTCTCGGAAAACTTTTAATTTTTGTCTTAGAAATTCAAACACTTTATTTCTCTAACGTAGTTAAAATACTACGATGTTCCAACGTTTCTAGGTTATAGAACGATATTCATCTTATCAACACATAATAATAACAAATAATATTATTTTATTCATTATTAAATCATTTACAAAAGGTTCGATTTTCTGGGGCGTTACACTCTCTCCCCCTTATAAGGATTCTGTCCCCAGAATCTCGCTATATAAAAAAAAATTACACAAACAATTGAGGATAATTATTTTTCATCTTCTCTTCCAATTCCCACGTTGTTTCTTCTACATTATGGTTTTTCCATATCACCTTCACGGAAGGTATGACTTTGTTCTGCAGAACTTGCACTTTCCTATCTACAATTTGAATCGACAATTCTTCATATGTTAAGTCCTTCTTGATATGAATAGGCTCATATTCTATCACGTGTTTATAATCTATCTTATAAGGACTTTACATGGATACGTGAAACACATTATGTATTCGTTATAGGTTTGGAGGTAATGCTATCATGTAAGCTACCTCACCCACCCATTTTAATACTTCGAAGGGTCCTATAAACCTCGGACTTAACTTTCACTTCTTTCCAAAGCGTATCTTTCCTTTCCAGGGAGATACCTTCAGAAAGACGTAAGAGCCTACTTCAAATTCTCTATTTTCTCGATGCAAATCAATAAATTTCTTCTGTCTGTCTTGAGCTGCTACTAGATGCATCTGTATTAGTTTAACGATGCCCTGCTGTTTGTTGCACCAATTCAGGTCCTAGCATTCGACGTTCTCCCACCTCATCCCAATATAGTATTGTTCTGCATTTCGTCCCAAACAAAGCTTCGTAAGGTGGCATACCTATACTTTCATGATAACTATTGTTATACGCAAACTCTACTAATGGTAGATGATCATCCCAACTACCCTTCAAATCCATGACGCAAGATCTCAACATATCTTCTAACGTCTGAATTGTCCTCTCGCTTTGTCCATCGGTTTTGTGGATGATATGTCGTACTCAGCTTCAACTGCGTTCCCAACTACTCTTGTAGACTCCTCCAAAAGTTTGATGTGAATCCTTGATCACGATCTGACACAATCGATACTAGTACTCCATGTCTGGAAATTATTTCCTTAATATAAAGTCTAGCTAACTGGTCTAGGTTGTATTTGACCCTAATTGGCAAAAAGTGAGCCGACTTCGTCAACTGGTACACTATTACCCAAATCGCATCATACCCCTTCTGAGTAGTCAAAAGTCCTACAACAAAATCCATCATGATATTCTCCCACTTCCACTCCGGAATTTCCAATGACTGTAGCAAGCCACTTGGTCGTTGATGTTCGGCCTTAACTCTCTGACAAGTCAAGTACCTACTAACATACTCGATGATCTGTCTCTTCATGTTCGGCTACCAAAAACTCTGTCGAAGATCTTGATACATCTTAGTGCTACCAGGATGAATTGAAAACCTCAAACTATGAGCCTCTTGTAGAACCTGCTCCTTTAATTCCGTCTCATTCGGAACCCAAATTCTTCCTTCAAATCTCAATAACCCTTCGTTATCAAGACTATACTTAGTTTCCTTTTCATTGGTTAACAGCTCCTTTACTCAGTCACACTCATCAGTTTTGAACTGCATCTCCTTGACTCTCTCTACGATGGTAGATTGCATCTCTGTCGCAAAAAGTATTTGCCCCTCTTCACTTGGCAACTTCACTTCTATCTCCATTCTAGCCATCTCTATTATTAACTCAGTTGGAGCCATTATCATTGATAACTTTTCCCGACCCTTTCTACTTAAGGCATCGACAACTACATTGGCTTTTCTAGGATGATATAGGATTTCACAGTCGTAATCCTTTATCAACTCCAGCCATCTCCTCTGCCTCATATTCAACTCCTTCTATGTGAAGATATATTTTAGACTCTTATGGTCCATGTATATCTCACATTTCTCCCCATAAAGATAATGTCGCCATATCTGTAATGCAAAAACTACTACGGCCAATTCCAGATCATGAGTAGGGTAAACTTTCTCATAATCCTTCAACTGCCTTGATGCATACGTAATGACCTTGCCATGCTGCATGAGCATGCAACGAAGTCCTCTTTTCGAAGCATCGCTATAAACTACAAAATTTCCTGTGTCACCGGGTAATGACAAAACAGGCGCTTCACTCAATCTCTTCTTCAATTTTTGAAAATTGTCTTTACATTTATCAATCCACGCGTACTTCACTATCTTCCTTGTCAAGTTAGTCAATGGAGTAGCTATCTTCAAAAAATCCTGGATGAATCTCCGATAGTAACCCGTTAACCCTAAGAAACTCTGCACTAACACGCTAACCCTAAGAAGCTCTGCACCTCAGTCGGCGTTTTGGATTGTTCCCAATTCATCACTTCTTCCACCTTCACTAGATCTACTGAAATCCCTTCATGGTCAATGACATGTCCTAAAAACTGCACCTTTTCTAGCTAAAATTCACACTTAGTAAATTTTGCATACAACTTATCCTTTCTTAGTGTCTCAAATACTAACTTTAGGTGTTCAGCATGATCTTCTGGCGTCTTAGAATAGACTAGAATATCACCGATAAACACCACGACGAACTTGTCCAAATATTGCTTGAACACTCTGTTCATCATATCTATAAATGCAGCTGGTGCATTAGTTTATCCAAATGACATCACTAAAAACTCGTAACGACCATAACGAGTCCTGAATGCTGTCTTTGGTACATCCTCCTTCCTAACCTTCAATTGATGATACCATATTCTTAAATCTATTTTAGAAAAATACTTAGCCCCTTTCAACTGATCAAAAAGATCATCGATCCTAGGCAATGAGTATTTATTCTTTATCGTTAACTTGTTCAACTCTCGGTAATCAATACAAAGTCTTAACGATCCGTCCTTCTTCTTGACAAACAATACCGGTGCTCCCCATGGCGAAACACTAGGTTGTATGTACTTCCTGTCCAACAGTTCTTATAACTACACCATCAACTCCTTCATCTCCACTGGCGCCATACGATACGGTGCCCTAGAAACTTGTGTCGCTCCTGACACGATGTCTATTATGAACTCGGTTTCCCTATCCAGCGGAAGACCCGGCAGTTCACTTGGAAATACATCAGCGAATTCATTATCAATAGGTATTTCTTCCATGGTTGCTACCAATCTCTGGGTATCAACAACATGACACATATAACCTACACACCCCTTCCTTAATAATTTCCTCGTTTGTGTTATGGTTAGACAACACGAACGTCCCGACATTCTATTCCCGTAAAATAATACCTGAGGTTATCTTAATGTTCTAATATTCACACATTTCTTCTAAAAATCTATAATTACCCCATGGTTTACCAACCAATCCATCCAGAGAATTTCATCAAATTCTCCTAACTTTATCGGTATTAAATCTACCGATAATTTACAACCCCGAATGTCTAAGCAACAACTCCTATGAATATCTTCAACATGAATTATCTCTTCATTTGTTACCTTAATATTTAAAGGTATAGGAAACTTTTTGGGAAGTAATCCTAATCATCTGGCAAAATCACAAGCTATTAACGAACAAGTAGCACCCGAATCAAATAACACGTAAGCATTGAGGTCGTTGATCGGAATAATACTTGCGACAACGTCCCCTGATGCAACTACATCTTGGACTGTCATATTAAAGGTATGGCCCATCGGCCTACCCGGCTGCGCTAGACCCCCAATAGCTAACTTCCCGCTATTAGTGCCCCAGTTCCCGTTCGTCCCCTTCTTTGGGCAGTTCTTTGCCATGTGGTCAGTTAACCCACACACAAAGCATCCATGATTCTTCTTCGAACATGGACAGTTAGGTGAGATATGCCCTTCCTATCCACAGTTGTAGCATACGGCCTTCCCCTTGAGACAAACTCCTAAGTGAGTCTTCCCTCAGGTTTTGCAGGCCTGCATCCTCCTCTTCTGGTCTCCTTGCTTCACTCATGTATTCCCAGCACTAAACGCCTTCCTTTTCTATCCCTCGTCACTACTGCTGGCTCCTTCGACCTTCAATGCCCCATCCACTTTCCCCTTATTTTTCTTATCCTTATGGTATTGGCTCAATGCCTCACTACCACCTTCGGTGATTATCGCCTTCTCTAAAGAGGTTCCAAATAAAGTAGTCTGGAATACAGAAATACAGTTATAGAGCCAGGGTTTCAAGCCCTGCTCGAACCATCGCGCCTTCCTTACCTCGGTATCCACTTGGTGTGGAGCAAACCTCGCCATTTCATTAAACTTGGCGGCGTATTGGGGAACTGTCATGTCCGCTTGTTTCAACTCGAGAAACCGCATCTCCATCCTTCCCTGCATGCTTGTGGGAAAGTAGTTCTCGAAGAATATCTCCTTGCACCTCTCCCACGTTACGTTCCCAATATCCGCTCTGGCCTGATTGGCCTCCCACCAAAAGTTAGCCTCTCCCTTCATAATGTAGGTTGCAAAGGCAACCTTCTGGGCCTCGTCGACATTTGCTATCACAAATGCCTTCTCGATTTCTTTTACCCATATTTGGGCTTTGATAGGGTCCATAGTTCCTTTGAACTTCGGCGGACCAACACTCTTAAAATCCTTAATGGTCTTAGCTCGTGCTACTCCCGGATTTACGGGGATATTAGTCCCAGTTCTATTAAATGCGGCTGTTATTAAATTAACAAACTCCTACATTGGGTTAACCGGACCTCCCTCTGGTTGATTTACATTAGCTCCTTGGTTTTGTTGTGCTCTTCTCGGCAACATTTTGCTGATACAATAAACAACACATCGTGTTATTATTTCCTTCTTATTAGTTAGTTATTATTCAATATTAGCAATAACTTCAACATTCATTGCTCAGTTGTTTCGTAAAAAGACTTATATTCATTCATTGTAGTATAATACTACATCGTTCCATTACACAACCTAAGCTAATTACAATACTATCCCGCTATTGCTTTCCAAAAATTGGGATTTACAAAAGACTGCCCTTTGTTATACAAAAGAGGGTTTTACGTCACTACTAGATACAAATATTTAATATCTAAATTACTCTATTCACTAATAGATCACATCTGCCTCAAGGCATTATCAAAATCTGCCTTGACAAGACCGACAATAATATCACGGCTGATAGTATGCCACGTCTGCCCTGCCTCTACCGGATAACCAGCTACCTGTTGCTAGAAATTTGTGTGAGAACTCCTATGGATATAGGACATTCTCCCTATCTTCTGACGTTTGGTTTTTAGCTCCTCCTTGAGCTCAAAAACCTCATGCTTCAACTCGTGGACTTTGTCCTTAGCCAAAATCCTCTCATCGTGTTCTTGCTCCCACATGGACTCCACGTCTGTCTTTTCCTCTATAACAGCTTGGAGCTTTGCCTGCAGCACCTTAACCTCCTAATAGTAATGGATATTTCTATCCAACACTGACATGAATAATGACATCATTGACTCCCCCGGAGCCATCCCCTTGAGACAAACTCCTAAGTGAGTCTTCCCTCAGGTTTTGCAGGCCTGCATCCTCCTCTTCTGGTCTCCTTGCTTCACTCATGTATTCCCAGCACTAAACGCCTTCCTTTTCTATCCCTCGTCACTACTGCTGGCTCCTTCGACCTTCAATGCCCCATCCACTTTCCCCTTATTTTTCTTATCCTTATGGTATTGGCTCAATGCCTCACTACCACCTTCGGTGATTATCGCCTTCTCTAAAGAGGTTCCAAATAAAGTAGTCTGGAATACAGAAATACAGTTATAGAGCCAGGGTTTCAAGCCCTGCTCGAACCATCGCGCCTTCCTTACCTCGGTATCCACTTGGTGTGGAGCAAACCTCGCCATTTCATTAAACTTGGCGGCGTATTGGGAAATGCATGTCCGCTTGTTTCAACTCGAAACCGCATCTCCATCCTTCCCTGCATGCTTGTGGGAAAGTAGTTCTCGAAGAATATCTCCTTGAACCTCTCCCACGTTACGTTCCCAATATCCGCTCTGGCCTGATTGGCCTCCCACCAAAAGTTAGCCTCTCCTTCATAATGTAGGTTGCAAAGGCAACCTTACGTTTCGTCGACATTTGCTATCACAAATGCCTTCTCGATTTCTTTTACCCATATTTGGGCTTTGATAGGGTCCATAGTTCCTTTGAACTTCGGCGGACCAACACTCTTAAAATCCTTAATGGTCTTAGCTCGTGCTACTCCCGGATTTACGGGGATATTAGTCCCAGTTCTATTAAATGCGGCTGTTATTAAATTAACAAACTCCTACATTGGGTTAACCGGACCTCCCTCTGGTTGATTTACATTAGCTCCTTGGTTTTGTTGTGCTCTTCTCGGCAACATTTTGCTGATACAATAAACAACACATCGTGTTATTATTTCCTTCTTATTAGTTAGTTATTATTCAATATTAGCAATAACTTCAACATTCATTGCTCAGTTGTTTCGTAAAAAGACTTATATTCATTCATTGTAGTATAATACTACATCGTTCCATTACACAACCTAAGCTAATTACAATACTATCCCGCTATTGCTTTCCAAAAATTGGGATTTACAAAAGACTGCCCTTTGTTATACAAAAGAGGGTTTTACGTCACTACTAGATACAAATATTTAATATCTAAATTACTCTATTCACTAATAGATCACATCTGCCTCAAGGCATTATCAAAATCTGCCTTGACAAGACCGACAATAATATCACGGCTGATAGTATGCCACGTCTGCCCTGCCTCTACCGGATAACCAGCTACTGTTGCTAGAAATTTGTGTGAGAACTCCTATGGATATAGGACATTCTCCCTATCTTCTGACGTTTGGTTTTTAGCTCCTCCTTGAGCTCAAAAACCTCATGCTTCAACTCGTGGACTTTGTCCTTAGCCAAAATCCTCTCATCGTGTTCTTTCTCCCACATGGACTCCACGTCTGTCTTTTCCTCTATAACAGCTTGGAGCTTTGCCTGCAGCACCTTAACCTCCTAATAGTAATGGATATTTCTATCCAACACTGACATGAATAATGACATCATTGACTCCCCTGGAGCCATCTCTGCTGCTATAGTTATCAGGTTGTAGGACACTACCTCCACCTCTTCTTCTATCATACCATCGAATACTAACATTAGATCCCATCGAATACTAACATTAGATCAGGATCCTCTGAGTCTTCTGACTCATTGACAACTATCTCTGGTTCTTCTGCCATGGGTTTTAGTATAGCCTCTATTTGGTTAACCTATTCTTCCCTAACTGCTCGCACATCTAACTGCATTCCATTTACTCCTGACATCTACACAAAACAATTAAGTTGATTAGTACATGTCAGTAGAATATTAAAAACACATAACATATTCATAATGCATTTTTATAAGGTTATTTTCTTCTTTTACTTCTTTTACTTCTCTTAAGGTTATGACTTAAGGTTTTTAATTTCCCCCCTTAAGTTTTATAACCTAATGCTTTGATACCAACCTGTGATGCCCCCAAATTTGAGTCTCTTCTAACCCGACAGATGGTGATACACGGTACTACCCTTCACACATACATTCAATTGAAAAGCTTCAAAAGAATGAATATATCTTCTATATATTAAAAATAATATTTACATTTCCCCAAGTTCTTTATAACCATTACATTCTTCTTATCATAATATCAAATATATACAATCATTCAACCTATACTATTACATAAGTATTTTATGGGTTCGTCTTTGCCTTGCCCTTATCCTTGCCGGAACCTTCAGTCCGTTCGATCTTAGTTGTGTTCATACGGTTCAAGCAAGAGTGAGCATGACTAGCTCAGCAAGTACAACAATTCTAATAAATAACATGCTTGAAACATGGAAATCATATATCTTCAATAATTGAACAATAGTTACGAAGTACTATCAATAATTCAAAAAAGCACTTCTTTTCCTTCAAAACGTTTTACAACAACAATATTGAGTAAAACATCAATTTCAGTCCAAGACCTTGAGCATTTCATAAGTTCTCTTAAAAAGGATATTACGGCACTAAGTCCGTAAGTCCGACATTACTTACGAGCACTTCTGGGTGATCAGCCCATAGTACTCTATGTTGATCAACACTATATTCATTAAACGTGTGTACGTTTAAGTTGTAGCAACCTCACGTGCCTGTCGTTAAACGACAAAAAATTTTAGCATACTCATTCTTCGTTTGAAAACCACACCAATATAACTTGGTAAATCATTGACCATGCTTTGATAGAAACATAATATAAGTCTAACCGAATGAGTTGACTTTGACTTCATCATACAATACTTCATGCGTAAGAATACATGAATTACAAAGCTTGTCCAGATTAAACTGAAACAAAGGTTAGAATACTTGCCTTTAACGTCTGCTACAGTTAATAACATGTTCTTTGTTTAAGTCTGTAAGTCTCTACAGTAATGATAATATCACATAACACATTAGGCCATGAATGAACATACATAGTCCCTAATGTATCTTACCTTTCTTCTCAATCTAATTATAACTTAGATTTGTTCTTATTGGTTCCGGCTTTTCATTAAATCGTTCTCATTACGTTCATGTTTGATTACTTATCTTCAACCTTTAGACAACATAAATAAAGTTTAACAATACCTTACAAGGCTTTATTAAGTTCCTCAGTTCATTACTAATGAGTTATTGTTCATGTTATACTTGTAAACCTTCATTACTGTCTAAAACCTAGGACTGGGGCTGCGGCGCCGGTCATTGCCCTTCATCTCGTGTTGCGGCGTGAGTTAGCGATGGCTTGAGCTCGACTTGGCATTGGCTTGCAGCCACACTCACACTTCATGTTCGTGCCATGGCGACTCTGCAGTATGACATTGCACTGTATATGGCACTGCAGTGCCACCAATATACCTTGGGTTGGCTCCGCGGCACCAACTCTGTCCACCAAAAACTTTTGACAGACTTTTTACTTTGCAAAACTCCCAGACGCATAACTTTTAGATTATAAGTCTGAATTGGCTTATTCAAAAGCCTATGGTTCACAAATTACATACTCTACACGCTCATGCAAAAATTTTATCTATTTGACTTCGTTTGCTAAAATTTCACCTATTAGTTCATTTTTTAACGAAAACGATAAACGTTCGTGAATGTTCAACGCTCGTTTTTTCGTTCTAAATCGAAATTCGGTCATTTTTGAGTCTGCAACTCTATAATACCAAATATGACTTGTCTCCATCAAAAACCAATGTTTCTGAGTTTAAACACAAAATACAACTTCCATTCCGAGAATTTTACGAATTCGATGATTATCGTCCAATCGTGTGAATTCTGGAGAAACTTCCTTAATAATGATATAATCATGGTTCTAAATGGATTTTACCATCATATAAACATTTCAAACTACTTATAATATCAACTTATTTAGATTCAAGTTGCTTATTCACAACTTATTCGTCTTAAGCCGATTCATTACTCAATTCTTATGATTGTTTAGCATACATGCTTATGAAGTTACAATTCTCTTATCATCCTACAATGATAGAGATGAAGATGTATTAGATAAGAGTCTTACCCTTGAAGAACTTTTACTTCTCTTCTTTGAAAACCTAACAAAGGTTGTGTTGAATTATATGTGTTTATTCTCCCTAACACTTAAGTTGTTTTGTATTTGGAAGTTGTTAGTGTTTTGAATAATGAACAAATGTCTAGCAAACTTCCTCTATTTATAGGCTTGACAAAGTTAGGGTAGTTTAGTCTTTTAGGCCCTTCCACCTCCTTACTAACCTCCTTACTATTCCTTTGCTTTAGCCCTAAGTAAACTTTCTCATTACTCATTTTTCTTGCCCATCACATAATATATCAAACACTTGATCACCACATAAAGTACTTGGCCATTACTTCACCCATGGGTTGCTCCATGGTTCAAGCCTAACCCATTGGATCGTGACATTGGGCTTAACTTAGTTAACTTAGCTTATTACTATTGGGCTTGCATTACTTTACTTTGGGCTTGCATCTTAATTCATATTGGACTTATACATCCTACATAATCCATTCATTTATTCACAGTTGCCTTAAAGCCTTAGTACATATTATATACATATAATACTCGTATTCTAGTTCGTATACTATTTTGTAATATACATTATTCCACTCTCCATACATACTCGTATAATACTCCGTATTATACTTATATTCAATACCTCGTACAATACATATGTATCATACAATCAATACATTCTCTTCTTAACGTTTCATATTCCTAACGTCCTCTAATTAAGTCCGCATGCGAAATATTATATTTTCCATACTTAGATTATTATTACATAATTCATCTTACCTTGATATTATAAAGTTACGTATTTCTCGGAAGTTCAAAATAATTCCCGAGCAAAAATCGATGAATAGTGTTTTTTGGAAAATTTCTCCAAAAACTTTTATTTTCATCTTAGAAATTCAAACACTTTATTTCTCTAACATAGTTAAAATACTACAATGTTCCAACGTTTCTAGGTTATAGAACGACATTCATCATATCAACACGTAATAATAACAAATAATATTATTTTATTCATTATTAAATCATTTATAAAAGGTTCGATTTTCTGGGGCGTTACAGGTTGAATAGTTTAACATTGGGGTTTTAACACGCTAGAGTACCATAATTCACCAACCATTATCAATACACACATACAGAATATATTTATATCACTAAAATATAATTAATATTATATTATTATTGTCATTCCTTATTCAAAATAAAGAATTAGGGTTTTGAATCCATATCCGACTTTACATCATATATACTATTATTAATTAAGTTAAAATAATTAACTTAATTAATATGAAATAAATTCATATAATAAAATAGTTATTATAATAATTCTAATAATCATATCATATATTGTTGAAATAATATAATATTCATATTTTCATAGAAAATAAATAAATAAAACATTTCTACTACAAAATTAATTTATTATAAAAATATAATTTATAATTATCAATAATTTTAAAAAATTATTTGCAATTATTCATGCAATAAATAAATTTTATTTATCACATATATACATACACTTTACCTTGTTCATATTCCTAACTTTTATTTAAAATAAAAAAAAATATATATAAAATTTCTTATTTAATTATATCAAAATATTGAGTTATTATAAGTGGAATTTTTGATATGTATATTTTGAAAGAGTCTTGCTATATATTACTAAAAATTTATGTTTAATTACGATGGTGACATATATCAATATATGAAATTGAGTATAATTATAAAATTGGTCCACTATATCAAATACAACATAAAAAATATTACTAGTTATATCTACGTAACTTGTAATAATATATATATATATATATATATATATATATATATATCATTTTTCATTTTGAAAATAGGTTCAAATTTACATAATTTGGACCTAAAAAGAGGCAATAAAACGGGGACCTATTCTCAGAGGAACTTTGTAAAAAAAAAAGAAAATAACTAGGAAAGTTGAAACTAAACCCGTGACAGAGAAAAAGTGATGGGGGTTAAATCATGTACATGTACTCTACAAAATTGGGAGGACAAAAATTTTCAATATATCTTAAAAAAGGCCCGGAGAAAAGAAGAAAATTTTAATTACGCCCCTAAATAACTTCCCTTTGATTGCCAATTAGTAAATTTAACATAATGGTCCAATTTCACTATTTTAATTAGTTTAATGTGGCAATTGAAAATATTAAAAATTGAGTAATAAGTAAAAGATGCCAAGTATAGTGGAAAAATTATTAATTTTGCCAGCGAAAAACTTTTCATAATCGTGAATCTTGTTAGCAATTTCTCCAAATGTTGCTAGAATCTCAAAGCTTTGGCCTTGCTCAAGCCTAACCTTAGACAAGCTCATCAAATGATTCTTATATGGCGAAGGGTTTGAAAATCATATTTTCAAAATATAACTTTCATATGTTGTCTAAAAATGAACTTTTCTGTAAATTAAACCATTGTAAATAGGTCCAAAGAGGCACATCACTATTTTCTAAGCACTTAAGCACCTTTTCAAAACTCAAATCACACACACACACTTCATGCATATGGAATGAAAAATTAGCGGTAACTATGTTTAATGTAAGTCGGGGGATGCTTAACACCTTCCCATCGCTTAAGCAAACCCTCGAACTCTATGAATATCAGGTTCCAGACCAATTAAATGGAGTCGCATATTGGGCTATATTGTGAAAACCTTGAAAATTCGGTTGAGTTGGTATAACTATTTAAACTCATACCAATTGATGACTCTGTCTAATTGTGACAACCCCAAATCTAGGTACTTCATTCCCACAAGATTTGGTGCTCACTATCCACAAGTATTACATCTAACTACCCATATTAAAGGATAAACATAATTTAAATAACTTAAACAATAATCTTTCCCATTAAAGGGTTACATTCGTTTAAAACAATCCCAGGTAATCTAACCTTAAACTATTACATAAGTCTGCGGAATACATCACATAAATAAATTAAGTCTTATAACATAACTCATTCAAACAAAATCACATAAATCTTCAACACTTGGACATCTTGCCCTTTCCTTTGATGGAAGATGGCTCATCGACCTTCTCAAGTTTAGTTACAGTGTTAATTGTAAGAGTGAGCAAACAATTGCTCACTGATATAGAGAGTAATAATAATAACAACATGAGAATGAAAAACGTATGTTGAATAATGGTGAACTTGTTCTACGAATCAAAAATAGAAAATAAGCTCGAATTTAATATCTGAGGGTCTTAAGACCACAAACTATGTCCCCGGTATTTAGGTATTATTAACCCAACCTTAACAGTCATTTAGACTATACAGACCCTTCTTTACGTAATTAGGGGGATCAGCCCTTTGTGCCATGTATTGTGCACAAACATCTAAATGTTACACGTACATTATCCTCTATGTTAGGGTTGTTCGTCTCAGTTTGACTTTAGGATTTTCACACTAAAGAAAGTTTAGTTTGGAACTAGCCTATCAGTGGTTCTAGAATTTTAGAACACCATTCAATTATAGATTAGTTCAATCAATAAGAGTTCGCTTGCTATTTGAAGGTTCAATACAATAATATAGAATTGAACAAGGTTATTTAAATCAAAGATCAAATAAAAACAATATACAATTGAGTAGACGTGGTATATATGCAAAGTACTATATTTAAAAGAGTTAGAACAATCTCATTTGAATCAATGTACTAGAATAATATATGCTTTGAATAACAATAACAAGACTTAGGAAAGTGAAACTTGCTTGATGTAACGAATTAGATTACAAGAGCTTGTACAATCATACACAAGATAGATTACGCTTGCTCAACTTTAATATAGAATTTAGGAACTTGTACAACGGTAATTTAGGAATAAAAAGTTTGTTTAACATAAAAGATAACGTAGCTATGAAACTTGCATTAAAGTTTACACGTACATTATCAAACTACGTTTCTTAGCCAATTGTAAAAGATAACTTGCATATAATTCTTGCATCACAACTTAGTTTCTTAGCCAATTGACATGATTCAAATTACGTTGATTTTGTTTCTTGATGTACTAACATAATCTAACATCAATTTACAGATTATACCAAATATTTGACATTAAATTTTGTACTTAAATAAGCCATATTATATAAACATATCACTGTTATTTAATTTTCTTCCTACAATCCAATTTTTAATGAATTAATCACCAACATAAGATAATAGATGATAACTAACAAGTTTAGCAAGAGTATACCTACTTATAATCAACATTTGAAACAATAATTCAACAAAATCAATTACAGAGAACTTTAAATTACAAAATTAAAACTTGGAAATTTTGGAATAGATTATACCTTAAATTTCCTACTAGCAAGATGATAGAATCCTCCCCTAACCCTTATCAATTTACAAAGATTGCTCACAATCCTCTAAAATTTTCCCTTCCTCTCTAATACTCTGTATTTCTATGTTATATAGCCTTAGCGAAAAGCACTCGTAATATACACAGGGCTCCTCTTTCCCGACGTACGTAAGGTGAAAAACAAAAAGTTTACTTCAGTTAAAAATAAGTCAAAGGCCACAAGTCCTTGTTTGGCTACATGCAAATTCCCCTATTCCAATTTATTTTAATAATATTTATATTATATAGTTTTTATTTGTCACAAACGTAACCAATTTAATTAGCTTACACTTATAATAATTATAATTCTTTTATTATAATTATACTTATAATTAATAAATTATAATATATCTAATTTAATTATTAAATTAGACTCAAACATCACTTTATTTAATTTACTTATTTTCTTAAATATTAAAAATTCTTTTAATTTAATTATTTCATTAAATTAAATCTTCAAATCATAAAATTACCATTATTCAAATCTTCAAACAACAAAATTGCCATTATTTTAATTTAATTCACATTAATCAATTTAGTTACTAAATTCTTGCATCACAATTTCATAAATTAATTATTATTCTCTGATAAATAAATTATTTAAAATATTTATTTAATTCAATAAATATTTAAATTATTTACAAAATTTTTGATTGTTACATCCTTCCCTCCTGAAAAGGATTTTGTCCCCAGAATCACGACTCGACAAATTTATTCGTTACATTCTTCCCTCCTTAACAGGATTCCGTCCCCCGAATCACTATATAAGATTAATCAAATAACTGAGGATAATTCTTCATCATAATATATTTTAGTTCCCACGTAGCTTCTTCAGCATTTTGTTTTCTCCAGATTACCTTAACAGAAGGTATCACTTTATTCCTTAGTACTTGCTCTTTCCTGTCGATAATTTGAATAGGGACTTCTTCATAGGACAAATCTTTCTCAAACTGTAATGGTTCATATTCTACAACATGCTTATAATCAGACTTATATGGCCTCAGTATCGAGACATGGAAAATGTTATGAATATGTTCTAATTCTGGAGGTAAAGCTATCTCGTACGCCACTTCACCAACTCATCGAAGCACTTCAAAAGGTCCTATAAACCTAGGGCTTAATTTACCCTTTTTGCCAAACCGATTTTTCCCCTTCCAAGGAGACACTTTCAAGAAAACAAAACTAGCGATATTAAATTCACGTCTTTGTCGGTGTTGATCGGCATATTTCTTCTGTCTATCCTGTGCAGCTATTAATCTTGCTTGAATCACCTTGATGATCTCGAAAGTTTGTTAAACCAATTCTGGACCCAATAGCTGACATTCACCTACCTCGTCCAAGCATAACGGAGTTCTGCATTTCCTGCCATTTAACGCTTCGTAAGGTGGCATGCCAATACTTGCGTGATAACTATTATTATAGGCAAATTCAACCAATGGTAGATGGTCATCCTAATTTCCCTTAAAATCCATAATACATGCTCTAAGCATATCTTCTAATGTCTAGATGGTTCTCTTACTCTGTCCGTCAGTTTGAGGATGGTACGGTATGCTCATTCTCAGCTGCATTCCAAAGCATTCTTATAGTCATTTCTATAAATTAGATGTGAAACGTGGATCTCTGTGTGATATAATGGACACCGGTACACCATGTCTTGAAACAATTTCCTTCATTTACAGTTTTGCCAACCTATCTAGGTTAAATCTAATCTTAATTGGAAAAAAGTGTCGACTTCGTCAATCGATCGACAATCACCAAAATGGCGTCGTAACCCTGTTGAGTCATTAGAAGACCTACCACAAAATCCATTGTGATAGGCTCTAATTTCCATTTTGGTATCTCCAACAGTTGCAATAATTTGCTTGGCCTTTGATGTTCAGCTTTAACTTTCTGAAACGTTAAGCATTTCGCCACACACTCAACGACATCCTTTTTTATATTGGGCCACCAAAAATGATGTCTAAGATCCTGGTACATTTTCGTACTTCCAGAGTGAATCAAATATCTTGAGTTGTGAGCTTCACTCAGAATTTCCTCCTTAACTTCCGGTACAGGTGGAACCCAAATTCTCCCTTCGAATCGAAGTAATCTTTCTGAATCAATTTTAAATTTATTTTCCTCACCCTTTGATACTTTTCTTCTTATCTCTGCACAGTTTTCATCCCGAAGTTGTGCATTCTTCACCTTATCTACCAACGTTGAACTGTCTCCCATCTAGAATAATTTTTTGTCTGATTTTGTCGGATATTTAATTTCCAACTCCTTCCTTGCCATTTCCAATACTAGCTTCTCCTGAATAGTCAACATCATTAACTTCTCCCGTCCCTTCCTGCTTA
Source organism: Panax quinquefolius (assembly GCA_020205615.1). Classification (NCBI taxonomy): domain Eukaryota; kingdom Viridiplantae; phylum Streptophyta; class Magnoliopsida; order Apiales; family Araliaceae; genus Panax; species Panax quinquefolius. The sequence goes on along the minus strand of CM035155.1, from coordinate 85,882,630 downwards.
AAGCACCAGCAATAACATTCGCCTTTCCGGGATGGTAGAAAATCTCACAATCATAGTCCTTAATAGACTCCAACCATCTTCTCTGTCGCATATTCAAATCTTTCTGTATAAAGATATACTTCAAACTTTTATGGTCGGTATATATCTCACCTTTCTCCATAAAGATAATGTCTCCAAATCTTTAGAGCAAACACCACCGCAGCCAGCTCTAAGTCATTAGTCGGATACTCTTTTTCGTAATCTTTCAATTGATGTGATGCATATGCAATGACTCTACCATTTTGCATAAGCACACAGCCTAGTCCTTTATGTGATGTGTCACTATATACTACAAAATTCCCTGTATCATCCGGCAATGACAACACAGGTGTTGGGCTCAACCTTTTCTTTAATTCTCGAAAACTTTCCTCACACTTCTCCGTCCAAATTCGTCAACGGAGTTGGAATCTTAGAAAAGTCTTGAATAAAACACCTGTAGTAACCTGCCAATCCCAAGAAACTCCTTACTTCTGACTGTGTCTTCGGCTGATCCCAGTTTATTACAGCTTCTACTTTTGATGGATCTACTAAAATTCCGTCCTTATCAATAACGTGCCCGAGAAACTATACACGTTCCAACCAAAACTTATATTTTGAGAATTTAGCGTATAACTTCTATTTTCTCAATGTCTCCAACATCACTTTTAAGTGTTCAATATGTTCCTCCTTGGTCTTGGAATACACCAGTATATCATCGATAAACACCACCACAAATTTGTCTAAGAATGGTTTAAACACCCTATTCATCAAATCCATGAACGCTGCAGGTGCATTGGTTAAACCAAATGAGATGACCAGAAACTCTTAATGACCATACCGAGTTCTGAACGCTATTTTTGGTACATCCTCCAAACTCACCTTCAGCTGATGATAACCACTTCTCAAATCTAACTTTGAGAAATATCTTGCCCCCTTCAGTTGATCGAACAAGTCATTGATTCTTGGTAATGGATACTTATTTTTAATCGTGAACTTATTCAATTCTCGGTAATCAATGCAGAGCCGCATCGATCCATGTTTGTGACGCCCCCAAAATTAGATATACGTCACCCATATTGGGTCGCCACTTACATGGTACATAAATTTAAATACAAACTTAATTATACATCTGTCGTGTAACATACGACAATACATAAACTGAGAGTTCTAATAGGAATATTGTCATTTAGACAATATCCATACTCAAGGAGTCCTCATTACAATTATTATAGCACTATTTCACAGAATAGTGAGGACTACTAATGCTATCTTCAGGACCATCACTCGTTTCCCCAACTCGTCCCAACTATATTCTCATTTCACAAGAGAACAAAGGAAAGAAAGGGTGAGCTCAACTAGCCCAAGAAGAAATATTATGACTAAGATAATGCGCGAATAAATTATCAATAGTCTTCAACAATGTTAAACCGAAAAATACAATGGACAACCCAGTTTAATCTGCGGTGAATATCTGAATCCATTAAAAGAGTCAAGTAGAAAATAAAGTCTACTATCTTTTAGGTTTTAAAAGGTTTTCATCAATTTTATCACTAAGACTCGGTTTAATGAATAAACCACAATATCTAATCATCCACGTACCACGGTCAAGGATTTTCATCAATTTATCAATGGTCATGACTATACTATCTTAGAATCACCCCCGATCATAATCATACCAAAACTATCCATCAACGCATTACAGAATACGAGGACTTTTATCACATCATTTATAACAAGCCATGATTATACCTCCAATGATCCCCGGTCATAATCATACTAAGTTCATCTATGCACGTAAGCCAAAGATAACATATTATAACATGAGGATGATGACAATGACATAATAATTCACTAAAACAAGTTCAAGAATTATTTTATCCAGGAATTAGTAACGTCAAAATTGTCAACAAGATACTGTTTTGTAGAGTAAAATTCAAGAATGATCAAAAGAATATTTCCATGAAAAGATACTGGATGAAACGCAAATATCAAGAATATTCTACTAATTTCATGGAGTATAGAAATCAAAGTTTTAACCAACTGGTATAATAAAGAATGGAATAACAAAGGAAATCACCATGCATGCGGTATTAAGATAGACAAAGTTATTCAACGGAATAATAATAACGGAACCAGTCGTGTGAAATTCACACCGGCAGGATGATCCAATGAATAATAAATGCTTTGAATAATAAACAATGGAACCGGTCCGGTGTAAAACACACGAATAGAATATTCCAATGAATAATAAATGCGGAATAATAAACAATGGAACCGGTCCTGTAAAACACACGACGTGATATTCCAACGAAATAATTAAGAATGGAATAACGAGAAGAAGATCACCAAGTATAGGGGATTCACAGCGTATCTGAGTTATTCCAATGAATAAATAAGAATGGAATAACATAAGGATTTCACCAAGTATAGGGTATCGCATATACGGGTTATGTATAGGGTATACCACTTTTACGAGTTATTCCAACGAATAATAATGAATGGAATAACGTGAAGTTCTCTTCATGAATAAGAAAGAATAACACCCCTTACGGGTACAACAAATAATACCCCTTACCGTAAAAGACACGGGATATCAAAGTAGTGAAGTGCCAGAATACTCTTCTTCTTTCTCTCTATAGGTTTCTCTCTATAGCTTCTCTCTATAATTTCTCTCTCTAGAGTTTCAAAGAATTAAGTAAGAAAATAATGAAGGAATGAGCTTCTATTTATAGGAAAATAAAATGCATAGTAATTAATCCATGAACGGTCCGGTCGATTTACTTTAATCGACGGTCCATATTTAAAGCAAAATCTTTTAAATAAAATACCATATATTCTATTTATATAAAAACATTTTACTATGCAAACACTATGCAACACTATGCAAAACACTATGCAAAACACTATGCAACACTATGTATAATAAAATATAATATATTCTATTTATAGAATAACTTTAATAAAGTATTTTGTTTTATATAAAAAGATGTTTCTGTTTTATTACGTTAATAATATGAATAAAACAAAACGTCATTATCGCTATAATAATTCATATTATTAATCGACAATAATGGAATCAAACTGAGTGACTTCTCACATAAGCATCAATAATCAATACCGTGTGCTACTATGCAACCACACGTATTACTGTACTTTTACTACCGAGTAGTTCAATAGTATCAACGGTAAAACTTCCGCCGTTATTTCAATAAAATATTTTTGTCGTTTTCTCAATCCGATAATAATTCTGTTGTGGGGTCCACCAATGATTGAGTCGTTGTACGAATATTCCCTGCTAAACCGAATATTCCCCGACCAATCGAATATAATATAACCACTTGCATACTTTGCAAAATTTATAAATACTACCCACAACTATAATATTATCTCAAATTCACACCATAATATTAAAAATTATTTCGACAAAATTTAAATCTTTATTGATAAAATCTGGGGTCTCACAATCTCCTCCTTATGAAATTTAAGCCCTCGAAATTAGAATTACGTACACAGTATGATAAGAGGTGAGGATACCTTGAATACCTTTATCGTTAAAAATATTAAATTCATCTTCATGATCCGCCAAAGATATTCATTAACAATTCATCTTTGAACAACCAATAATGTCGAGAGGCGCGACTTAATAGTATCACAACCACGAATTATCCATGCACTCATTGCCAAGGATATTCGTGTTTTTCAATCTGATCATGATTATACCGAATAATCCTTGGTCATAATCATACCAAGTCTATCAATGCACTACTGACCAAAGATGACTTTTACCACATCCATGAATTAATATTTCATTACGCGGAGACTCGACTTAATAATTAATCTATATCATCGAATCATCCTCGCACTACGAGCCAAGGATATTCATTAGTATCACGACCACGAATTATCCATGCACTACTGACCAAATATAATCGTGTATTCATTAGTATCACGACCACAAATTATCCATGCACTACTACCAAAGATAATCGTGTATTCATTAGTATCACGACCACAAATTATCCATGCACTACTACCAAAGATAATCGTGTATTCATTAGTATCACGACCACAAATTATCCATGCACTACTGACCAAAGATAATCGTGTTTTCAATTACGGTTATGATTATACCGAACAATCCCTGGTTATAATCATACCAAGTCCATCTATGCACTACAGGCCACATATGACTTTCAACATAATATAAGCATGAGAATAATGATATAAAGAATCAATCAAATGAGATAAAGGATAAATATTAAACATTTATAATATAATTTATCCAGATTCAAGAATATCCCCATGTTATCAATCACTTAATAATCTCATAATCTAATATCATTAATATTATAACAATATTTTAATCACTTCTTAAATTTATAAACAATTTATCTCAATTGTTTACGCTTTAACATATAATGCATTTAATCATTCAAAAATGCCATACTCATAAGATATCATCACCAATTATCAAATTCCTCAAAAAAAATATGCATATACTCTATATAGGATTCTCTAGCCATAAAATCCTATTTTCAACTTTGTTACTTCACATAACATATTTAACTCATATGTTCGAAACTAAACTATTTTCATGAAAAATACCAAATCAGTCCCAAATATATTTCTTTTCTTGGATTTAGCATAATATAGTCCCATAATGAACATACATTTTTCTCGGAATTTTTAAAATTCATTTACTATTTTTCAAAAATCAATTTCTAATTAATTCCTTAAGAAATTAGCTACCTCAAGGTTAACTCCAGAAATTCCCAAATCTTGGCAGGACCTTAAACATGTTAATGTGAGCCTCCAGTTTAAATTTCATGGTCATCGGAGTTGTAGAACTCCGATTATAGCGTTTTTCGTCGGAAAAACCTAAATATTGAAATAGTCATAACTTGCTCATTTTAAGTCAGAATGAACTCATTTTTGGACAGGAGGTACTTTATACCATATAACTTCATGTCCCAAAAGGCCAGAATTTTTCTCATAATTTAAGTGGCCAAAACAGCTCCTCTAAAATCATGGCAGCGACTTTTTTGATTTTTGCAGCTTTGCACTCCTTTGCTAAAATCAGTCCACACAAAAATCTACAACACCTTTTCCAGTAATTCCACTTGGATTAGTTAGGTAACTCATAGATCTAACTCTAGGACTTGACCACACTCAAAAATTCAAAATATAATAGGAGATATGGTCAATTGAATTTCATGTTACGTTTTTCACCAAAATCTGATTTTCAACTCTTTGTGATTTCTAAGAAACTTTCATGTTTTCATATACTAACTAACATAACTCATCATAAAACTTACTAATACTTCATATACCCATGATTTTCATCAGTTCTATACTTTTATTATGACTTTCATCATAATCCATGTAAACAGATCCTTTTAGTTGAAAAAAATATTTGAGGGTTTAAGAAATGGGTTTTTTGTACTGGGGTCAATACAAAATTCGATTTCACGTTCTAGGGTAGGCTAGGAAGTCTTCAAGAATACACCAAGAAATTTATTAATGATAGAAATATCATTCAAAACTGTTACTCTCGTCCAAGACTTGGATAGTACGTCACATTAATAATACCAATCTGTGACTTCTATCCCTTAACCCAGATAACACCTCACAATGATACCTATCAACTTGCCATCTTGATCCACGACGTCGCCTTCTGAAAAAGTCCGCTTTTGCATTCCACACAAGGAAGTCAACAACAAAAGGATCGGGCTCTTTACTTATGGCTTGATATAACAATGATTAACTTTAGGATTTGGTTACTTTGAATTAGTATATAACGAGTTGGTTAGGAATATGAAAGCTAACAACCTTACAAAAAGAATAATGAGTAGTTAATCAATCGTTTTCAAAATTACCTCAAAGGCAAGTATTTTCAAAGAGATAAGATCGACAGTAACGTGAAAGTGTTTATTTGAAACAACAAGATTAATAAACAGTGGAGGTAACGAAGGTTTCTCCCAACGAAGTTTCAATAGATAAATCAAAGTCTAATATCTCTGGAGTCAAATTTAAACGTTGAACGCAAGCAAGAGAGATAAAAGAATGGGTAGAACCGGTATCTTATAAGGTATAGACTTCGCAATTTATAATTAACTAACCCGTGCTAACTTCGTTCGGTTTACTCGCTTTTTGAAAAGTCATGAAAATGCACTTTCTAAAACCAACGACTTTGTTTTGTCCATATCCACCTTTGGTGCCACCGTCCCAGCTAGACTTGACTTTGGTGCATAACAAAATTGAGCTAAATGACCTTCTCTTCTTGCAATTTCCACTTCTATTATCTTTCCCATGATTACCACCGAAGTGGTTACCATTCTTAGCATGATAATTTCCCCCACGATGGTTATCATTGTTCTGATAGTCGTTGCCACCAGTATAATTATTATCGTGTTGTTGGTCATTTCCTTTTGTTTGAGCTGAATCAATACTCTCATGTGCTTCATTGCTTATCTCAGCATTTTCAGATGTCATTCTCAAACACTGTCACAAAACAAGGGTTAATTAACATATCACATATTATCCCTATACTCTGACCGACCAATTAAATACCAAATAAACTTAGGTAGGTCATACTAGCGAAGGAATTCCCTATCTCTCCCCTCCTAGTTCTTATCTCACACCTCAGCCAGGGATCATATCCCTAAGCTCTGATACCAACTGTGACGCCCCCAAAATTAGGTATACGTCACCCATCTTGGGTCGCCACTTACATGGTACATAAATTCAAATACAAACTTAATTATACATCCATGCGTGTAACATACGACAATACATAAACCGAGAGTTCTAATAGGAATATTGTCATTTAGACAATATCCATACTCAAGGAGTCCTCATTACAATTATTATCACACTATTTCACGAATAGTGAGGACTACTAATGCTATCTTCAGACCATCACTCGTTTCCCCAACTCGTCCCCAAATATATTCTCATTTCACGAAGAGAATAGTGAAAGAAAGGGTGAGCTCAACTAGCCCGAAGAAATATTATGACTAAGATAATGTAGAATAAATTATCAATAGTCTTCAACAATGTTAAACCGATAAAATACAATAGACAACCGGTTTAACTACAAATGAAATATCTGCAATTCATTAAAAAGAGTCAAGTAGAAAATAAAGTCTACTATCTTTTAGGTTTTAAAAGGTTTTCATCAATTTTTATCACTAAGACTCAGTTTAATGAATAAACCACAATATCTAATCATCCCTATACCACGGTCAAGGATTTTCATCAATTTATCAATGGTCATGACTATACCGAATCACCCTTGATCATAATCATACCAAAAACTATCCATCATCATTGCATTACGAGCCAATCGAGGACTTTTATCACATCATTTATAACAAGCCATGATTATACCGAATGATCCTCGTCATAATCATACTAAGTTCATCTATGAATGTAAGCCAAAGATAACATATTATAACATGAGGATGATGACAATGACATAATAATTCAATAAAACAAGTTCAAGAATTATTTTATCCGAGAATTAGTAACGTCCAAATTGTCAACAAGATCTTTGCTTTTGTAGATTAAAATTCAAGAATGATCGGAAGAATATTTCCATGAAAAGATATCTTTGGATGAAACGCAAATATCAAGAATATTCTACTAATTTCATGGAGTATAGAAGTCAAAGTTTTAACCAACCGGTATAATAAAGAATGGAATAACAAAGGAAATCACCATGCATGCGGTACTTGCCGCATAGGCGAGTTATTCCAACGGAATAATAATAACGGAACCGAGTCGGTGAAATTCACAAGCGGGATGATCCAACAGAATAATAAATCTTGAATAATAAACAATGGAACCAGTCCGTAAAACACACGATACGATATTCCAAATGAATAATAAATGCGGAATAATAAACAATGGAACCAGTCCTAAAGTGTAAAGCACACAAACAGATATTCCAATGAATAATAAAAATGGAATAACGTAAGAAGATCACCAAGTATAGGGGATTCACGTATCAAAGTTATTCCAATGTAATAAATAAGAATGGAATAACATAAGGATTTCACCAAGTATAGGGTATGCCGCATATACAGTTATGTATAGGGTATACCACTTTTACAGGTTATTCCAACAGAATAATAATGAATGGAATAACAGAAGTTCTCTTCATGAATAAGAAAGAATAACACCCCTTACGGGTACAACAAATAATACCCCTTACCGTAAAAGACACTGGATATCAAAGTAGTGAAGTACCAGAATACTCTTCTTCTTTCTCTCTATAGATTTTCTCTCTATAGCTTCTCTTTATAATTTCTCTTTCTAGAGTTTCAGTGAATTCATAAGAAAATAATGAAAGAATGAGCTTCTATTTATAGGAAAATAGAATGCATAGTAATTAATCCATGAACGGTCCAGATTGATTTACTTTAATCTGACGATCCATATTTAAAGCAAAATCTTTTAAATAAAATATCATATATTCTATTTATATAAAAATATTTTACTATGCAAACACTATGCAACCCTATGCAAAACACTATGCAACACTATGCATAATAAAATATAATATATTCTATTTATAGAATAACTTTAATAAAGTATTACATTTTATATAAAAGATGTTTCGCTTTTATTACGTTAATAATACTGAATAAAACAAAAGCGTCATTATCGCTATAATAATTCATATTATTAATCGACAATAATGGAATCAAACCGAGTGACTTCTCACATAAGCATCAATAATCAATACAGGTATATGCTACTATGCAACCACACGTATTCTTTACTTTTACTACAAGAGTAGTTCAACAATATCAATCAGGTAAAACTTCCGCCGTTATTTCAATAAAATATTTTTGTCGTTTTCTCAATCCGATAATAATTTTGTTGTGGGGTCCACCAATGATTGAGCCGTTGTACGAATATTCCCTGCTAAACCGAATATTCCCCGACCAATCGAATATAATATAACCACTTGCATACTTTGCAAAATTTATAAATACTACCCACAACTATAATATTATCTCAAATTCACACCATAATATTAAAAAATTATTTCGACAAAATTTAAATCTTTATTGATAAAATCTGGGGTCTCACAATGTTTCTTCTTAACAAACAACACCGGTGCTCCCCATGGTGATACACTCGACTGAATATACTTCTTGTCGAGCAATTCTTGCAACTGCACCATTAACTCTTTCATCTCTACTAGAGCCATTCTATATGGAGCTTTAGATATCGGGGCCGTTCCTGGTAGTAAGTTAATCACGAACTCAATTTCTTGATCCGACGGAAGTACAGGTAAATCATTTGGAAATACGTCTGCAAAATCTCTTATGATCGACATCTCTTCTAACTTCACACTCTTCTTTTGTGTATCGACTATGTAGGCTAAGTATCCTACACATCCTTGTCTCAACAACTTGACTTGCATCACCGTCAGACAAATTGCTTGTCGAGGTGACTTACTACCATAAAACACTACATTTGACGGAGTCATAAGGTTTATACATTTCTTTTGGCAATCAATTACTGCTCCGTAACTAAAAAACCAATCCATTCCAAGTATAACGTCAAATTCCCCAAGTTTAATCGGTATCAAATCCACCATCATCTCACAACCCTTTATAACCACTCTACAATTCCTATATATGAATCTAACAGGAATCACTTATGTGACGCCCCCAAATTCGGGTACATGAAACCCGAACTCAGTGCTTCACGATACCATTTCTATGCGCAGAATAATACTACTCATAATATTAATAACAATAATATTGATACCAAATTTAAGTTACATATGCATCAAAGTTTAAATACCAGGTACGAGACCTTTAAACATTCATTACACCATAGATAATAAGTATCATTATGAGACCCCAAATTTTATGAATAAATATTTAATTTTTTTTGAAATATTTTTTTAATATTATGGTGTGGATTTGATATATTGTTATAGTTGTGGGTAGTATTTTAAAATTTTGCAAAGTATGCAAGTTGTCATATAATATTCGATTGGTCGGGGAATATTCTTTGTGTCGGGAAATATCCGTACGACGGTACAATCATTGGTGGACCCCACAACGGAATTATTGTCGGATTGAGAAAACGACAAAAATATTTTATTGAAAATAACGGCGGAAGTTTTACCGTTAATACTGTTGAACTACTCGATAGTAAAAGTACAGTAATACGCGTGGTTGCATAGTAGCACACGGTATTGATTATTAATGCTTACGTGAGAAGTCACTCAGTTTTGTTCAATTATTTCTATAATAATTGTTGCATAGTATCTCACGTTATTTGATTCAATTATTGTCGATATTTTATATATTATTAAATCAATAATTGAAATGACAGAGTTATTAATATTATAAATTGCAATATTAACGATGTCTAGAAGTTGTGCCAAGGAGAGGTTTGGTCACCTAATTGCGCGCCAATAGGGAGAAATCTTTATTAGAAAGCCCCCTCTTTCCTGGGAACGACCTGGTCGATTAATATTGTGAATTGTAATAAAGATGATAAATGTTGTTAAAATTATTAAGGTGATTTTTATGAAGTTTTGCTTATTTTATGGACCCCTATTTACCCATTTTCAAAATAATCGGTAGAAAATTATTTTAAAGGTGGGGCCCACATGTGGGGCCCATATGTGTTGGGAAAATAATTTTGGAAATGGAAGAGTATAAGTATGGAAGTATATGTATGTATTGAGTATATGGTGGGAGAAAGTGATATATGAAAGTGATAGGTGTGTGATGTGTGTGAGAGTGCAGAATGGTGGAAAAGTGGTAATGTGATAGTGATGTGCAAGAGTGTAGTGAATTTGATTATTGGGTGGGTGGGGGATTGATGTTGGTTATGGGGGAGAAAAATTAAGTGGTGTATATATAATATTAATATATATAAGTTGAAAACATGTGTTTATATATATATTATATTTTAATTTTTGTTGTAATATTATTGGTTAGTTAATTGACTTTTTGCATTGGTGATATCAAAACCTTGATACGTATATTAATTCATCCTTGCACAGTACCCTTCCATTCTTCTATAAATAGAAGCTCATTCCTTCATTATTTCTTACAAATTCACTGAAACTCTTGAGAGAGAAATTATAGAGAAACTATAGAAAAATATTCTGCTATTTCCCTAATCTTATATCCAGGTTCTTTTACGGTAAGGGATATTATTCTTTTGTATTCATGAAGAGAACTTCATTATTCAATTCCTTATTATTCTGTTGGAATAACCTGTATACGAGGAATACCCTATACTTGGTGACATTCTTCTATTATTCTGTATTTATTATTCCGTTGGAACATCCTCATCATGCTTTTACGCCGCACCTAGTTCCGCTCTTTATTATTCTCGCTTTATTATTCCATTGGAACATCCATTCAGCTTTTACGCCGGACTGGTTTAAATCTTTATTATTCTCGCTCTTTATTATTCTCATTGGAATATCCATGCATGTGTGTTTTACACCGGACTGGTTCCGCCTTTATTATTCTCGCATTTTTATTATTCTTTTGGAATAACTCATGCGCATGGGCCGCATGCATGGTGATTTACATTGTTATTCCATTCTTTATTATTCTGTTTGAACATCCTGCTTGCGGTTGTGATTTTCACCGACCGGTTCCGTTATTATTATTTTGTTGGAATAACTTTGTCTATGCATCTGAAGTACCGCATGCATAGTGATTTCTGTTGTTATTCCATTCCTTATTATTCTCAATTGGTTAAAATTTTGACTTCTATACTCCATGAAATTAGTGGAATATCCTTGATATTTTCGCTTCATCCAGTATCTTTTCATGAAAATATTCTTCTGAGCATTCTTGAATTTTACTTTACAAAGAAGTATCATGTTGACAATTTGGACGTTATTAGTTCCTGAATAACTTAATTCTTGAACTTGTTTTATTGAATTCTTATATCATTGTCATCATCCTCATGTTTATATTTTTTTTAAAGTTATCTATGGCACATGAGCATGGATGGATTTAGTATGATTATGACCAAGGATTATTCTATGTGTTATCATGGCCCGTAATGTAACAAGTGATGTGGTAAAAGTCTTCATTGGCCCGTAGTTCATTGATGGACAGTTGTTGGCATGATAATGACCATTGATGAATACACAAATGTCCTTGGCCCGTAGTGCATGGAATTTGTGGTCGTGACCCTAATGAATATCCTTGGCCGTAGTGCAGGGATAATGTGGATTATTTATTAAGCTGAATCTCAACGATAAAAGTGATGAAAAACCTTTTAAAACATAAAAGATAGTAGATTTTATTCTCTACTTGACTCTTTTAATGGATTGCTTGATCCGCTGTAGTTCAACTTGATGTCTATTGTATTTTATCAGTTTAACATTGTTGGAGGCTAATGATAATTTATTTTGCATTATCTTAGTTATAATATTTCTTGCTGGGCTAGTTGAGCTCACCCTTTCTTTCACTGTTCTCTTCAGGAAATGAGAACGTAGCCGGGACGAGTCGGGGAATGGAGTGATGGTCCGGATATTATAGTATTAGCTAGTAGTCGTCACTATTCTGTTAAATAGTGTGATAATAAATGTAATGAGGACTTATTCTGAGAATGGATATTGTTTAGAAGACAATATTAAAACTCTTAGATTATGTTTTGTCGTATTTTACACGACTGTTGTATAATTAAGTTGTATTTGAATTTTATACCATGTATTTGGCGACTCAAGATGGGTGATGTATACTTATTTTGGGGGCATCACAGTTGGTATCAAAGCTTAGGGATATGATCCCTGGCTAAGGTGTGAGACAAGAACTAGGATGGGAGAGACGGGGAATTCCTTGGCTAGTATGACCTACCTAAGTTTACTTGTTATTTAATTGGTCGGTCAGAGTATAGGGATAATATGTGATTTGTTAATTAACCCTTGATTTGTGGCAGTATTTGATAATGGCATCTAAAAATATTGAGGTAAACAATGGAGCACATGAGTCCTGTTGAGTCACCGCTGATTAATAACCAGGATAATGTGCAATAGGATGGCGATAATCCTCCTATAAACAACAACATTGATCAGTTGATGAACGACGGTATGTTTAGGAAGTTTTTAGAATTCATGCAACATCAGGCGAAGGCGGCTCCTGTTCATAACGCAGGAGGAAACAATGGCAACCCACGGTTGGTCACCGCTAAGCAGTTCAAGGAGCTGGGACCACCGGAGTTTTTGGGAAAACCAGAACCACTTAAGGCGAAGACGTGGTTAAAGCAGATCACCAAGATATTTGATGTCTTGGGGGTCTCCGAGGAGCAAAAGGTTCCTTTTGCCACCTTTATGTTGCGTGAAGAAGCAGATCATTGGTGGGAATCTGTAAAACGTACCCAACCTGCCGCACTGAAGATATCTTGGGAGAAGTTCCAGGAACTGTTCAACGACAAGTACTTTCCCGAAAGTATTCGTCACATGAAAGAGGTAGAGTTCATTAAACTAGAGCTAAATAATATGACCGTATCGTACAACTTAAAAAAACTAAAAACATAATCGAGCAAGAATCTGTGGCGATGATATTCGTTGTCAGACCACAAAACTAACTTTTTCCAGATTTTTGAAAAACTTAATTTTGAGCACTTTGATGTTATGGATCTAACAAATACCAACCCAGATCAACTATATGGACTACAAACAACATGTTTAAACAATAAATTATAACATCTAACATAAGATCAAAAGTCAAATTTCTAAATTAGGGTTTACCTCTTTAAGATCAAATTCTGATTTCTATGCTTCTGATTTGATATTAGTTTTTGTGGAGTTTGATTTGTGAATGATTTGACACTAGAATTTCGCGGGTTTGAGCTTGAGAGAATATGGCTAAGTATTTGTGAACAAATTAGGCCAAAAATGAGCACTTTCTCTCTCTTAAATCTAGCAAATCATGTATGCAATGTATAGGATGGCTGATCATATGATGTGTAATAGATTGTTGGCTTATAGGTAGGTCTAGGGTAGGGTGGCTACAGATTTTGCAAGGATTTGGCTAGCAATAATTTAACTAATGGGACAAAAATGGCACTTTGGTAATTTTGCTTATAATCTCAAGGGTATTCTTGTCCAAGGTGCTTAAATCTAGGGTTTAATCACTAGATTTTATGTCTTACAATTTCCCAAATAATTTTTAGGGTTTGAAAAATTAAAATTAAAGTGTAATAAAATTTTAATTAAAATTCACTAATTTAAAATTATGGTTTTTAATAGAAAATTAGGGTTTTTAAATTAGGGTTCCTTAATAATATTAGGGTTCCCAAATGTAACAATTAGGGTTTCCTAATTATCATTATAATTTACAAAAATAATAATTAGGGTTTTCAAATAATAATTAGGGTTTCTCCTAATTACATAAATTCTATAATACACAGTAAAATTCATATAACACAAGTACTACAGATCCTAACTCATGGCCGAGTTTAACAATTAGGGTTTAATAACATGATATAAGGGTTATGACATAATTTATCAAAATTGACCAACCATTATCGATCTACACATATATACTGATACATATTTATAGCACTGAAAAATCAAAATATAATTAATATTATAATATTATTCTCATTCCTTGATAAAAATCCAAATTTAGGGTTTGGATTCCATATTTGATTTATCCTCCATATACAACATCAATAATTAAGTTAAAGTAATTAACTTAAATACTTTGAACACATTTATATAATAAAATATTTATTATCATAATTCTAATAGTCATTTTATATATATTTAAATAATATAAAATCATGTTTTCATAGAAAATAATTAATAAAACATTTCGCTACAAAAATTAATTACAATAAGAATATAATTAAGTAATGATTAATAATTCTAAAATTATTTATAATTTTTCGTAATAAATATATTTGTACTTATCATACACATTACTTGACACATATTCTCATCATTAAAATAAATAAATAAATAAATTATATGCAAAAATTTCTTATTTATTTATATGGAAAATATCGGGTTATTACATTCACCCTCCCTTATAAGGATTCCGTCCCCGGAATCACCGTTTTAAAACTCATACATACAAGGGTACATAGCATATACTATCATTGCAAATAGATCTCGATCATAAGTGATCAAACTGATCTTTAACTATTCAATCTAAAGCTTGTCTATCTGTTTTAAACGAAAATTTGATTTTTAAAAGAACTCAAATTCCTCCTTCAAAATTTATTTATAAAATAATTTTCTATATATAGGAAAATCATATACATATGAAAATTAAAGTTATTCGAATAATACCTGGAGTTCCATTACCAGTTGCCACAATATCCTGGACCGTCATGTTGAAGACTCTTGTGGTTGCTTTTGGTGGTTTGTTGGTTGAAGCCGGTCTTGTGATCGCCAGTCCCGCTGCCATTCCCCGTGGTTACACTTCCCACCTCCATTATCCTCTTTGGGCAATCCTTCACCTTATGTTCAGTCGATCCATATAAAAAACACCCACTGTTCATCCTTGGGTTGGGGCAGTTGGGAGAGATATGACCCTCCTGCCCGCACTTGTAACATACAAACTTACCCTTCAGACACTCCCTAGAGTGATTCTTCCCAAAATTCTTACACTGAACTACCTGCTTCTTCACACCTTCCTGTTTCACCTGAACATTCCCAGAAAAATTCCCCTTTCTTTTCTCACCCCTATTTCCACTATTACCTTCCACCTTCACCGCTCCTCCTGCCTTGCTTTTATTCTTCCTCGCCTTGTTATAGAGGCTCATGGCCTCACTCCCCTCCTCAGCTATGATAGCCTTTTCCATGAGTGCTGCAAAAGTATTAATTTGCAACACTGCCACCTTGTTGTAGAGCAAGGGTTTTAAGCCCAGCTCAAACCTCCTAGCCTTTCTAGCTTCTATATCAACTTGATGCGGAGCAAACCTAGCCAACTCATTAAACTTTGCGGCATACTCCGCAACAGTAATGTTATCCTGCTTTAACTCCAAAATTTCACCTCCATCCTAGCCTGCATACCAGCTGAGAGATAGTTCTCAAAAAATAGAGTTTTAAACCTAGCCCAAGTAACTACTCCTTCTCCTGCCCTAGTTTGATTTGCCTCCCACCAAAAGTTAGCCTCCCCTTTCATCATATAAGTGGAAAAAGCGGTCTTTTGCCCCACATCCACCTTAGTAATTATGAACGCATTTTCTATCTTGTTAACCCATGTCTGAGCTTCTATAGGGTCAGATGATCCCCTGAATTCTGGTGGTCCTACTGCCTTAAAGTCTTTAAATTTTGCCAAGCGATTATCTGGCTGGTTCCCTGTGGTTGGTATTCCTTGCTGCATAGCTTGAGCTACCATGTTTGCAAAGTTTTGCATCGGGTCTTTCTGTTGTCCCCCAGCGTTGTTGACAGATTCTTCTACCCTTTGGTTTCGAGTTTGACATCTTGGCGGCATTATCTGGTTAAGTAAAACCATAAATTATACTTTATTAACTTACATTCTAAACCTTATTGCATAAGTTTAATATATTAAACTTGTTTAATTTCTCAAACTTAGATTCATATTCATTCATTAAATATTTTACATAGCATAACACATACTTCTTTAAACATCAACTATCCCTTTGTGACTACAAAAGTCAGGATTTACGGCCTTGATCAACACAAAAGTTGAGAATATTACATTACATAGATATTCTTAGATATTACATATTACATGAAACAGACCTACGCAACAGAAACTATACTACCTATTTACTTTGCCTTTTTATTGGACAACGTTTCGCCTGATGACCTTCTATCCCACAGATAAAATATGCTCTTGGTTTATAGTCGGGACAATATAGAGTGGTATGTCCCTTATAGCAGCAAAGGTAACATATTCTTTTCCCTTTCTTCTTATTTGTTTTTTCTAAGTCATGGTCTTCTATCTTTCTTTTCCCTTTCTCACTCGAAGTTGCACACGATGTGTTTCTTGTGGCTCCCATCTGATCAATTTGGATTTTAAGCTTATCTTGTTCTTCCATTATTTCTATTAATGCCTGACATAGTTGACTATTTAGCAGCTTTTCTATTTCCCACAACTTTTCCGGAGAAGATACCTTGTTCCTCAGATCCTGCACCTCCGTTGATGCTTGATCAGCTTCAACTTTAGTGTCCGAATCACTATCTGTCAGCTCCAACATCTTCGGATCTGGTACTATGTTTTTCTATAATAACCACCTCCTTTGAGTTGGTTTCATTATGAGCCTCTATTTCAGCTATTGGCTTCGATATTAGCTCGGGTGTATGGATTTGATCCTCCTTAATGCTATAAGCATATAACAAGCCTTTTCTACCAGACATCTACACACATAAATTATCCTGATTAGCATATAGTATATACACATAACAAGCAATAGTTTTATAAAAGTTATCTTTTATTTTGTTTAATGATGAATTTATTCAATTCATCTCCTTTTAAACTCTATATGAGTTATTTGTATTTTCAACGTTTCCCCCTCTTCTAAAGTTATAGCCTAAGGTAGATCCCACCTAAGGTTTCTAACCCTAAAGCTTTGATACCAACCTGTGACGCCCTCGAATCCGAGTACTTGAAACACGAACTCAGATGCTTCACGATACCATTTCTTTGCGCAGAATAATACTAATCATAATATTAATAACAATAATATTTATACCAAATTTAAGTTACATATGCATCAAAGTTTAAATCCCAGGTATGAGACCTTTAAACATTCATTACACCATAGATAATAAGTATCATTGTCTTAATAAACTATAACTATTACATAACATATTATTAATCTCATTCAAATAGCTTTCCTTTCCCCTTGTTCTTGCCTGAGCCTTCGAGTTGATCATACTTAACTAAAAATATTTAATTTAAGCAAGAGTGAGCATTTGAGTGCCAAGCAAGTAATAACAATAATAAATATTAGCTGAAAGGGTTAAATATTTTCTTTCTACTACCCTTCCGCAAACCGTCATAACTTACGGGCACGGGGGGTGATCAGCCCGTTGTACCCTGTATTGATTAATACTACATGCAAGAACGATATTATCGTTCACTTTGTCCACCTTGGGTGCATAAAAGTTTTCCCTTGATCGTGATGTTCAGACTTGGTTTGGAATCCGAACCAAAACAATTTGATTGGATACAAAAAGGATTTATCATATTCAACGATATTTCTAAATCATGTCTAGTGATCAAATAAGCGTGAGAGTATATATATATATATATATATATATATATATATATATATATATCAACATGTGATTAGATACAATGATTATTCAAGTGGGGACACTTGTATAACCATGTTTGAAAATTAACGGAGAAAATATATATCTGAATTACCATATACTAACATGTTGATAAAGAATGATCGGATATAGAATATATCATAATAGGGTTAATAATCTAGCATAATAATAATATAATTCTAAAACTTTCTTACTCATATCCATTGCATAAAGGAAATACAAAGGTAGGATACTTGCCTGATGCGCTGCTTACAATTCGCAACTTAGTTTTATCTTTTATGTAATCTCCTATCAGTAATAAGATCATTTTACTGATTTGAATAACATATCACAACACATAACACTGCCTATTGCAGTCAACACATAACCTAATCACCTTGTCACACATATCCCGCAGTCATTGAATCACAAATAATCATTAATACAGTCAAAATATCTAAGTCCAGATCAATTTCTGAAACATGTCGGTGTACAGACAGTTTTATCGGGTAATAATCAAGTCTAAGACTCTATCCAGTTAGTTCAATAACTGTAATTATTAGTCATATTATTTTTAAATGACTCAAAATACTTTTTAAACACTTATTATAATTTATCGTGAATTTTCAAATATTGGAATCATAATTAAATGATTTAAATATTAAACAATTCTACTATCATTAATATTTAATCAATATTAAACTATTAATGAAATTATTACCAAAATATTAAAGTTATTTATAATAACTCAAAATATTTTTAAAGTACTACTATTACCCTTATATGATTTTTAAAACATTTAAAATCATTTTTAAATAATTACCATTAATATTTAAGAATTAATATACTATTTATCCAAATATTAAAAGTCATTAATTATAACTTAAAATATTTTTAATTCATTTATATCATTTTTAAATGATTTTAAATAATTAAAACCATTTTAAAACTATTTATTTAATATAATTATTAAATAAATTCAATATCCTTAATATTACATTATTATCATTAATGTTGAGTTATTAATGAAATTATCCTTTAAATATTAAAAGTTATGTTTTATAACTTAAAATATCTTTAAACATTTTATTTTCATTTAAAATGATTTTTTCTAATATTAAAATCATCTTTATATTACTTTATTTAATATAAATATTAAATAAATCTAATATCCTTAATATTAAAATATTAATATTTTTCATATCAAAAGTTATATTTTATAACTTAAAAATATTTTTATAATCTCTAAATCATTTTTATATAAATTTTAAATCATTAATTCTATTTTTCATCATTTATTTAATATCTTTATTAAATAACATAATCATCATTAATATCTAATTATTAATGAAAATCATCACAAAATATTAAAAGTTATAGAAAATAACTTAAAATATCTTTTATATCATAACATATTTTTAAATGATTTTTCATGTATTAAAATCATTTTTAAATAATTTATTTAATATTATACTTAAATAAATTAAATACCTTTTATATTCCAAAAATATTAAATTTTTATGAAATATTCTTAAAATAATTAAAAACTAATTTTCAGACTTTAAAATAATTTTTAGTAAATAAATTTGTAATTTTAATAATTTAAAACTATTCTTTTGTATTTATTTAATTAAAATAATTAATTTAATAATTAAACTGTCGCTAAAGGTACATTAGGCGACAAAACTGTCGCTAATGGTGTTCTTCACCAAATCCAGAACACGCATGTCAGTGAACGAGTGACCAGGTTTGACCATACTTAATTATATGCTTTAATCGATTTCTGGGCTTCAAACTATGTTAGAGTTGTAGTACAGATGTAGCACTACGACTACAAACAAATAGTATAGCTATAACATGCAACAACAGTAAGATATGATCAATCAAAAACCTTGTCAGACATGTTCTTCATTTCTAGGTTACCTAGAAATGAAGAACAGTCTAAAGTGCCACTTTCCAGCCTCCACTACATGCTAATCGTGTAATATTTTTGTGATATAACAACTTCAGTGTCTAGCCAACATGTAGGACTATAGATCTAATACATAACATAAACAAAACATCAAAATAATCAACAGTTACAAGCTGTTCAACTCTTGTCAGAAATAAGCTCCTAACAGTTTCTGGAAATTCCCAGAAATGGTAAGTCAGTGCGAGTGGCCTACTTTGACCACTTGCCACGATCTACCTGTTGATTATGTATATGATATAAAGTCATGGAATCATAGAACACATAACAGGCTACAAGTTTAATACAACAAATAACTAAAACAACATCAGTACTGACAGATCAAAGTTATGGAAATACTTGTCAGACGTGGTTCGCTGACTTTGGTCGCCCAAAGAAAGGCCGGTCGAATCTTATTCGATAGCCTTTTACCGTTAATAACTGCCAATATAGACATCAAATGACTCTGATTCTTTTTGCAGATTAACGACCACATTACAGGCTACATATAACAACATAAAAAAACTAAAAACATAATCGAGCAAGGATCTGTGGCCACTGACATTCGTTGTCAGACCACAAAACCAACTTTTTCCAGATTTTTTAAAAACTTTATTTTTAGCAATTTGATGTTATGGATCTAAGAAATACCAACCCAGATCAAGTATATGGACTACAAACAACATGTTTTAACAATAAATCATAACATCTAACACAAGATTAAAAGTCAAATTTCTAAATTAGGGTTTACCTCTTTATGATCCAATTATGATTTATATGCTTCTGATTTGATGTTAGTGTTCATGGGGCTTGATTTGTGACTGATCTTGTGATAACCCGAAAAATCGGATTGTCCAGAATTTAATATTTAAAGAATTAGTTATTAATAAAATGAATTTTTATTAATACTATTATGTACATGTGTTTATTAATCGTTCTATAACCTAGAATGATTATTAATGGGGAGGATTACGCCTCTGAGCTAGATTGAGCAGTAGGAATTTTCAAGCGAAAATAAAATTTTTCCGAGACAAAATATTTTCGGGAAAAAACGAAATAAACCACTATTCACACCGAAGCGAAACCTAAGGGTTAGGGTTTGAATAACCTAAGCCTTTTCGAGAGTTTGGTATGTCGAAATGACATTCTGTCGAATGATTTGACAATAATATATCGTGAAAAGTTAAGTAAGCCGATAAAAGTTTTCTCGAAAAACGTTCAGAAATTAGATAAAATAAAAATGACG